>CAVLJG010000003.1:23940693-24074826 GCA_963669975.1 Acanthoscelides obtectus
TACCAGATACCAGATACAGAACCAGATACAGATACCAGACACCAGACACCGGATACCAGATAACAGACACCAGATACCAGACACCAGACACCAGATACTAGATACCAGAAACCAGATACCAGATCCACATACCAGATACTAGATACCAGATACTAGATACCAGATACTAGATACCAGATACTAGACACCGGATACCAGATACCAGAAACCAGATACCAGATCCACATACCAGATACCAGATACCAGACACCAGACACCAGATACCAGATACCAGATACTAGATACCAGACACCAGATACCAGATAGCAGATACCAGAAACGAGATACCAGACACCAGATACCAGATAAAAAGATAACAGATACCAAATACCAAATACCAGACACCAGACACCACATACGAGATACCAGATACCAGATACCAGACACCAGATACCAGATACCAGATACCAGACACCAGATACCAGACACCAGATACCAGACACCAGATACCAGATACCAGACACCAGACACCAGATATCAGATACCAGATACCAGATACTAGACACCAGATACCAGATACCAGATCCATATACCAGATACCAGATACCAGATACCAGATACCAGACACCAGACACCAGATACTAGATACCAGACACCAGACACCACGCACCAGATACCAGATACCAGACACCAGATACCAGACACCAGATAGCAGATACCAGAAACGAGATACCAGATACCAGATACCAGATAAAGAGATAACAGATACCAAATACCAAATACCAGATACCAGACACCAGACACCAGATACCAGACACCACATACGAGATACCAGATACCAGACACCAGATACCAGATACCAGATACCAGACACCAGATACCAGACACCAGATACCAGATACCAGATACCAGATACCAGATACCAGAAACCAGACACCGGATAGCAGACACCAGATATCAGATACCAAATACCAAGTACCAGATACCAGATACCAGATACCTGATACCAGACACCAGATACCAGACACCAGACACTAGATACCAGACACCAGATACCAGACACCAGACACCAGACACCAGATACCAGATACCAGACACCAGATACCAGATACCAGATACCTGATACCAGATACCAAACACCAGACATCAGACAACAGACACCAGACACCAGACACCAGATCCCAGACACCAGACACCAGATACCAGATACTACACACCAGATACCAGATACCAGACACCAGATATCAGATACCAGACACCAGATACCAGATAAAGAGATAACAGATACCAAATACCAGATACCAGATACCAGACACCAGACACCAGATACCAGATACCAGATACCAGACACCAGATACCAGACACCAGACACCAGATACCAGATACCAGACATCAGATACCAGATACCAGACACCGGATACCAGATACCAGATACCAGACACCAGATACCAGATACCAAATACCAGATACCAGATACCTGATACCAGATACCAGATAAAGAGATAACAGATACCAAATACCAGATACCAGATACCAGACACCAGATACCAGATACCAGATACCAGATACCAGACATCAGATACCAGACACCGGATACCAGATACCAGATACCAGACACCAGATACCAAATACCAGATACCAGATACCTGATACCAGATACCAGATCAAAGATGCCAAAGGATAAAAAATGATTAGAGATAGGGATAAAGTTATCGCTAGCATTGCATTAGCATACCAGCAACTGCGCTACGTGAGGTTTTAAATAAAGACATCAACGTGCAATATTTTGCATAGCGTTAGCGTGCCAGCAACTGCGCTAGTGTTTATATTATTTATTGATATGTGATTTTACTGATTCAACTGGGTATTTTTTACTATAAACCTCTTGCAGATAGCCATTAAGCACCTACTTGATGACAGGCTCTACCAAAAGATATTGCTCGTTTCCAAACATTCATTCATTTACTTGCCGTTCATCAGACCCATTATGGCACCTTAGATTGATATTCCCACAAAACCATTCAGGTTTCTGATATCCATACACCCATAAAGTTGATATTTTTCGTTGTTCAGGGACTGAACAAACATCCACACTATATTCACAGCGATTAAGAAATTCCCAAACATATGCCTTAAAGCTACCAGTGTTAAATTTGTATTGATAGGGCAGCGGGTTATTCTATAAATCATATGTCACAGTTTTTGTGCACTGATTGCAACGGTTAGATGATACCAAAAATATTTTCATAAATAGGAAATCTTTCTCATTCCGGATCGAACAATCTTCCAAAGATGCCTTATAATCATGATACCTCGTGATGTTTCACGAAAAAAAAACCAGCAAATGTAAAAGATTCATTTCGCACCACGGGACGTGATCGTCGTTAGACTTGGCAACCCTGCGAGTGACAGATAGATATCCCCGCCAGTCAAAAAGACAATCAAACAATAAACACTACTAGTTTTTATGATTTTTGGACTTAAAAGACATTATTTGTGAAACATTTTTCATAATTTTTTGTCTATGTCCATAGTAATTGCATTATGCATCACGGAGATGTAGGGATTGACACGTCTTACACATATTATCTGTGTTTTAGGATGGAAATGACAATGTTTTTATTGCTTTGAAGAAATTCATTAACCCGTAAATTAATAAATGATTACTATTATGACGTAAAGGAAGATGAGGAATTGGATGGAATGTATTTTATATTCTATTTTCTTGCAAAATACAGACAAATCCACACTATTCAACAGGTATGTAATGATAAGTATATTGAACTTAAATTTGAGATTGCCATGCATTAACAAACGTCCAAATCTGCTGCCAAATTTAACAGCTAGAAAATCTACTACCTATTATTTGCCGCATTCCCATTGGCTTTTGGGGATAACTGATTGTTAAATGTAAATTTATAACACAAATCAAAATACATGAAAGTTGACCTGTTTTCTCTGTACAAAAGCATCATGCTGGAATCAAAAAGTGGTCTTGTTTATAATTCAGTCGAATTTTCACGATTTTATTCAATATTTTAATAGAAATCACTGATATTCAGAGACCTTTGACAGCTTCTGTCAAATTGCATTTCGATAAGGTATTTTCCCATTGGCCCATAATATTAATGTTGGTGAAAATACTATCAAGTCTATGTCTATACCCTGTAAAAGTTATGGCCTTGAATGATATTTATTAGTATTTTGAAGTCGGCAAATGAGCTTGCCCCGGATTTCATCGGATTGCTTAGATCTCTTTTAATGATCTCTGATGTCCTTAGATGAACCCCAGAAGCACAAAGCAGATACCATGCGAGACTCAACCATGATGATACAACATCATTACGACCTATTTAATAGAATTCAAAATGGTACCAGGTTATTTACCTACTGCCTCCAGACCAAATGGTTAACGAATCGTTTTCAGTTTTAGCCGTATAGATTCGAGACTAAGGCCATTATAATAATTTATATATGAGTGTAAGAAAAGAGCCATTGACCAAGGCCATTATTTATGTCTGATAGTCCGAAGTTCCAGAACACTCTATTATTGATTTATGTATCGCGAAGCCACTGAACTCAAAACGAGAATCGATACATTTACATTCATATGTTCTCGATAGATATTGATGTGGCAAATTTTTTTCTTATTCTAGCAACTGATGTTAGATTCTGAATATTTTTCTGTTAGAGAAACCAACCGTATTCATTGTATACTAAGTGACATATAAATCCGAACACCCAGTTTAAATGGTTTTATTTTAATAAAAGTTGGTGAATGTATTTATCTTACTGTAAATAACAAGTGAAAAAATGTTCAGCCTTATCAGTTGGACATTCCGGTTTTTATACTGCTTTTTTTAATTCACTAACGCTCTAAAAATGAATATTTCAGCCGCAGTAAAGAATCAACGTTGGCGGATTTTGGTTCTTGACATCCTTTACGATCGGTTACGATGCCTAGAGTACGGAAACCTGTACGATTTCGTCAACTTAGTGAGTTTGATAGGGGCCGTATAGTGGGACTTCGGTAAGCTGGATTTTCTTTTCGGGCAATTGCAGTTAGAGTGCAAAGAAGTGTAGACACTATGGTTAGGTGTTGTCAGGCATGGCTTCGAGAACGCCGTACGCAAAGAGCAAGGGGCACTGGACCCGCCGTAGAACAACAGACCGTGAAGATCGCCGCCTATGATTATTGGCCTTAAGGGACCGTTTCTCCACTACCAGGTCCATTGCAAATGAATGGTTTGCAGAACACGAAAGACCTATTGGCATGCGAAGTGTTTACCGACGAATGAGAAGTTTTGGCTTGTTTTCATACCGGCCACACTGAGGTCCTCCCTTTAACTCGAGAACACCGACGTAATCGCCTTGAGTGGTGCAGACAATGGTCACTCTGGGATCAGGAATGGAACAGTCTTGTCTTTAGCGACGAGTCCCGATTTTGTTTAGGCATGCACGATGGTCGTGCCAGGGTTAGAAGGCGACGTGGTGAAAGGAGGAATCCACAGTTTTTTGTTGAAAGACATGTTCATCACACTGTTGGAGTTATGGTTTGGGGTTCTATAGCTTATGGTTCCAGGTTACCTTTAATCTTCATCAGAGGTAACATGAACGCGCAGCGTTATATCCACGAAGTTCTAGAACCCCATCTTTTACCCTATCTTGACACCCTGGCAGATCCAACTTTCCAACAAGATAATGCCCGACCACATGTTGCAAGAGTCACAATAGACTTCTTTCAACATAATGATGTCACATTGTTACGATGGCCACCAAGATCTCCCGACTTATCCCCAATTGAGCACGTGTGGGATATGATGGGTAGGAGATTGCTCAATTTGCAACGTGCTCCTCAGACTCTAGAAGCACTTCGAGAGGAGTTGGTGGTTGCCTGGAATGAGATACCACAGGAGGACATTGACCACCTGATCAGAAGCATGCCTAGGCGCGTTGGAGAATGCGTAGCACATCAGGGTGTATCCACACATTATTAAAGGTCAAAGGGCTTTAAAGCAGTGCAATCATTTTGAAATTTTTATCATTTACTTATTATGCTTCATTAAGTACTTATACAAAATTTTATTAAAATAAAACCATTTAAAACTGGGTGTTCGGATTTATATGTCACTTAGTATATGTACGTCCTACTTAGAAGTTATTCAGGGCTACATCTCATCTGCATCTCAAATTATTATTGACAAAGACAGTGATACGACTTAGTTTCCTGTGCACTAGTGACATATCTGAATGCTTCCCTAGAATGAAAATATATATAATTTTTTTTATACCTAAGCAGCCGCCTAGGCAGAAGCCTAAATACCAGGGCACCGAGGCTCCTATGAGGAGCTTGAAGGAACTTTGTTAAACCGATTTTTGAACAGCCTAAGGTTACTAGAACTGGGAAAAGCCCCCTCGGTAGATTGTTCTACAATTTAGATACCTATCCTAGAGACAAAGGAGCGGTCGTATCGGCCAGTTCTGGATGTAAGAAGGTCGACACGGTTAGGATGGGAGGCCGAAGTCAGGCGCGTCTGGCTGATAGGCATATCACGCGGCGACATCATGAAGAGCCGTTGACATAGCGGTACAAGAGATCGCCGACGTCTCAAGACTGTCCGTTAGAGGAGGATCATCGATCAGTCGAACAGTTCTTCTCAACAGCATTGGTATGATATCTGAATAGTTGCAAAGCCAGTATGAGTGGCTTTGGTCTGGGACTAAGTAGGATTTTCCTAATTCACTGCTAAGAATAATCTAGTGAATTTGGTAGCCAAATGTCATCCATCACTGAATACTCAAGTGCGCTCGTCTAGTATCGTCACAAATGTCATACAGATAAATGGCTGACGGTGCGCTTTGATCTTGGTGTTATCAACTATTTTTTTAATTTCCCAGGAGGGCCAGTACAAACATACCAATGTGCTTTTTCCAGTTCTTTGGAAATCATAAAACAGCACTGACAGAATGGGAATGTGCGAAGCCCCAAAACTTTTTGAAGAGCTGAGTAAAATTTTTTGGGACGGCTAAATCTTTAAAATTCCACCAGAAGCTTTATGATTTCCAAAAAAATATACCGTCTCATATTAGCTATATTATATTGAATCCAATTTTTTTTCTTGATGATCTCTTGAGGAAAATAGCTCTGGAAATAACAACACACATGTTTAATTGCAAATTTTTTAAAGTATTGTAAGAATGTGGCAGTGGCGGAAATCGTATGAAACTCAACGTAGTCGATTTTTGTCTCCGGTAGTACTCTGTGCACGTCAGTTCGATATTTTTACCAAACTTCACTTTGATTGAGGTGATATTTCCTTCTCCCTCGTTATCCCAACCAACAGACCAACAGAACTTGTTCTTACTTGCAGCTTTTAGGTTAGGTTTATTTCGTTTATGTTTAAAATCGACCGCATTCAAATTGTCATCACTGGTCTTAGCAGTGGATCTAAAAAATGTATAGTTTAAAGCAATCAGGGATTATGGATTATGTTTAGGTTATGTTCTGATCAGGGCTAGCACGGCTGTTCTATTTAAACTGTGAAGTGAGACAGACATTGATTTGGTAGACTCATTTCTGTTTGGACCTACTCATTACTCTTGGAACGTGATTATCAATAGTTTATGAAAGTTTATATTTCAGGCAACTCCATCACCTTCCTGCATCCTACAACCTAAGCTCACTTTGTTTTGTGAAAACTACAGATCAGGATTTGGAAAGTCTTATGGAAAGGAAATAGTAAGTTACCATATCCACTCCACCCTCTTGTACCTATACGTCGGTGGTTCCCATCAACAGACTATCAATTAGGGTACAGACGCTATATTTGTATTCTAAGCAATCAAATATCGCCAAGCTGTGTACATCAGACAGCTCCAATAAATATTAAATAACTTCAACTGCGCCTTTTATTGACCCCACAAACTCCCTGTTTCCTCCATGTACTAGTTAGATGTTTGTAGGCGATTCACTTCCATTGGTGCCAGCGTACTTCATTTAAAATGAATGAATTGTGGAAGTTTGTATTCACTAAAGCAGAACATCGCTTGGAAGATTAAGGAGAGTATATTGAGCTGTGGAAAGTTAAAGAATGAACAATACTCTTTAAAAGGAAAATGAAGCCAGTTCTTACTTTTCTAAACATACAATGTTTTTGTTGCAATATTTGGCTATAACTTTAGCTTTATTCCAACAAACCATCAAACCAGTTCTGAAATGAATAGAGCATGCGCAGAAGGTCGAATTTGTTCGCGCATGCGTGTTGTGCCTTTTCTAACTATAAAATCTTCCCATGCATCAAACATAATATCTTGAGCTGATTATACGGGTTCCGTAACCAGAAATGAAAATTACATAGTCAAGGGTTGATAATTAATTATAATGCATTTTTCCCCATCTCTTGTTAAATCTGTCATCTCGAATTCCCATTCTTTCGTAAAAGATTTACGGTAACTCAAAAAACAATAAACTGTCTCAAAGTCTATGTCTAGCAAACGAATATCTCTTATTCGGCAAGCACAGGTATCCTGTCAGGGGTGCCACAAGGATGCATACTTGGGCCTTTGTTATACATAATATACACAACAGAAATTCTAAGATACAAAACGTTAAGATACAATCGTACGCTGACGATATTCGAGTTTACTTTAGCTTTTCAATGCAGCAGAAGGAACTATGAATGAAGAGCTTCAATCGATAAACACATTATCAGAGCAGCACAACCCAAAGCTCAATTCTAAGAAGACAAAAGTAATACTTTTTGGCAATAAAAAGAGTATAAATATTATACTCTTTCATTGAAAATTACAAGTGAAGTGCTTAGTTTCTGTGATTCTTCTCGTAATTTAGGCTTAACTGTTGATCCAAGCCTTCGTTTCAAACGCCTGTAAATAAAGCATTTAGTTCTCTCAAAATCATTTATAGCAGTCGACATTTCTTAAGAAAAAAATTAAAAAATTATGTGAGACCCTGGTGCTTAGTAATTTCAAGTATTGTAGCTTTATTTGTGGGCCGTGCTTGACTAGTGCTGACAACGAAAATACAACGGGTTCAATTTAGCTGCTGTAGGCTGGTATATGGAATTAGGAAGTATGACCCCATATCACACAAAATCAGAGAGTTGTGAATGGCTTAACATGAAAAATAGGAGACTCCTTCACCTGCGTAATTTTACGCATAAACTGGTCAACACTCCAAATCATCCAGGTCTGCTCAAACATTTCATACCTCGCAAAGATACTCATCATCAAGATATAAGATCAAAATTGAACTACACCGTTCCGCAGCATCTGACCGCCATGTTTCAAAGATCGTTCATATATAATGCTATCAGGATATATATTCAGCGGCCACAAGAATTCAAGCTTCTTAATATGAACAAGTTCAAATTCAAAATAAAACTTTATTTGTTTGATATGCAGTAGAATCAACGATGCAATGTTGTATATTCAACTTTTTATTTATTTATTATTCTGTAACTCTTATATAAAGCAATGTTGATATCAAAAGAGTGGCTAGATCTGTTTAACATAGAATATCTTGTTCCTTGTCTTTGTACGCCCTGTATAGTTTTTAAAAGTTAAAAGCATAATCCGTACCTGTATGGTTTACTGCGAATGCCTGTGTTGTTCGTCGTATGTATACTTTTTCTGTCTACCTTATTTATTTTGACATATGTAATTACATATTATTTAATAACAAATTCAATTATTCGCTTATTTGGGTGCTCCCCTCCAGTGGTTGAGTAGAGTAGCTGTCAGCTTGACTTCGCCACTGGTACTATATATATTTTTTTATTATACTGAATTTTCTTTGGAAATAAAACACGGTTTATTATTATTATTATAATTTAAAATTTTACTTCAGTTAAGATTACAACAAGCCATGTAATTCTCTGTTCCAACAGAAAAGTGCACAGAAAAATAATTCGGAATTAGCTCTGAACTGGGTCGGAACTATTTGTTGGAACAAACCTAATGGCAACTTATAGTCCAGTCATCATGAGCATATTACAGCTAGGGCCCGGCTACATATCTCGACTATATCAGATATATCTTGGCAATATTGACTGCAATATGTAGCATATACACTTTAAGAATTTCTCAATAATTGGGCAACAAAATCAGGTAAGAATAAATGACGGAATTATACGCATCGCGGCAACTTACATAACTTACATTAAGTGGGATTCCGACAGTTCGGAAACCTGACAGCAATATATGAAAATAGGTCAAACATGCGTAGCAATCCTAAAAAATACTGCCATATATTGTGGCTTGCCCGTTTTGAGGGTCCATGAGGGAATAAGTTAATGTCTTTGGGAAAAATAATGAAATTTGTAATACTATAAGTGGGCTGGTTTTGTAGACTGACAAACATTCCACGCTACCTTCTTGAGGAACTTCTAATAGGCCCTGAATTAAATCTAATAAAACAAAAACATCGACATAATAAAGTCGTTTTCTTACACGAAAGTGTTTATCTCAAGCAAAGCTGCTTTTCATTTACCTGCAGGAAAGTCGCTTCACACTATAATTATTCTCGTTTTAACGTTAGCCCTGGAGGAATTAATTGAGCCGTTTACGTAGATAGTTACATGGAGGCATCCTCAATTAAAGGGGCATCCAGAGAGTACTCGATAAATGATTCATGTTAATGGGTAACGCATAAAATTATTTATATAGGCTGGACCTGTAGGAAATTGCAGTGCCATTTGTATTTGAATAATTGAACTGTCTACCATAGTCGTCGGAATTTTACTGTTGAGGGTTAAGGTATTATAATTCAAGCGGAATCGCACATCAATTTTACCTGTTCCGAGGGTCAGTAGACCGCACAGCTTTGCAAAAATGTATGACCGTAGCTTGAACTGTAAACAAGATTATATCTCGCAATTTTAGGTCCTATCAAATTTGAATTTTCAGCAATAAAGAGCTTCAAAATTAACCGTATCAATTTGAAATTCTAGTTAAGAATATCGAGGTCTACCTGCATCTGGCACACCTCCTCCACGTTACTTTTTTTTCTTCGTTGTCCCTTTATTTCTCCACGATTTTGGTAGGGACTTTACTATTCAAGATGAGTGGTGTTGTATCCGGAACAGGTTACAAGAAAGAATATATGATTTTCTTTTTTATTCCTTTTTGTTATATTAGTGATTCAATGTTAATACACCAGAGAATAATTCCCATACAGACATATGAGTCAAAAAATATGTTTTATTTTGCAAAATTTCTTTATTCTGCTAACACATTAATTTTACGCTACTACTGACTGAAAAACTCACATATAGTTAGAGATACAGTTTTCCGCCCAATATTATCAATTTTGGATTTAGCCACTTTTGGAAATAGGGGTCATCTGGGCGACCAGATTTGGAAGACTCACTGACCTACAGAAGTTTAACTAAATTACGTCTAGTAGGATGACTCTGCAGTTCCCACGCAACGCTGTCACCAGCTCAAAAAGGATTATGTAGTCCGGTTCATGACGGGACATATTCGAACTATTGAGCTTGGACTAATTGAAGACTGTTGTTTAAATAGTAATAATTTGCATCA
Source organism: Acanthoscelides obtectus (assembly GCA_963669975.1). Lineage (NCBI taxonomy): Eukaryota > Metazoa > Arthropoda > Insecta > Coleoptera > Chrysomelidae > Acanthoscelides > Acanthoscelides obtectus. Next base: position 23,951,233 of record CAVLJG010000003.1, read on the forward strand.
TTGGAAAATTTCCGTCAACACAAATCGTATATTTATTCATGACAACGTTTTTGGCACGCATCGCCGCATATACCATGCCAACATAAATCTACAAATTATCGCTAGTAGTATGTCCGAGCTTAATTTACATTTATATTTCCGACCATTCCGTTTTACTTTTAGATGAAAATTTCCCGAAATATATTTAACTGGAATTCCCATTTCATAAATAACTAAAATAACAGCCAACATATGCAACATTGTGGACAAATCTGTTTAATGCAGTGTGTTTAAGCAAAAAAATGTTTTAAGAATGATGCAGTTTATTTTCGTTCTTTTTTCAATCGTGTGGTCGGAAAAGACGTAGTAGAAGAGTAGAACTTATTATTAAATGTTTGAATTGTGGAAAGCAATTTTTATCGTTCATAATATTTTATATTATCTATGAGAAAATTTTCAAAAACTGGTATCTTTAATCTCTATAAAAACTAGTTTCTTAAATCTGGTGAAGAGATTCTAAATATGTCTTCAATTTGACACTAAGACCCACATCAGGTTATAAACGACTTATTTTCTACCTCAAATTTGGTACCACGGCACTTCACCGATGTTTGATGATCACATTCCAATTTAACGCCCCAATTTAAGTAAATGCATCAGGTTTCATTCACTATTAACAATGCCTGGCGAAAGTAGAAATTTTGACCTGAAAAGTCCTACAATATTTTTAGGTTTCTATGAGAAAATTTTCAAAAACTATTTCTCTATGAAACCTTGTTTCCTATGTGAATCTGGTCCGTAGCTCCCGTATCCGAGGTTGTATAATAGATATAATCCTTCGAAATACATTTTTCAATAATTTACTAAGAAGTGAACAATTTTATATGACAATCCAATCATACACCGTTATTGTTTACACTTTTTCCATATCCAATTTCGCAGATGAAGTGTTTAAAGTGTATTTCCTGATTTCAAGGTAAGAAACTTATACAAAAAATCCTATTTTCTACGGTAACTGGTTATGGTTCAGGTTCACTAGACTGGATTTCTAATTCTATTGCGAAATACTGCTGACTAATCGCAACGGATATTAAAGAAAGGTTCAATACTACTTGTTAATAATACGTTTATATTTTGCTTTGCTGCTTATGTCATGATAACAAATTAACATATATTGGTAAACTAGCAAAATATCTACAACGGTAAATAGTTAATACGTTATGCAATAATTGATTTATATTATACATTAATTAGTTGTTGTCTGTTCTTGAATCAATACGTTAGTTATATTTAGATACACTGCAACGGCTACTGGAAAAATTAACATATTTTTGTTGGAATTGTTTTTTTTTGTGTATTGTGTAGGACTCTAACTTCTATTGCAATTATTTTCATCATCTAATCTCACTGTGTACAGTGCCCAGGGAATCTCATGGCTTAGAGTGCTAGAATTCTGACTTAACTGACCATATTCGGTGTCTTTCCATATATACTAAGTGACATATAAATCCGAACACTCAGTTTAAATGGTTTTATTTTAATAAAATTTTGTATAAGTACTTAATGAAGCATAATAAGTAAATGATAAAAATTTCAAAATGATTGCACTGCTTTAAAGCCCTTTGACCTTTAATAATGTGTGGATGCACCCTGATGTGCTACGCATTCTCCAACGCGCCTAGGCATGCTTCTGATCAGGTGGTCAATGTCCTCCTGTGGTATCTCATTCCAGGCAACCACCAACTCCTCTCGAAGTGCTTCTAGAGTCTGAGGAGGACGTTGCAAATTGAGCAATCTCCTACCCATCATATCCCACACGTGCTCAATTGGGGATAAGTCGGGAGATCCTGGCGGCCATGGTAACAATGTGACATCATTATGTTGAAAGAAGTCTATTGTGACTCTTGCAACATGTGGTCGGGCATTATCTTGTTGGAAAGTTGGATCTGCCAGGGTGTCAAGATAGGGTAGAAGATGGGGTTCTAGAACTTCGTGGATATAACGCTGCACGTTCATGTTACCTCTGATGAAGATTAAAGGTGACCTGGAACCATAAGCTATAGCACCCCAAACCATAACTCCAACAGTGTGATGAACATGTCTTTCAACAAAAAACTGTGGATTCCTCCTTTCACCACGTCGCCTTCTAACCCTGGCACGATCATCGTGCATGCCTAAACAAAATCGAGACTCGTCACTAAAGACAATACTGTTCCATTTCTGATCCCAGAGTGACGGTTGTCTGCACCACTCAAGGCGATTACGTCGGTGTTCTCGAGTTAAAGGGAAGACCCAGTGTGGCCGGTATGAAAACAAGCCAAAACTTCTCATTCGTCGATAAACACTTCGCATGCCAATAGGTCTTCCGTGTTCTGCAAACCATTCATTTGCAATGGACCTGGTAGTGGAGAAACGGTCCCTTAAGGCCAATAATCTTAGGCGGCGATCTTAACGGTCTGTTGTTCTACGGCGGCGTCCAGTGCCCCTTGCTCTTTGCGTACGGCCTTCTCGAAGCCATCTCTGACAACACCTAACCACAGTGTCTACACTTCTTTGCACTCTAACTGCAATTGCCCGAAAAGAAAGTCCAGCTTCCCGAAGTCCCACTATACGGCCCCTATCAAACTCACTAAGTTGACGAAATCGTACAGGTCTCCGTACTCTAGGTATCGTAACAGATCGTAAAGGATGTCAAGAACCAAATCTGCCAACGTTGATTCTTTACTGCGGCTGAAATATTCATTTTTAGAGCGTTAGTGAATTAAAAAAAAGCATTATAAAAACCGGAATATCCAACTGATAAGGCTGAAAATTTTTTCACTTGTTATTTACAGTAAGATAAATACATTCACCAACTTTTATTAAAATAAAATCATTTAAACTGGGTGTTCGGATTTATATGTCACTTAGTATACATGCTCAATAGCCCAGGCTATAGAGAAAAAAATAGATATTTCGTGTAAAAAAGTTTAACAGATCTCTCCAGTTTACTGAATATTTTATAAAATTTAATTTGAAAATTATACTAGCAAAATACTGAATTTTGGGCTTTTCTCATTTTTTATAAAAAACAACGGACATCTGGCTGTATCTTTTTATATGTTTGTCATTAGAAAGACCTACGATTTAAAACTTTCAGATATCTGCTGATTTTTTTTCACCTTTTTTATCTAGTCTGAACTACAGGCCTATTTCAAAGCGATGACCGGACCATTTTTGTACCAATATGCTACAAGCATCAGTTCGTTTGAAATCTGCTTCATGATGCTATCGAATTTGAGGCTGGCCAGACGCATTCTTCTATTCCTTAATCTAACTTGGGTCAGGTGCTATATATTGAGAATTTTGTTGTGAGGCGTCGGCAATGAAGCGAAATATACCATAAAAAAGATGTTCGATACATCATGTAATCATTCTATATGGAAGGTCTACGTACTCCAAACCACAAAAAATCGAGGTCGCAATATGTTTGCACACCCACGTTCCCATACCTAATATGAACACTGACAACGTTCAAGGCCTACATGATAGAATACTAAAGTTAATGTACTGTTAATAGGATATATACGTATCATCCATTATGTATGATCGTTTTATTTAAGCAAACTATCCGCTTACTTGCTTTTTATTCGTGTTTTGAAAATCGTTTTGAGAAAAACATAAAATGCGATGAGGATCGGAGATGGTTGAATGGTTTTTTTGTGCTTGAATAGATTTATGGGCGGTTGCACCGTACCACTGGAACTTAAATAGACAGTCGAGCTAAGTCGAAGATTTCCTTTGCTTAAGGTAGAGATTGTTACCTAAATTGTACCTTTTGTCAACATGGCGGACTAGTATCTCAAATTAATGGAAATTAATGTTTGAACAGTTTGTATGTGCTAAAGATGGATATTGCAGAAGTTGGTGAAGTTGACGAAATAAATCTACTGCGTATTTTCTCTGGCTAACCAGATACCAAACATGTTTAAGGGGTAAAGGGAAAGAAGGAAAGAAAGGAAGGAAGAAATAGAGCAAAGAAAAGAAGTAAATCATTTGAAATAGCTTAAGCATTATTGCTTTGACTACTCGAATTATTTTGTAAGAGGGTTGCTGTGCGATTCCGCTTGATTATAACGCCGCTGCGCCTGTTGTTTTACGTAATCCCTTAGATATGGGATATCAAGATCTCTGTGAATAGTCTCATTTGACACGTACCAAGGGGCGTTAGTAATTGTGCGTAGGTTTCTGTTTTGCAGGACTTGCAGTCTCTGCACGTGCGTCTTGGCAAGAAAACACCAAGCTGCGCTTCAGGCTGATATAACACATGATATAAATCAAAGGCATGGACAATTTGATGGAAATAAATATTTGTAACATAACCTCAAAATAGAGCGCTGACACGGAACAGTAGAAAACTATGAAAAATCAAGGAGGCCATAAAGGCGTCCTACAATTGTACGAACGACTGACGATACGGTCCTAAGAGCTAGTTTCAGGATTATCACATTGCCAGAATTTGATCAATCACTTTAATATTAATATTTAATATTATATATATATATATATATATATATTAATATTAATTTAATATTAATCAAATATTGTACTGCCATAAATGTGAGGAGGAATGATAATGGCCTAAAATATCACACATCTACTCGTACCTATGGAAGGCAAGGTCATTTATGTATGCCAGGAATAGATGTGGGTTCAGGATGCTACCTTGCAGAGCCCCTACGTCTGGGCTCTGACTTCTGATAAGACGTTTTTATCTTTATCTAACTCGTCATTGACGAATTCAACTAAAGTTTCTCGAATTCTTTTTAATGTAGAGGGTGCTACAATGATAGGCCGTAATTTCTAGAGGATAATTTAATCAAATTTTATGTAGAAAAGTTCATAGAGACATGTGTCGCTTCCCAAGATACAGGGTGTCATAGTTTCAAAAATATGTTTTTTATTATCTCATCCTTGTGCCAATTTTGTTGAAAATTCACAGTGTTATTTATAGCAATTCGGCTCTAAATTAACATTACTTAGAAGATAATTATTATTATTCTAGTGGGGTATCCCGTAGCAGCCACACAAATAATATTGACAAATAAAATGTATGCCACTGACTTTTGAAAAATTTTTTTTTTTGAATTAAGATAAAGATACAGCTTACTTTGTCTCTTAGTATCATTTTTGGGGATGTAATAAAACCAATTTCATTACATGCTCAAAATTGTTTAAATAAATTCAAATTAATTTGTCGATGTACAAGCCATTTTGTTTGAAATCTGGTGAACGGAAAGTAACAACAATTTAACAAAATATTCACAAAAAATGCTGAAAATTACGACCTCCCATTTATAAGCAGACTTCTACTTCTCAAAATAAGGTCGTTTTTATTTTTTTCTCGAAACCAAAGTAGGCTACGAAGTGATACCAAGAAACAAAAAGCTGTATCATTAGCTGCTCAATCAGAAAAACAGATGCTTCTTTAAAAAGTTAGCGGCTTACATTTTTTTGACAATATCATTTATGAGGCTGCTCCTCGAGAGTCAATGGAATTCATAATTATCTTATAATCAGTTCTAATTTAGCAGCTTACTGTAATGAACAGCACTGCCACACTTGAACAAAATAGGTACGAGAATCTTTGAGGTATTAACAAAAATTATTTATTAATAAAAGAAACAATTTTTTTAAAACTTTAACGCCCTGTATCTTGAAAACTGAACCTTTTAGGACACATGCTCAGACTGTAGATTTAGTTGTTGTCTGTTCTTGATTCAATAACTTCGTTGGTTGTGTTTAGGCATAACAAGTTCTTCTGCAAATGTTAATCGAAAAATAATCATATTTCCGTTGGTCTTTTGTCTCTGTTGTGTACTCTGTAGGTCCTTAACTTTATTTTCAAAACGGTAGTCGGTCTAGAAAGATATTTTGAGGAACTCGTCTGACTTCTGGCGTTCATTTTCCTGCTTCGAAAAGACGGGGAACGTTACATTTCTATCCAACGTATCCCGCTCTCGTCGAGGTTTTCAGTGAAAAACTTTCCGAATTGTTTTTCAATTATGTCCGCTCCACACTCGAATTTCGTTGGCGTTTCACTCGTTTTGTTTTGTTTTTCTACGTTCGGTAACCATGCCAGTTATTGCCGGCGGCCGCCTGCAGTTCAGTTGATTTTAATTAAACTATATATATTTGGTGGATTACACGCGAACTGCTTGCTCCAAGCCGTTGCAGCTTTAGTCGAAATATTGAGTGCAAGCTATTATTGTATTGTTGATAGGGTGTAAGTAGTAGGTAACCATTCACATAGCACAGGTAAGTTTGTGCAGGACGGATATATTTTTTTATCATGCATACTTTGTATGGCGAGCACCAACCAGGAGAATTCAAACTAAATTAGTATGTTGAAGAAAGTTTTCGAAATTGACGACTTCTGGTGTTCTGTGTATGAATGATTAGAGTATGTTCAATACTGTGGATAAATACTTCTACTACATTCGTATATACGAGCCCCTTACCACTTCAGTTGGCCCAACTATTGAAATATAGGAAATATAGGTTGATATCTATTTTCATTTCAATGCAAAATAAGTCTATAACGCATAGGTGGCTGTGAAAAATAAAAGCCATGACAATTGTTTTTATTAATCACAGCTGTCAGAATACGTTTAAAATAGTTTTGGGTAATTAAGGTTTTCAAAATGGGTAGATGGCATTGTTAGACTTATCGCGGTACAGTGTAAAAAATATTGTTAGAAGATATAACGTAACTGGTTCAGTTAATATTAAGCCACGATATGTGAAAAAAAAGTAATATCACAAATGCCGACCGAAGAGCATTAACAAGAATAATCGTGAAAAACAGGCGTGCCAATTATTTACAATTAAGTGCTCTGTGGAGGGACGCTGTTGGAAGGAGAATTTCGAGGTCCACAACTCATAGAGAGGCCCACAAACTGGGATTTAGCACTTGCAAGGTAAGTTTTCTTATAAAAAAAGTGAAGTAAAAACCTTAAAGTTGCACAACTTGTTTATAGGCCAAAGAAAAGCCACTAAAGAACATAGACAATGGACACTTCAACAATGGTGTGCAATACAATGGAGTGATGAGGCCCGATTATTCGCAAAAAATGAAGCATTCCATGTTGACTGTCTGAAGAGAAAAGTGAAATTTCCAGCATCCATTATGGTCTGGGGCAGTATATCATAAAAAGGAGTAGGAAAACTTCATTTTATTGATGGAAATGTGGATACAAACAAATATTTGGCAATTTTAGAAGAATCGCTTTTAAAAGTGATGGAAGAATGTTCGACATCCGGACAAGATTTTGTGTTTCAGCAAGATGGTGCAGCGTGCCATACCTCAAAAAAGGCTATAAAATGGATGGAAGAGAATAATGTACCACTTTTGAAATGGGTTTCTAGCAGTCCAGATCTGTCACCTATTGAAACGAGATGCAAAAGGTTCTACGACAACATCCTGCTCGTACAATCACCGAACTGAGACAAAAGCTTCAACAAATATGGGATTGTTTTACACCAATTTTTTTCCAAAACTTGATTAACCACTATGCCCCAAAGAATTTCAGCCGTAATAAAAAATAAAGGTGATGTTACCCAATGGTAATCTTTCAATTGTTGCTTTGTTAACTTCGCGCATTTATTCGCACATTGTTTATTTGTTCAGATGTTCTATTAGTTATAGGTCTAAGTGATTTCAAATATGTATTTTTTACGACTAGAGTGTATCTAAAATGTTTTTGAGAAAATAAATTGTTTTAGAAGTAAATAGTTTCGTCATGTTTAGTTTATAAGGCATATTTTGGTACAAATCTTGAAGTGGGCCAACTGAAGTGGTAAGGGTCTCGTATAACCCGAAATCAACAATTTCACAGATTTTCAGCTGCAAACTAATTTAGCTTTGGTTCCTCTTGGTTATTGCTCACCACCCCTGGTGATACTTAATCTTCATCAATGCTACAAAAAATGCAACATTAGATAAAACACCCAAAAAGTCAACTTTTACATTTTTATATGTCCAGCATATTAAGCATTTCCTGGTATATTTACATCATGTTTTTTCTCTTGCTTAAATACCATTTACCTTAATATAATCCCAGTTGCCCATGACACTGATTTCTGCCATGGCCAACTGAGAGTATCTTACGGCAGAACTCTTGTGGAGCATTTAAGCAATATATTTCGAAAACTTTCTTTCCAAGGTAGACAACCTTACAAAAAATTAACCTTATTTTCAATACCGAAATTACAAAAAATGTTTCCATCTGAAAAAATTGACTTTTCGGGTATTTTCAAATCCAATTTCTCATTAACTTTTCTTGACCACTCTGTACTATTAAGCATTGGCCTGTAATTTTTTTTAGCAAAATTTGATATACCTCAAACGGTTAGACTTAGGTATAGGATGATATACACGAAAAGTATTTAGAATCTCGCGTAGAATCAAAAAAATTTTGTCAATACGATTTTGAACTGCCTAAGGTTAGTAGAATTGGGAAAAGCTCCCTATTGTAGACTGTTCCACAATCTCTACACCCTCGGGACAAAGGAGCGGTCATATCGGTCAATTCTGGAAGTACGAAGTTCGACACGGTTAGGATGGGACGCCAAAGTCAGGCGGGTCTGTCTGGCAGGAACATCGCGCGGTGGCATCATGGAAGAGAGCTCTGAGGAGCAAAGCCCGTTGGTGTAGCGATAGAAAAGAGCTAGATCGCCGACCACCCGCCGGTACAGTCATGAGTTTTGGAAGCATTGTGTACAAGTTAGTTGCGTTGCCAAGCAGTGATAACCTCCAGGTCTCTCGTCAGAGAGGAAGTCATCGCCAGTCTTCTTTTTTCCAGCTCAGCGGCAGAGATCGGCTTGAATTTCTGCATGTGGAGTGCTGTCATCAGCGAAGCTGTGGATTGGGTTGATCGAGCCAAGACCGATATCTGAGGAACACCCGCGTTGACGTTGTGGGTTGAAGAGGAGAATCCGTCAATTACCACGGATAACTTGCGGCCAGAGATAAAGTCAGCCACCCATCTGCAAAGTTTTTCTGGGAGGCCATAGGATGGAAGTTTGCTTAGAGGGCAGCGTGCCACAGCTGAGCGAACGCTTTCGTGATGTCAAGAGCAACGACATGAGTCTCACTATAAGTTTACTCCACAATTGCGTGACGCAAGCTAGGAGATCCCCTGTGGATCGCTGGTGCCGGAAACCATACTGCTTGTCGGTAATCAAGTTGTGACGTTCGAGGTAGTCCAGAGGCTCGCGATTTATGCACCTCTCCATCACCTTACTTATAACATAACAGAAAGCAGAGCTATAGGCCTGTGGGTCGGCCTTTTTTTGGGACGGAAAAATTTCCAGTTTTCTGGGAAGGTGCCGGATCCATAAGATATCTGGAAGAGACGCGAAAGAACTGGAGAAAGGCTCCGCTGCACAACTTTTCAGTACAATGGCAGGAATCGAGACCGGACCAGAAGCTCTGTTGACGTCGAGCAACAAGAGCACTCGTCTCAAGGTCTTATGCCTAAATGTTACCTTCCGCTTAGTTGAATTGTTGGCACTTGGGCGTTGGAGGGCACGTCCGCGTTGGAGTTGGCAGCAAAGATTTTGGCAAGCAAGGCAAGCAAGGATAATCTATTTAAAATAAGCAAGTTGATATCCACTTCCAGTATAACCCCAAATGCCACCATTTTGAAAATAGTTCAGCCAAACTTTTCTTTCAACTTTTTAAGTACACAATTGTAATACTATATATATATATATATTCTTTCTCTTCCGTACACCCTTTCCTTATAAACAGCTGTGCCGTAACATCATTTACTCCTTGTGAATTCAAAGTCTAATATCTGGAATCAGACTTCTAATCCATATTCCAGTACATTCTGTAATATAAAGTTAATGAGGCGTCCTTGAAATGATTGGTTAAGGCATTGTAAGGTACACCCTGTCCTGTGGTCAGCAAAATATCCATAGCACTTATTGTAGCTGTTTTTTGCCTTCGAAAGATGTATGAAGAAATTCAATTCGGTAATTAACCAAAGCGAACGCAGTTATTCCGTTGTCACTGTTGAAGACGAGTGAAAACAACCGACTTTCAGTTTCGTCTCGGTGAAGCGTCGCTGCCAATTCGCCCGGTGACAGATCTTCATTATGGAAACCGCAGTGCTCCGCATTTGGAAAGTTCCAAAGTGTTAAATTGGAATTCCTTTTCCGTTTAGTTGTTGGTTAGCGGACACCTGATTAAAATGCACAGTTATGTAAATCCACGCTCTCGTTTCCACGTTTTATTTATTTGATCGGGGTCTGTTTGTGTTTTCAGTCTCTGTTTTCGCTATAATGAATTTATATTGTTTTAATCTAATTGCTGAAATTGGTCTTGGACCTAGATTAATGTAGAGTAGGTTTTTACCAAATGAACGGATGTGGATCCATCCCCGCAGGCCCACTCCGGGTCTACCGGTAATATTTTTTATCCGATCATTCTTACATCAACATTGCTCACAACTCATTAAACATTAATTACTTTGATTGCCTATCGCATATAAAGTATTCTGTCAAGAATACAGGGTGGAAACGTTATGATACTCATTATTTAAATCGGTGATAGAGGGGGTTAAAAGGAGCAAAAAGTTTCATATAACATGGGGATCAAAACGGCATTTTTTTTTTAGAAAAAAGCGACTTTAGTGTAAATAAAGATGGAGTTTGCTATTTTTGGCTCTTAGGTATTATTTCATTATTTGATAATGTACTCGTAAAATGCAAACAATTAAATAAAGCGGACTCACCACTAACTGTCATGAGCGCTTCACCTAGTGTGTGAAAGTTTATTGAACGTATTAAAAAATCCATTTATAAATAGGGAACACAATTTTGATACATACATTGTTTTTCTTTTTAAAACCCACAGTGCACTTTTTTGTATCTAAAGAAGGTGTTCAAAATGTCGTCCTCCACTTTCCACACAAGCTTCATTACGACGAACCCAGTTTCTTCTTACTCTAGGTCCTCGAAGTTGTCTATTTATTATTTCAGCCGCATTAAATTTTTTTTCGCGAAGTTGTGCTTAAGTTGTTATTGGACCAGCCCCATATACCATCCCTTTAAGTTCTCCCCAATACCAGAAATCCAGCGGATTGAGGTCAGGAGATCATGCTTACCATTTTCGAGGATCAGGAGCATTTCGACCGATTCAGCGATTTGGATAATGTTCATTCAAATACTAAATGACGCCTCTAAAAATGTGTGGTGGTGCCCCGTCATGAAGAAATCACAAATTATGTCTCCGTTGTAATGGCATGTTGTCTAAGGTCTGTTCCAAAAGTTCTGGTAGGTTATTGGATAGAAAAGTTTTTTTTTATACTCCAACTACTACGAAGGCGTAAGGCCTAAACACCCATTGGGTACCGTGGGGCTATAGGGGAAAGGGGGAACGCCACACGGACTCTGGCGAGGGAACACGTGTGCATGCAACATGCACACATTCTGGCTCCGCCTACGAGATCCGCCTGGTGGTACCTCTACGTTCGACAGTCAGAGACCGTCTACCACCTACGGACAATCACAACATCCATAGCCAAGAGAAAAATTTCTCCTGGGACGGGACTCGAACCCGCACAGCGCACGGCGACTGATCAGTAGACCGAAGAGTCTACTACTGCGGCCACCGCTGCTGCCTGGTAAGGTATCCTTCTCCTGACAACTTTGGGGGTAACTCGCAAGGGCCAGTTACCTGATCGTCAAGAATACCCGCCCAAATATTTATTTTAAAACGTGTTTGGAAATGACCTTCACGAATGGTATGAGGATTTTCTAGGGCCCACATGTGAGTATTATGGAAATTTAATGTCCCGTCTAGCGTAAAAGTACATTCGTCCGTCGCTGGAATGTTTTTAAAAAAATCCGGATTTTTAATGTTTTTGTCCAAAAACCACTGACAGAATGTTAGTCTGCGAGGATAGTCTCCTGGTAACAAGGCCTGCACTCGTTGTACATGGTAGGGATAAAGCAAATTTTCCCGTAGGATTCTATGGACTATGGTCTTCGATAGTCCTACGCGGCGGCCTAAATCCCGAGTGCTGATATCTGCATTGATTTCCACGATATTTAAAATTTGTTTCTCCTGCTCTACAGTAACCTTTCTTTCACTAGTGCGAATAAAAGTGGGCTGAACACTTGCTGTATCTCGAAGTCTTTGGTACAATTGCACAAATGTCCTTGTGTCTGGGTGAACCCGTTGACGAAATCTCGAGATAAATTTGAGCTGCAAGAGTTGAATTTTGACGAGCTTCTACGTAAACTAACAGCATGTCGGCGAACTCTTGATTCGAGAGCATTGGAAATAAACACGACGACGTACGCGAACAAAAACAAAACAACACGCCCGATGCTATGCTCGACAAAACGATAAAGTAATTTATCTATGCAAAACGACAACTAACCACTGTTACCGTTTGCGATCGATTGCCGGTTCGATGAGAGTGATGAAAGACCGACGCGCTGTTGTCATGTGTGTTTTAAATATTTAATTTAATGAAACTTACTAACTGGCTAGAAATTTTGGCTTAACTTAGAAAAACTTAATGCCATTTATTTGAACAACGTTGTATATAACATTTTTGTATAAAATAAGATTTCCGTCAAACAACGTAGTATGTGTCTATTGGGACCCGTTGACAACATAGACCCACCTGTTTACTCGCATCAATCACTGTGACGCGAATTTGTAAAGAGTCTTCCGCGTAACAACGTTGTATGTACGTAAACAAAAAAGAATATCTATGGTTTATGAACCATTCCAGTGAATCGATGTCATTGCTAAAGCCAAAGTTAAAAATCCTTTTAAAGTTGTCTGGATGCACCAAGCCTTCTTTGAGAATTTAACAGCTTTGGAATATTCTATATGGAAATACCCCAAATGTAAAATTACACAAGGATTGTGGCTGCAACTTACCGCTGATTGTCCAGCTAGTTTGAGAATGAGAAAATCTGATAATATTATGCAGCCCTGAAATTCATTTCCCATAAGCAATCGTAAAAGAAGAGAAACAATGACTTTTGCCACTGATATCATATCATCTGAAAAATTACCTATAATGTACCACAACCTTCTTTCAATCAAAGATGAAAAATTAAAAAACCTTGAGGATACGGGTGATTATATTCCGCTAAAGTATGTAACATTTTATGAGAAATTAACTGTAACTCAGTAATATTTATTTAAGTTTCAGTTTTGGTTTCGAAACACGTTGAACTTAGAACGTATTTTTTTGTTATTAAAAATATTTTACTGTGTGCTTTGGTTCCCTTAATAAATAAAACTGCTGAAAATACTTGTTTTGCTTATAGTCATTTAAAGCCTTCCTGTAACAACGTTGTAAGTAACGTGATCATACAACCTTGTTACATGCGTTTTCCATAAAAATGGTTCCCATAGCTGCAAAATAGGTGTCACATTTTTAAATTACAATAACCTTGTATAACTATTGTTCCTTTAATGTGCTGGCCAACTATAGACGCAGTCATTTGAAAAAAATGGTTCAAATTTGTTTTTCTTAATTTCGGCCACTGAGCTTTTTTGTTACATACAACGTTGTTCCGGCCGACCCTTCAATTACCCAATTTAAAAACGTTTTAGATTAAATTATAAAAATTAGTAAGATTGTGGTCGATAATAAAGCACTTAAAGATGTAAACTATAAAGCCATTTAGACAAAAATCTATTGACTTTTGGACCATGGGTCATATGAACTTTTTGTCTTGTTTTAACCCCCCTATTACCCATTTAAATAATGACTACCACAACGTTTACACCCTGTTGATTATTTCTATCATTTGTTTTTATATCACAAGCTACATTCACTGAACCTCTTGCTTTTAAAAAATTGAATACCGAAAATTTGCGTTTTTGATTTTTTGCGTCTTTTCTGTTCTATTATTTTATACAGTACAACGAAAGATGCAGCACATATGGCAAATTTGTTTTTATTTTAAAAAAAGAAAATTTTGATATACTTAAATTTTTCGCCCGATCACCAACGAAACCTCTACAAACACGTTAAAATAGCGTGGGAAGGGACTGTATCTTGAATATACTTGTTCGGTGAGGACAACATATTTGTAGGCATTTATATTTATAAATATTTGGTATCATCGTTTGCCTTTAGAACAACTAGCTCCGTCTACCAATCGCCCTGAGGCCGGGCCTGCGAATGACCCTGCGGCCGTTAAATGCATAACTAACTTCCCCCTTTGCGCTCCCTGCTTCTCTATTTAATACCAACCGCTTTCCAACTAACAAGAAGTTTCGGTCGATCCAAAGTGGCCATTTAGCGAAAACTGCTGCCTGCTGTTCTATCAAACTATGCCCCTAACCCCCCACCACAAAACTAAAACTGAATTACCGGTGTATATTAACTAATTGAATGTTTCACGAAGTAGGGGCTGTTATGCGTCAGACAGGAGCATGTTGAAAACGAGTGAGGGTGCGTTGCAGATATATGACACGATCTTTTTCATCATATTTGTTGTAAAAAATTGGACGTGGACGTATGCCCAGTATCATTACTGCTCACTTCTACATCCTATTCCTCCTAGCATTTAGAACGCGTTCTAAATTTTACAAAAAATGGTTGTAAAAGTGCGCAAAGGATAACTGCATCCGAGTAAGTTCTGTCAACAAAAACAGGTTATTTCCATGTATGTTTTTCTCGCAAAATTTTTCAGCTGAAATAATTTCAGAAGATAGATAACAGTTGAAAGAGAAAGATTAAGGTTTAAAAAGTATAAAATTCATGAATTAAACTCAACCGCTTCTCCATTCACACCGCACCCATACTAATTTCTCGACAGATTCACCCACTGAACCCATTCCAGAAAGTCAACGCGGGTGTTCCCCAGGGATCGGTCTTGTATCCGACATTGTTTCTCTTACATATCAACCACGTCCTTTCCTGTACGATCAATCTAATCCACAGCTTTGCTAATTTCGATGGATGGCAGAGTTCTATGAAAGAGTCGTTTATTTCGGTTGGTCGGAGTTCAGATCACCGAGGAC
This sequence comes from Acanthoscelides obtectus, assembly GCA_963669975.1. Taxonomy (NCBI): domain Eukaryota; kingdom Metazoa; phylum Arthropoda; class Insecta; order Coleoptera; family Chrysomelidae; genus Acanthoscelides; species Acanthoscelides obtectus. Next base: position 23,966,261 of record CAVLJG010000003.1, read on the forward strand.
TTGATCTGGCATGAATACATCTCGTCAATAGCGGCAGCTGCTCGGAAAAGGCTAGGCTATTTCTTTAGTGCTAAGTGATACTTTTCTCCACTTCCTCATTGTGTAAAAGGTCCAGATAAGACCTAGCCTCGAGTACTGCTCACATATTTGGGGTGCTGCCGCCCCGGCTATATCTTCCATGTTCCATGGTGATCAGAGGAGGGCTTTCCGACAGATCGATTACTCGTCTCTAACGGACAGTCTCGGGACCCTGTCGCATCGGCGGGCTGTCGACGATCTACCGCCAGTTGCTTGTCAAGGATGGATGAAAAATTTTTGCTACTAAGTTTACCGATTTTTCGGTAGATCTACCTATTTTAATGCGAGATCTAATGATTTTTTTTAAATTCTTAATCAGCCTACTTACTATACAATTCGACTAAACACAAGAGTAGAACTATTTGCGACACAATTTCAATTATTGCAATTTGGTGCATTCCTAGGCTTTTTTATTTTTCAAGTAGCTGCATTTCAGCATTTAATGTTAGCCCCCCCTGTTCAATTTTCAGAACAGAGTAGAGCTCAAACAAGGTGCCTCTCCTCCTCCCAATTACATAAATGAAAGTAAACACTTGACCGAATACGATTATTAATTGCAAATAGATTTTTGAGATAACTATTATTCATCTAGTTGTTGTTTAGTCATCCCACATTAGCATTCAGCAATTTCATAAATAAAAGTGAACGACCCCGTCAATAGGTCTTACGGTCTAAATCACTTCCGTGGGGCTCATTCTCGAAAACTTTTGCATTATGCTAATTAGGTTTCTGTTAATAATCTTTGCTGCATTTTTTTTTATTTTTGAACGTTTATAAAGCAACTCACAGATTACTAGCTACACTGGAGCACCATTGACATAATTAAAAAATACATATTCCTTATACCAATAGGCTTAAGATAACAGAGATGTTAGGTCCAAAAATCTGAGCCAATGCGGCCTTATCATCCAACCAATGTTTTTAGGTGATAAGAGGTTAGTATCTGATCAATAGACCGTTCTTTCAATAGTATCTATGAAATTTCTTATTCAATTTTTTACTCTTTTTCGCTGCTGTTTTGTCGCATCAGTTTTGTCAAGCGTAGCTGTTTCTGAAAAGAAAAGCTCTAATTTTCAGAACACCCTGTCATACAGAAACAAAAGTCATACAGCATGTACAGAGTTTACACTCAAACTATCAACCAGTATTTATTTTTCTCAACTTCTGCATAATTTGACAGCCATATATAACTTACATAAATATAATAAACTACTCACCTTCGATTGAAAATCTGCTAGTGTTTAGAAGTTTGTGCTTACCTGAAAAGAAAAAACAAATTAATATACTGTGTGATTTTTACATTCTCAAACAATTATTTCTAGTACAAATTGAAGAGCATCTTGGCTACGCCCTGAGCTGGTGATTTTAAACCTTCGCATAGACAAAGAAATGTTTAATGATCAAAATTTTTAAAAAATTCTATTAATGTATGGCACTTCTGTAGACAGAATAATTGTTCTTACTGGAAAAAATATTCTATTATTTTTCGAATCTTGGATATCAGAATTTGAACGCGCAGGAAAAGAGAGATTTATTTTTTTATAAATTTATACAAATGGTCTTCTTGACTAAAATTCTTATCTTCTTCAACCACGTTACATAAATATACAATTAACCGCTTGGTTAAAACTTTTCCCTTAAAAGTCAGAGCAAACAGCAATCAATTATCTTTCATTCCGCTTTACCGTTTTACGAAGACCTTTTGATAAATGACCTTCGTAATTACAGCCCTCCAATGTCCTTAGTGGCCGATGCCGTGGTTCAACTCCTCATCGACATTATAGAAGTTTACTATCGATCAATAACTTTCGATATTTGTGGAACAAGAACTTCAGCAGAACATTATTAGTTGTTGGTTATTGGAGGCTTGAGAGGAATTCGGATTGGATGTAGGTCATTTAATCGAAGTTTGTCGAAAGTTGGGATACAGTTGCTTATAAAGTTATTAGATTAGATTACTGAGTGATTTTAGTAGAAAGCCCGTTTACAAACTCAGGATGTCATGAGATGACGAAATACATAATGTGGCTGTGAGGAGATTCCACAAAAAGTGTCAGTTTGGCCCTCAAATAAATATATTCTGAAATACTGTCATATATTGTTCATATTCCAAATCAAATTTTCCTTCCTATACTACTGGCGAGGAGGCATCGAAATCGCAAAAGATCTCGAAAATGATAATGTTTTTTGCATGTTATACGACATTCAGGAGGTTTGGTCGGGGAGCTGATGAATGTGAATTTCAGCAGCTACGCAAATTGATTAAGGTCCAGGTCAAATGTGCATACGACAACGACCTTGAAGATATTGAAAATTCATTATTGCATGATCCTAGGAGGTTCTGGTCATATGTGAATTCAAAAAAGAACACTTCTAGGATCCCTGGAAAGATGTTTTACCTTAACGAATCATTTGATAATCCGCAAGACATTGTGAATGCCTTTTAGTGTATTTTACAAGAGTGTCTACATAGAGTCTCAAGCAGCCAATTTGGGTAATGTGGATGATAGTTTCAACAATGTACATAATCATAATGAAGTAATGATTGCTATTAAGAAACTTAAGGACAAAATGACTTCAGGCCCCGATAATATTCCATCCTTTTTGATCAAGGATTGTACGGAGCATTCGTGGTTTTTTTTCACTTAATGGCACATCTTCTAACAAGGAAGGCAAAATGTTGCGTAAAAAGTCTAGGTATTGCATCCCGTCCAATCGATTTGGGAGAATAAATGGTCCAATGAGCATATCGTTCACCATGCCAGCCCAAACATTCACCGAAAATGTTTGTTGAAAATGTGCCCGACGGACAGCGTGCGGATTTTCTACTGACCAAACATGAGTGTTGCGAAAGTTATTCACCCCATTACGCGTGAACGTAGATTCGTCACCAATATGCACTTCAAAAAGTCCGGATTATTGTCATGTTGATGCAACAACCACTCACAAAACCGCACTCTTGCTGGAAAATCGTCAGGTTGAAGGGCTTGTACACGTTGGACGTGAAACGGATACAGCCCCTCTTCACGCAGCGTTTGCCACACTTTAGTTTTTGATACTTGCACTTCTCTAGCCACGTCTCTAGTGCTTGTTGAGGGATTCTCGTCTACGGGATTCAGTAGTTCTTCCTCAACTTGCACCATTCGTGGTTGTCTAGGTACACAAATCTGCGGGGCCTTGGATGATGTCGTCTAGGGAAACGATCTGCATACACTCGCGAAGCCTCTGTAGCATTTTGAAAACATTCGCTATAAATTAACAACATATCAACGAGTTCATTATTGGTGTATGAGTGTGCCATTATTATTTTTTTTTTCAAACGCAATCGATTATACGGGTTCGTTTACCTCTACACGCGTGACCGTAACTGTCGGTTGAAGGTTGCATACTGACCTGACACACTGACCCCGACCCAGTTGTCGTCGGGGGGGAGCCAGTGACCTTGTACCACTCGGTGATATCGCGGGTCGCGGCTACAGGACGGTATTCAGATATCTTTGATGTTGCAGAGCCCTTTATCTCGGTTCCCTTAAGACATTGTTGTATATGGTACTAAGAAAAATTGCTTATGTTTTCAAGATCTACACGTCGTATAAAGGAAAACCCTGTATAATCATAATATACTAGGGACAATTTGCATGCATTGGTAATCAGTAAGTTACTAACTATTCCACCAAAATTGCAGAACTTGCTTTAAAAATCCAACTGATTGATTTGCACGCAAGATCCCGGCTGTTGCAAGAAAATGTCAGGAAGAAACAGCTGTCTGGTTAGTGGGCATGTCACTTTATCATTTCTTTTCCTCTTGCCGACTGTCAAACGGATATTAGCCTCATCTACTCCCACCAGACGTTTGATAAAGATGTACCATCGCTAATGAAAAAAAAACTGATTTCACGATAACAAATAAAACCTTTTTCGGTTATCCCAAGCGACCTTTATCCGTTGGTGTGTAATTCACAGAGCAGCATAATGAGGGAAGGTCGCCGGGTCACCAGCCGCATCTCTTCTCGCCCCCGAGCAGCCAGACCGTTTACCGGTAAAAATGCTAAAGGGCAGAAAAGCAGCAGGGCCGCACGTGCCGCTGCAATCCCTTTACGACGACCCCGCGGGGGTGAAATGGCGAAAGGAGGGGGCAGGCTCGGAATGCGGATCGCCTAGCCGCGTCGTTGTCATGACGACCGATCGTTGATTCATCCCGCTGACGATCGTCCCGGGGATGTTGTTGCCAAGTTCCCCTCCAACATCGGCGGCTGTAACCTTTGACAAGTGGTAAGGGGTGAGGGAGGCCGATGAGTTTTGATCGGTTCTATGGAATAGGGTTAAGCACACGTACGATGACGTGTGGACGAATAGAAGAAAGTTTATACAGTGCTTTTCTTTAATATCCCCCTCCCCTTTGATTTTTTGAACAGATCAATTCAAAAATTTAAAACTTGAGGCAATGAAATTGATGCGTGGATACCATATGTTAGAGTAAAATTGACAGATTAAGATGTCAAGATAGCCGCTGGGCGCCATATTGGAAAAAAATTTATATGAAAACGGGGGTCTTGTGGCACATCATTTTGAAGCGCCTGATGACTACTTTCTAACCCTAGAATATAAAGTCAATACCTTTATCTACTACAAAATGGTGGCACATTTAATAATTACTTGAACACAAACCCACTAACATGCATATCTCTACAAATAATTGTAATTCCCTGCCGTATCCACAGCAACAGAGATAAAAACTTGTTTTGTTATTTTTTGTTGACAGTGGCAAGAATATCAGTACGAAAACAAACATCATTGTACAGTTAAAATATTCTTATTTAGTTTTCAGTTTTAGTGCTAGATACTCTTTGAACTATTTTTGAAATGTCAATTATCGTCCGTTGGAAGAAAAAATCGAAGCGACTTTTAGTTATGGTGCGACGCGTAACTTTCGCGAGACCGAAAGGATTTTTAATGAATCGTCCTATCTGTAGAAAATATTTAAGGGAACTTGTATCTAAATTTACAGCTACTGATAGTGTAAACAACAAAAAGCCCCCAGGTCATCCGACCATCCCGGAAGAAAAGCAAGTTCAAATAATTGATGAGATCATAGTAAATCCGCAACAGTCTACTTCCTCCATCGCGAATGTATGTGAGGTTTGTCCTTGGAGACTTTTGAAAAAGAATAAGTATCAGCCATACAAAATTCAAATGGTACATCAGCTAACTGAAGATGACCACAGATCGAAGAACAGAATTCTGCGAGACTATGACGGAAACCATTGCACGGCATCCTACCTGTATCCAAAATATTTGTTTTAGTGATGAATGTACATTTTTTCTCAACAGTGAGGTGCACAGACAAAATTGTCGTTATTGGAGTGACACCAATCCTCATGCCTTCCGGGAAACTCATACTCAATATCCACAAAAAATTAACGTTTGGGCTGGGATATTGGGAAATCATATTGTGGGGCCCCTATTCATCGAACAAACTTTAACCGGGGAATTGTATTTGAATATGCTGGAAAATACTATTGACCGTCTAATCACCGAAATCGTCGAAGCGAATCCTAATGAATTCGATACTGATATTGTATTCCAGCAAGATGGTGCTCCACCACACTACTACAGACAAGTTAGGAATTGTTTAGATAACAATTTCTCCGGTCGTTGGATTGGCCGTCGAGGTCCGGTGGAATGGCCAACTTGCTCGCCAGATTGAGACTTGTTTTATGGGGCTGTTTGAAGCAAAAGGTGTGCGAAACTGAACCTGCTTCAATATTGGACATACGGATGAGAATAATAAATATTTGTAGAAATATCAATGTTACTATGTTTGAAAATGTTCGACGCGAAATTACGGCCGGCTGTTATTGTGTCAAGAAGTTCAAGGCAACCATTTCCAGCATTTAAAAAACTGAATTCAAAGTATTTATTCGAATTATCAAGTTAAATGTCAATGTATTCAGGTAATTATTAAATGTACCACCATTTTTTAGTAGATAAAGTTATTGACTTTATATTCTAGGGTTATAAAGTACCCGTCAGGAGCTTCAAAATGATGTGCCACAAAACCCCGTTTTCATATAATTTTATTTTCCAATATGGCGCCCAGCGGCCATCTTGAGATTTTCATCTGTCAATTTTACTCTAAAATATGGTATCCACGCATCAATTTCGTTACAAGTTTTAATTTTTTGAATTGATCCATTCAAAAAATCAAAGGGGATTAAACATCAACGTTTTTCCTGCATTATCTAGCTGCAATAGAGTAGCCAGCAACATACGGCAATATTTTTATAATAGATAAATAATGTTTATTTCCAATGGACTAGCTCTGGCCGGAAGCTTGTTGGTCCTGAGCCAGCCCTAGGAGTGCCCGCCCAAAGATTCGGGAGAAAAATGGAGAAGTAGATTGCCTGACAACATTCTCAGAAATTGAGAAGCATCTCTAGACATCTCCGTCAGGCCTCGGAAGCTCATCGTGGGGCCTCGTGTTAAGGAATGACGCTCTTCCTTATCTTTGGCTACGAGTAGAGCCAACCTCAGGTTGTTGGAGGGACTGTTGTCTGGCCATGGCAAACCTGCATGCCCCATGGGTGGGGGCTATATTCAACTCAGGGAATGCAGGGGTGAATAAGGGCCCGTTTATGTGGCCTATGCGCCGGCACCTCATGGTGGCAGGTATGTCTCCAATTTCGTTATTCATTCATTCATTCGATTGGACTACAAGGTAGTATAGGAATATAGTCAAAAAACAGCATACAGTGTATGAATAAACAAGGTAACATTACACTAAATAGTCAAATCGCATTTAAAAATCATGATTGAAATATTCCTCTACGGAGCAAAAAGGGTTTCCCGAAAATATCTTTTTTCTAACAGAGCAGCGCGAGAGAATAATAAACACAGAATTTTAAATACGTACAAAGTTTTATAAGAAATTTAATAAATGTAAAATCATCAACAACATCAATAATCCATTTATAATAATTCTTAACAATATTAAAAGTAAAATAACAGTTAGTTGGATTGTATGCGTACGGAAAAGTGCCACTTTCTATGCGCGTTGAAAGTGAGTACTTTCCGCATGCAGGTAGATAAAATCTTATACCTAACACTTTTCCGCCCCTGACGACTGCCGTCGAGTGCGGAAAACTATCAGTTGCCGCAGTTGTTAGGTAAATAACCATTTTATAACTTTTTATTGAATGCTGCTGCCGTATTTATCTCTTTTACATGGTTACAGTTTATTGTATAATTTAACGAGCATCACGTTAGGTCCTTTCGAAGTGAGAGTAAGCCTATGTGCTGGAATTGACGTTTGGACGCAAGTTGTACATAACGAATAAAATTATTAATGTTTTTTCTCAGTAAAACAACGCAATTAAAAATATATAGCCATGATATTCTAATCTTTGAACAGTGTACGACATGAATGTATTTTGCCAAGCATGTTTCTCAAGATTCTTTATTGAATTAAGAATATTTCATTAGCTTTGGTGCAGTTACCCCAGTATATAATGCAGTAGGTAGTTAAGCATAGCAAGCACTACATTAACAGAACCTCGATATGAACATATAATTTTAACTGTCATATCTTATAACAGTAATTTTAGAGAAACGACATCTACTTGTTTAGACCATGTGACAGTTTCGTCAAAATAAACATCCAGGTATTTAAAAGTGCTCGCTAATACTATTGCTACAAAATTTAATAAGTAAGCTGAAGTCAACAAGTCAGAAGCAATTCAGTTTTATTGCTGTTAGATGAACGATCAGAATCGTACTTTTTAGTTGGTAATGTAAGGCTATCTCGACACGTACAATTTCGTCAATCAGCTTGCCTGATTTTGTAAATTTTCTGATGAGAAATTCTAACCGTGTCTTCATGTTGCACACAATACTGCCCTAATTCAGCTTTGCTCCATCTAACTGACAACATCGTAGGTAACTTAGACAGAAATACTAATACCATATTAGTGATGATTGATTTCTCAAAAGCCTTTGGTACGGTTAATCACAAAATCACGTTGAGCAAGCTGAAGTACATTGGACTATCTGATATTCCGCTAAGATTTTTCCAAAGCTACTTGGCTAAAAGAAAACAGGTAGTTAATACGGTTAGGGGCGTTCTAGTGCTGTGGTTTCGTCTGGCGTTCCACAGGGGTCAGTTCTGGGACCTCTGCTATATTTAATTTACAGTATAGACTTAGACTCATGTGTGGAATTTTGTTCTATACAAACGTATGCTGATGACACACAACAATTATCATTCCACTTCAAATATGCTCAGTTAAATGAAGTGTCGTTTAAAATTAATACTGACCTAATTAATATTACGGATTTTTGTAAAAAGCACTGTGTCTGGATCAATCCTGAAAAGAGTTCAAGTATGCTTTTTTCTCCGAAACACACGTATAATAACATAAAGGACGCAATTGTAATTATTATAAATAACGAGCGCATCGCCATGGTAGACAATTCTAAAAACCTGGGTGTTATCTTGGACTCTAACTTGAAGTTTGATAGACACATCGGTTACCTGTCTCAAAAAACGTATGCCAAATTAAAACTTTTATACTCCAACCGGTACATTTTGAACTTTAAGACTAGGAAAAAATTAGATGAAAGCTTGATTCTGTTTCATATTACTCTGTTGGCTCGTGTGCGCGTGTTGTCAAAACGTTATCTATTCAATTCATTTACTTTCATTTCTTTTTCTTCTTATTATTGCTATTGTTTGTTTGTGTATCAAGTTTAACTATACTAAGTGACATATAAATCCGAACACCCAGTTTAAATGGTTTTATTTTAATAAAATTTTGTATAAGTACTTAATGAAGCATAATAACTAAATGATAAAAATTTCAAACTGATTGCACTGCTTTAAAGCCCTTTGACCTTTAATAATGTGTGGATGCACCCTGATGTGCTACGCATTCTCCAACGCGCCTAGGCATGCTTCTGATCAGGTGGTCAATGTCCTCCTGTGGTATCTCATTCCAGGCAACCACCAACTCCTCTCGAAGTGCTCCTAGAGTCTGAGGAGGACGTTGCAAATTGAGCAATCTCGTACCAATCATATCCCAGACGTGCTCAATTGGGGATAAGTCGGGAGATCTTGGTGGCCATGGTAACAATGTGACATCATTATGTTGAAAGAAGTCTATTGTGACTCTTGCAACATGTGGTCGGGCATTATCTTGTTGGAAAGTTGGATCTGCCAGGGTGTCAAGATAGGGTAAAAGATGGGGTTCTAGAACTTCGTGGATATAACGCGGCGCGTTCATGTTACCTCTGATGAAGATTAAAGGTGACCTGGAACCATAAGCTATAGCACCCCAAACCATAACTCCAACAGTGTGATGAACATGTTTTTCAACAAAAAACTGTGGATTCCTCCTTTCACCACGTCGCCTTCTAACCCTGGCACGACCATCGTGCATGCCTAAACAAAATCGAGACTCGCCACTAAAGACAATACTGTTCCATTCCTGATCCCAGAGTGACCGTTGTCTGCACCACTCAAGGCGATTACGTCGGTTTTCTCGAGATAAAGGGAGGACCCAGTGTGGCCGGTATGAAAACAAGCCAAAACTTCTCATTCGTCAGTAAACACTTCGCATGCCAATAGGTCTTCCGTGTTCTGCAAACCATTCATTTGCAATGGACCTGGTAGTGGAGAAACGGTCCCTTAAGGCCAATAATCTTAGGCGGCGAACTTCACGGTCTGTTGTTCTACGGCGGCGTCCAGTGCCCCTTGCTCTTTGCGTACGGCCTTCTCGAAGCCATGCCTGACAACACCTAACCACAGTGTCTACACTTCTTTGCACTCTAACTGCAATTGCCCGAAAAGAAAGTCCAGCTTCCCGAAGTCCCACTATACGGTCCCTATCAAACTCACTATGTTGACGAAATCGTACAGGTGTCCGTACTCTAGGCATCGTAACCGATCGTAAAGGATGTCAAGAACCAAAATCCGCCAACGTTGATTCTTTACTGCGGCTGAAATATTCATTTTTAGAGCGTTAGTGAATTAAAAAAAAGCAGTATAAAAAGCGGAATGTCCAACTGATAAGGCTGAAAATTTTTTCACTTGTTATTTACAGTAAGATAAATACATTCACCAACTGTTATTAAAATAAAACCATTTAAACTGGCTGTTCGGATTTATATGTCACTTAGTATATGTTACTTTCGCACACAGTGAGGTTAAGTGTAAGCGTAGTCATTTGGCTAAACTTCGCCACACTGATGTATATGTATTAATAAAGACATTTATTATTATTATTGTTACTGCCAATATATCTGATATAGACATGTCGTCATGATGCCTGGGCTATATTGGCCATTGCAACAGTCAAATATACTCAAATAATAATCCCACAGTTCTTAAAATAAAGATACTTTTTTATAGAAACAAAATCAATTCAGATCAAGATCGTTGATCAAAGACTTCTTTCAGTACATTTAAGGATCATTGCATCCAAGAGCAAATCTTGGGGTTGCATAGAAATGGCATCTGCGTTTAGCCGTTTGATATTAATGCCTCGTCTCAAAACACTTTCGAATATTGTTTTTCGTACCTAGTACGGCCCTGTGCCCTTTCCCTCGCCCTTTCCATTCTATATTCCTGCTAAATTCTGACACAACGTGCCCATAATTTAAAGTGAAACAAATCGATGCTCCCACCGACGCCGAGCAGGATAATAATTTATTTTCTGTCAGACAACTCCGGGAATGGTTCTCGTTCTGTCGTTCTGTGTGTGGGTCTGTCTGAATTCAGCCTCGACCTCAACACAGGAGAGAGAGAGGGCGATATGAAAGTTTGTAAACAACTGGCTATGTTGCTGTCCGTTATAGGCTTTTTCGGAGGATTTATGCTGGAGTTGTTTAAAGTCAGATACAATGTACTGGTTAGTAACTTGGAAGGATGGAAATAAAGCAAATAGTGTGCTAAGTTTTTTAGATTTTAGCAACCATTCAAAATATCAGCCACACAGCCACACGCAGCAACGTAATGTGACCTTGCCAGCCTTATAATCCGTATCTATTGGTGTTATTTATGCTTACGTGACAGGGTGGTTCTAGTCAGTTCAGCTTGGATGTTATAGTGTATGTGATGTACACACATTCTGACCCCACCTAGTAGAGGATAAAATACTTGAAAGCAAGGAAGTGCGTTTATAATACTGAAGCTGTCCTCTTAACGCACAGGATAAGCCAGAAATGGCCGGTGGTACTTTCCTTTTTACTCTAACTAGCGTCCATCCGGTCATTGGACCGTGTTCGCGAGTACAGCTAATATACTCGTCATTTTATGGCGAGACCTTTCTTGCTGTTACCGGTGCGATCAACGGTATCATTTTATTTGTTCTGCTACTTAATCTCTGCTAATCTGCATACGGTGATTGTGAAAATAGTTTTCCAGCTTAAATGCTTCATTAGCGTCTCCGTAAGGCATTCAATTCAGCCGAGAGAACAGACGCTAAAACTAAAATATCGCAATTGGTCGTTAATCTAGGAACAAAGGAACGATCGTATCGGTCAGATATCAAAGTTCAGAGTTCGATCGATTCAGAATAAGAAGCCTGACAAATACGTCTAACAGCCACAGAACATGCTGGAGTGATGGATGACAGTTCGAAGGAGCAAAGTGCGTAGGAATAATGGTAGAAGACAGAACACCGATGGAGACCAAAGAACCTAACCAACGTCAAATATGAATCAGCGTAACCTTAACATATGGAAACAATTTTAGGCGATGTGTATAGGAGATAGATAAGGAACCAATTGACGATAAGTATTCTTATGAAATCATGTTCTCGGCGACCTAAATTTCGACAAGTCGCAATTCTTGATAAAGCTTTCCCATCCATCAAAATTGAATATCCGGGCAGGCATTTACGACAAGGGAAAACTTTTATAGTCACTCTCAGGCTCAAAGGATCGATATATTGTTTTTATCAGCATTTCCTGCCATGCCATGCATTCCACCACGGAAGAGCATTACAGCACTTCGTCCTGTTGGGTAACCCTGCGCTAAAATTATCACCAAAAGTATTTGTCTTAAATGGTTCCGTATATACGCGCACACATAAACCGCTTGTTGGTTTCCCTGTGGTGTGCTTCTTTCGTCACCATTGGCTGCATTACATGATATAGCTATCTATATATTATTTTTTCCTAATATCTATTAATCACTCATAGTTTCTGTTCTCTCTACTTAAGGTGCCTTTCTCTTTTTTTGTATTTTTTGTTTCACTTTATGGCACACAGACTGTGTAAATTAAACCATTGCTCTCTATATGGTATATGTACTGTTGGGCAATAAATGCTTTTTTCTGTAACGGGGAAAAAGTTTGACATTTAATCTCAGTTGACAGGTAACAAAATGTCACTTTTTATGAAATTACTTTTTCCCCCGGGAAAAAAGTCAGTACCTTTTTATCCGATATATTGTATAAACGGTTTAGCTGGAAATAATTTATGAGACGCTACTTTGGCTACTACTACTAACCCCGGTGGAGTCAAAGAAAACCCGAAATCAGCCATTTTTTACTTTATACTATTAAAAATAACCTAAACAACCACAATATTTAAATTAAATCACAAAGTTAAATTGACAGCTATTTAATTACTTTAAAAGTTTCCTTAGCAACTCAGGTCTAATTGTCGCTATAAGTACATAGCCTACTAATTTCAAAATTCAAATTTGACATCGATATTTTTCTGGCTTACTCGTAATAATATAATTTTTCAATATTAAATCGTCGTTTTTCTCGACACAAAAAAAACTGTCTATTATACACGGGAAGTACTTTCTTCCCTTGTAACGGGTGATTTTTAAGAGGTATAGGATTTGATTTTCAAAGAAAACACAAAAAATTTGAAAAAACGATTAAATCTTTATTTGAGTCGATAGAACGGTCGATATAAACGGCGTTAAATCACACGATCTAGGCGGCCAATTGACGGGCCCCAAACGTGAGATAAACTGTTCACCGAACTCGCCTCTCAATAGGGCCATTGTTTCGTGTGTGGTGTGGCATGTGGCATCGTCTTGTTGACACCACATGTCAGCCAAGTCCAGCTCTTCCATTTTGGGCAAAAGAAAGTTTGTTATCATCGCACGGTAGCGCTCGCCATTCACAGTTACGTTCCGGCCATTGTCGTCCTTGAAGAAGTACGGCCCGGTGATGCCACCGGCCCATAATCCACACCAAACAGTGATTTTTTCGGGATGCATTGGTAGCTCTTGCAATGCTTCTGGCTGGTCTTCACTCCAGATGCGGCAATTTTGCTTGTTAACGTATCCATTCAACCAGAAATGAGCTTCGTCGATGAACAGAATTTTTCGATAAAAATGTGGATCTTCCTCCAACTTTTGCCAGCGCTCATTCACCAAATTGGAAACGTTGGGAGGTCGTGTGGCTTCAATTCTTGCACCAGCTGTATCTTATAAGGTTTTACACCCAAATCCTGTCGAAAAATTTTCCACGTAGTGGAGTAACAGTGGCCCAATTGCTGCGAACGGCGGCGAATCGACATTTCACGGTCATCACTAACACTGGCGGATGCAGCCGCAATATTTTCTTCAGTCCTCACTCTACGTCTGCGTGTTGGTGGTTTAATGTCCAATAATGTAAACTGGGTTCGAAATTTAGTCACAAGCTTCCGAATAGCTCCCTCAGTAGGCCGACCAATTTGCCCATAAATTGGAAGCAGTGCTCGATGCACTCTCTTAACCGAGCATGCATTTTGATAGTAAAATTCAATAATTTGCAAGCGTTGTCCGTTCGTAAGTCGATTCATGGTTAAATTATAGACCAAACTGAACAAGTTTGACAATGACACAAGACACGATTCACGCGTCATCTGTCAAAAACAGTGTTGCCAAAAAGATACTAGCAAAAAAATCACCCATTATTATCATTATTATCATTATTTTACCCCTCTTGCTTGGTAAAATTGTCAGCAGTGAGCCTTTCGGCGAGGGTCACTTCCAGCGGTCTCTGGTAGTCAACCTATTTATTGTATTCCAGTAGATGCTCAAGGGTATAAAATAAGGCGATGAACGATAAACGTGAAAACAGCCACCCGCCCTTGAAAGATTTAAAGATTTCTAAGTACCATCATGTACCTTATTGTTTTATTACAAGGGCAGTACGTAAACAATTCGATATGGGCAACAATTTCAGGATAATATGACAGCCGCTTACATGGTGATGGAATGACAACTAGTAGCAAGCGATAATGACGATAGGTCTTGACCAACACATATTTTTAGAAAAAAAGACGATTGTTACGAGAAGCAGTCTATAAGCCAGGATATTACGTTGCCGTGTCAATACCCGCAATCTCCGACGTTATGACTGATTCAGATATAACCGAGCAACATGACTAAACTAACAATCCCTATACACTTCCTGCTATGCGATCCTTTCATACTCCAGCGATTGCCAACACAGGGAGCTAAGCGGTCATTCAGACCTAGGATGTCACGTCGCGTCGGTCAAAAGGCGTCGTGTCAACATCCAAAGCGCTCCGACATTTCCGCTGGTAGAGGAAACCGAGCAGTAAATAACATAACTACCTACCCGTACACGTGGCAATCGCGCTCCGAAAGTCCCATAACAATCCCCAGAAACTAAATGTAAAGAGCACTGCATCTTTATAAACATGGATTAAGACATTCATGATCATAAATATAAAAGTATTATGGTTAGAAATTCATGCAGTACAGTAGAACAAAGGAAATAAATACTCAGTGATTGCTTACCTTTCAGGTAACCTAAACACAAAAACCAATAGCATAATAACACTGTAATTAGGTACCCAACACGAACTACTTGATTTTGGAAACGACCGTTATACCCATCTGCGGGTAAATGATGCCAGTGAACCCTGGGAACAAGTGTCCAGAGGAATGGAATGTATACACGTAAATAACATAAACAGGCCTAAAGGCGGACGTATTGAGTGAGATTAACCAGACTTGTAAACCTTCTGGAAAGATTTCGTGTGCTACAGGATTGAACTTGCATGCAAAATGCGTTTGAAATAGGGGGTATCCTAAGACAGGCATTGCGTCATTGCGTTTACATTAGAAGTGCTGACATCTGCAAAGGTGTGTTTAGATTTATCGTGAAAGAAATGAGATCATCCACATTAAGCAGAAACAACGTTTGAGCCTATACCAATCCCCAAGGAACAACGGAGGTGAAAGCCAAAGATTTAAGAGGCATAAGCCACAGTGTGGTGAAATGAATCGATGTTTATATCTTTTATCTACGCCCATGTTTGTGGTCGCATTTCTTTATCTGGAATTCTGCTGGCGTCTTCCGCGCACATTTTTTGCATGTACAGGATGCGGTAAGCGCTTATGATCGTGTGAGTATGCACTATGTATGTATATCTACGCCTCACACACATCCGGCCGACGACAACTAACAGGTTTATTAGATTACCGAGAAATTAGTAAGACTAGTATGATATTTCTCAGGGAAAATACACCAGATAGCAAATTCCGCAGTTTGTCATAGAATGAGTAACGAATATGGAGATAAAACCTGGAAACTCCTCGGACGAGGCTTGCAATGTCCGGCCAGACTTTCTTTTATAACACCACATCAATACAATAATAGCTAAAACAGAATTTTGCGTAATCACGCACTTGCTGCACTTAAAAGAGAGAAAAAAGCATATTTAGCTCATTTCGAAAAGTCAAACCCTAAAAAATTTTGGAACCACTTAAGAAATTTTGGAGCTTACCAAAAAATAAGGCAGAAATTCCCCCACACTTGCTCAATCCTGACGAAGTTAACAATTATTTTTTATCAAATTTTATATCCCATAATGTTAATTCCCGTCTTATAAATCGTACGGTAGATGAATATATTTCAAGTTCTTTTAATTCAGACATTCCGCTCTTTCACTTTCATTTAGTTACCCCAGAAGATGTTTTAGATATTATAATTTCCATCAAATCTCAAGCAACTGGTTGTGATGGAATTAACATAGGAATGATCAATTTGTGTATTCCTGAAGTGTTACCTCATCTAACACATATCGTCAATTTTTGTTTAGAAAAAGGAGTATTTCCAAGTTTGTGGAAAGAGGCTGTTATAACTCCTCTGGCTAAGAATAATAATCCTACAGAATATTCGGATTTGAGACCCATTAGTATATTGTGTGCCTTATCAAAGATATTGGAAAAAATTGTTTATATGCAATTGGTAAAATATTTTGAAGAGTACAACATATTTCCAAATTGTCAGTCTGGTTTCCGTAGTGGTCACAGCACAACATCTGCATTATTACACGTAACTGATGAGATTATCTCTAACTTAGACAATCATATTTACACTGTGCTGGTGTTGTTAGATTTCTCAAAGGGATTTGATACGGTTAACCACGAAATGCTTCTATCCAAATTAAAATACTACGGACTATCTGACGTTCCTCTTTGCTTTTTTAAATCATACTTAAATAATCGCAAGCAACGAATAAGAACAAGCCAAGGAGTTTCTCTTAGTGCCGATGTTGCTTCTGGTGTTCCTCAGGGTTCCGTGCTTGGTCCTTTACTATATTTAGTTTATACTTTTGACTTGCATACTGTATTACAGTTTTGTAGTATTCATACTTACGCAGACGATACACAATTGACCTTCACTTTTGACTCTACTAATGTGGATCAAGCTTCGTATAAAATAAATTTAGATCTGGTAAATATAACTGACTATTGCAAGGCTAACTGTTTGAAGCTCAATCCTACCAAGAGTTTTGCGGTGTTGTTCTGTCCCAAAACCAGATATGAGCATTTTGAAAGGATGATTGATTTGAGGGTAAATAATGACCATATTCCACTCGTCACGCATGCAAAAAGTCTAGGTGTTACTTTAGACGTAAATCTTAGATTTCATCACCACGTCAGTAATATATCTAAAGCTACATATGCAAGCCTAAGACTCCTATACTCCAATCGTTCTATTCTCAATTTCAAGACTAGAAAGAAATTGGTGGAAAGTTTAGTTATGTCTAAGCTGCTTTACTGTTTATACTGTTTTATCCTTGTCTTGACTCCATAACAAAAACCAGATTGCAGAAAATTCAAAATTGTTGTTGTCGTTTTGTTTTCGGCCTTCGTAGGTATAGCCATGTTACATCCAAGATCTGTGAGCTGGGGTGGCTGAAGCTCAATAATCTTTTCAAGTTTCATATGTTGGTTTTTGTACATAAAACAGTCGTTACCAAGAGACCTATTTACCTTGCAAATAAGTTAGTTCCGCGTAGGAATTTAATTTCAAGAAGGTTACGTCATGATGAACAGTTCAATATTCCTCTTCACCACACCTCATTATATCAGAGATCTTTCACGTATAATGCTGTTGAGCTTTACAATTCAGTCAGTGCGGCTAACAAACAAGAAAGTTTACTCTCTTTTAAGAAATCAGTTGGAAAACAGCTATTGGAGATGCAATCGTCTCTCAGTGTTTGAGTTGTTGGTTTGTTTTATTTTTATGACACTTTATTATTATTATTATTATTATTATTATATTAATAGTTCAAGTGAGCATTTGTTTCTTTTTCTTATTATTACTATTGTTTGTTTGTGTATCGAGTTTAACTGTGTTACTCTTTCGTACACAGTGAGGTTAAGTGTAAGAGTAACCATTTGGCTAAACTTCGCCTCACTGATGTATGCTGATTAATAAAGACATTTATTATTATTATTATTATTATAATATAAAAATGTTTGATGTGTTATCAAAAATAGTAAACACTTCAATAACGCTAATACTTAACTTTCTTTAATGCTTTTGTCAGTCTATTTAGACTATTGTTCGACCTACGATATTGTAATAACAGTGTACCCTGAAAGGGGCATACGCAATGCCATACTTCTAAGAACGTACCATCTATCTAGTTTAGTCAAACGTCAAAATCTCTTGACTGCTAAATTTTAAATAATTTGTTGAATGATACTATTGATTGTCCTTTTCATAGTAGTAACATTTCATTTCAATTACCTGTTCCGCGATCAAATTTACTTTCATTTTCGCCACTTTATGTTATGTGTAATATGTGTGTGAGGGTGTTAGTGAACTTGATGATTTCAGTTCCAGCAAAAACAATCTTAGAAGATGTTTTTCAACTGTTGCATAAGTGATTGTCTGTTTCCGATCACGTAGCGTCTACAGTTTTTTTTTTGTATAAATTTGATTTTCCTCCGAGTTTCCGAATATCTCAACTCTAAGGGACTGAGACGCCTAGAAAGTGAAATAACTTTTCAACCTCCTCCCAGAGTCGAATCAGATAAGTTATTTTAGATAGATAACGACCCCGAGTGTAACAAAATTCTACTCCACATGTTTATCTACCAACGTATCAAACTTTTCCTACTGAAGGTCGGGGATTTCCGACCACTTCGCTGAGTATGCAACTTTACTAAAAAAACTATCGCTCCAAATATTAAAGCTCGCCTAAAAATATT
Organism: Acanthoscelides obtectus; assembly: GCA_963669975.1. Classification (NCBI taxonomy): domain Eukaryota; kingdom Metazoa; phylum Arthropoda; class Insecta; order Coleoptera; family Chrysomelidae; genus Acanthoscelides; species Acanthoscelides obtectus. The sequence continues at coordinate 23,984,823 of CAVLJG010000003.1, forward strand.
TCAAAATTTTTTTATTTTATTACAAGGGCAGTACGTAAACAATATATGGATAAGAATGTCAGGATAATACATATAAAAACACAAAATTTAAAGTTGCCTTTGGAAAAAAGTCAAACTCGCATGCAAAATGTGTTTGAAATATTTCGTATGCTTACATGATGGGAGCATTTAGCACCCTTCAAACAACATAATTATCTACAATTGACAAAAGTCACCGTATCGAGTCATATTTTAGCATTGCCCCATTTTACTCAAGGACAGCAGTGATACCAATCTCCTCACCTTGTCCCCGTCTGGCATGTGGCGAAGAATACAAAGGACCGTTTTAAAAGATGTTGGTAGTATGAAACTCAGAAGAAAAAAGATATTTATTGTTGCCCTGAACCCCATGGCGAGGGATCAGGTAGAGAAATTCCTTTTGTGGTGGTGCGTCTGACCTGCTTCAATGGTGAAATATACGACAGAAGAGGATTGTGGATGATTAAGCACCACGTAAGGGCGCGCAGGGCAAAGAACTCACAAAGAATGGTTGAGTAATATTGTTACAAAGACGGTAAGTGAACAGGTGAATTCTGAATGCTGGTTCTTACTACACCAGGAAGTGATCTTCGTAATGTTAATTTTATTAAAATAAAAAAAATTAAGAAGATTAACCATTATTTAGCGTCAAAACGTACAACTCTATTACGTGATCAACAAGAAACTAAACTGTATCCATCGAAGAAACAAAGTAAAATCAAACATATACACCCGTATTGCACGTGATCAAGAACTTAACCGTAGGAGACGCTACAGGGCCGTATCAAGCTATTGTGACTGATCTATCAAAAAATGTCGTACAAGATATGTGTTGCTGTAAATTCTATCAAAAGCATAGTAAATTATCAGGAATATACCACGCCTTTCTAATCATATTTCGACATTAGGAATCAGTGCAAAAAATTCTGTATTCAACATTTCAACAAAATGTTACTAAAACGCACACGAAAAAAACTTGTGCACCATCTCAATTGAAATTGTTCATATTTTATTATTAACTTACATATATACCCAATAATATTTACAAATCAACCTTCTATTCACAATGCAGAGCAATTTTTTTGAGCAAATAGAAACTACAGACGTAGTAGTAGTAGTACAAAAGTTTATTACAGACTCCATAAAGTTTGATAGTTTGATTGCTATTAAAATTTACATGAGAAATAGGAAGAAGGTCAAAATGGCACTATTATGCTTTGGAACTCCTAAATTAACCCTAATTTTGTGTAATTATAAATTTGGAATTTCCAGATTAATAACTAGAAACTTACACTTTGATTTCAGTCTATAATGAACTTACCTGTCTTGCCAAAAGCCCGTTAAACTGCCAGTCTTAATGGTATCAATTGATTTATATGCTGTATTCCGAGGAGCTTGAATCATCAGAATTGTTGATGTCAATTATAAGGGGTTCAACTTGGGTGTCAATGATATTGTCCATATCCCACATTTTGGTTTCAACCTTCTCTTGGACATGGTCAATACATGTTCTCCATTTTGCTGGCGTAATTCTATCGACAGCAACATCAAACAGTTTTTAAGGTCAGAAAACTTAAAAAGTGCTGTTATTTGACGCCACGTATTGCTTGATGTCGGCCCAAATCAACTCGATAGGATTCAGTTCGCAGTGATAGGGAGGCAGCCTGAGAATCGTTTTATTTTGGTTTTTGGCCATTTCGTCAACAATTTTTAAATCATATTTATACTTATGTCGCTTGACTATATTTATCAGCTCAGCTTTGACCATTGTTTGGTCGAAGTCGATCTTCTTTGAGACAAGCCACTGTTGAATGTCTGCCTTTTGGTGGCCATTGTTGGAATTTTTTCCAATTTTCTGGAGTGGTACGGGGCATTATCCATCACAATAATTGCGTTATCATCAAGTGTCGGCAAAATTTTTTGAACCAATTTTCAAATGAGTTACCATCCATTTCTTCGTGATAGTCTCCAGTTTTTTTGGATTCAAATGCCCACAATGCTTCAGGAACAAATCCATCTACGCTACCTATGTGGCAAATGATCAGGCGTTTTCCCTTGCCTGAAAGTAAGTAGTTATTTTACTTCTCAGCGAGCGCACTAAATGACGAAATTAAGCAACTTACTCTTTTTAGGTTAGTGTAGGATAGGGTCTTAGATTAGTTTTTGGGTGAAGGAAATACTCAGAAACTTGGATGAGATAGCAAAACTGAGTTCGGAGCTTCCAAATCATTGATTCGATCAGAAAATGAATTATCTGCATCCAAAAAAGTTCATATACTTCGAAACTTACCTGCAGGATTTTTCAATCCCGTCGAAAGGCCATCTAAAAAAGCCTGCCTTGAGGACCTCACAGATCTGTCTACCCAAACCTTTCCCTGCGTATGCCCCGCGTTCACCCATGTTTCGTCTAAATAATAAATTTTTCTTTATTCAGCGCGGAATTGCCTAATTTTTCTAAGGTATTCTCTCCTCCAGATAACAATTTCCTCCTTTTCTATCAATAAACTATTCCTTCCTCTTTTCAAAAATCGAAAGTCTAGTTCTTTCAACAGCTTATGGAACGTAGATCTTTTAAAATTGGCAGGTCCTCATCATCATTCACTTGCTTCAATATTTTATCTGTTGTAGGTATTTCATTCCTGAAGAAAAAGTGATGTACTTTTCTTCTAATGGCACTTTTGTCAAAGTCATCTATTTTTTCGATGATTTTTTTTCTCGCTGGATATGTTTTTGGCTCAGATAGTGAGTGATTTTGTCTATATTCCTTCAAGATTTTGTAAACACTTGATCGACCTAATCCAGAAATTTCAGCAACCTTACATACGATATTTTCTATAGCCAATCCACTATTCTCTTGCATCTGGTTCTTGTAGATATTTAGAATAATTTGTTTTTCACCTGCGCTAAGATGAAGCTTTTTAGCCCTTTTTCTGGGTGACGTTAAGCTGATTTCAACCACTTCATCAGCTGTATCTGTGTCAGACATTTTAGACTAATATTGAATTTCCGCAAGAAAAATCAAGTCCAGACGTGCATAAAACGTTCGCGCTCATAAACGGGTATCCGTAACTGATTACAATCCTGTGCGTGGTGACGAACCATCAGCGTGACGCTGAGAGTTCCCTCTACTATGGCAGCGTTGCCAGGCTTAATGTCACAATGATCATGTTTTATTGGGAAAATTGTCAGAAATCGCCGAATGTTGAACAGAAACATTACAAGAAGTCTAACCTTGAAATGTGAAGATACAAATCGATATTCTTATAGGGGGGAAGGGTAGGGAGCTGTTATGGTTCCTATTAACCTTGGTGAAAGTTGGAAACGGTAATATCATATATGGCATACATTCGGTTGAAGGTGTGTGCACGGAAAATAGATTGCGGATAGGATTTTAATAGATAAATCTGCACAAAAAAACACAAAAGGAGATTTTTGTATTTCCCTGAAGAATATCTCAAGGTTATTTCAGATGTACTCATCGAAACTTTATGGAAGGATTATCGAAACCTTATTTTCAATTGCGATAGGGCCACATACCTCGACATCGCATTAATGTGAAAAATAAGACAATAGAAAAAAATTCCCTCACTGATGCTATCTCTTAGGAAAAATTTAACTATAAAGATTGCACAAAAATTTTCTTCACCTTTTTGAGCTTGTTTTTGCATCTCCGTATATGCCGTTCATAATTTGCTGCAGATCAAATTGGAATATACCTTTGTGATGCCATTTATTGTTATATAATGTCCTTTACAACAGTTATTGCACGTATTGCACCAACAGATTGATTTGTGATCCATGCGAATGTGATCAACCACTCTGGCGAAAACTCGCCGAGCGTGGCAACCGTGCGACTTTGTCTGGAGGCTCGTCGCTACAAGCCAATCAGGAAGAGGCCGACAGAGCGCCATGGCTACCGATCACGCGTTGATCACGAATCAACCACTGTTTACGATTACTTTGTAGCTTCGTTAGATACACTTTAGATTGTCCCTCATTTTCAATTATTACCAACTTAAAAGACCGCTGTTTACAGGGTTTTTAGAGCACTGAGCAAGGGAAGGGCGTCGCATGGACTCCAGCGGGGAACACACTCGCATATATATGTTTCATTCTAGCCCTACCTGACCGAACTGCCAGCATCCATATTACGTAACTTAAAAAGTGACTGTATCGATGTATAAGGGAAATATGTAGATTTTTCCGAAAAAAAATGTCATCTTGGAACTAGCTGTCATTTATTTCATCGTCACCTGTAGTAGCTATGCGTGTTGCCTAAACGTCATGGCGCTTAAGCTGTATGGATTGGCTCTGATGTGATGTAATATCTGCTTCAGAGATGGCACTAGCGAAGTCCATTTATAGCTTCTATGACTTCTATACTATATATAGATCATTGTGCCATTCATGCATAGGTGGCGTTCATAGCGAGTGCGCGTGGTGTTGACTAGCCAGTACACAAGTTGACATTATTCCGATTTTTTATGTAAAACCCTGCGGGTGGTACGCTCGACGGTATGAGACCGTTTACCACCTACATGCAATTCCGTAGCTAAGAAAAAAATTGAATTTTTGGGATGGGATTCGAACCCGCGCAGCTCACGGTGACTGCTTAGTAGATCCAATACGCCGACAGGCGGCCTGAAGATGCTTCATAGATGTCCATACTCGTACTTTCAAATTATATATCTGCCTTGATCTATGACAGTGTTTAAATAAATTAACTGCACAAGATCGTTTCATATAGTAGTCCTCAAGTGGACCAATGCGGTTTCACCACGTAATCTTGATGGCATTGAGCACGGAAGATTCCCGGAACTGTTTAGTTTGTAAAAAGAATCTGTTTATGTGTGTGCATACATGCATAAATGTTTACCAATTAGTTACGTCACCGGATTACACGCTAAACGCTCCGATGACCATATTCCAACAATGATCTTTAAGGAAATGGGAAAGGTGCTATAATGGATGTGTTAGTAAAGAACCTTAAGGGTTGGATATGTTGAAATGAGGTTTCAGTGATTATACGTGGAAACTCGGTATCATTGGCACTTTTGATGATATGCTACTGGGTAGCTAAAAATGACCTTTAGTCTTCCATCGTAGTTAGATAGTGTTACGAGTCATAAATTCGACTCCGTATAGACAGTTATGTCGATGTTTGTCACAGCGGTCTGATGGACCTTAACTTTGCTATCAGTTAAAAGTCGGTCTCTTAGTGTGTCGGATTTGGTTACTCAGACACCAAACAAGTTCAAGGGTTAAAGGCAAAGAAGGAAAGAAAGGAAGGGATAGAGCAAAGAAAAGAAGTAAATCAGTTGAAGTGGAAAAAGCTTGAGTATTATTATTGATTCGGCTACTCAATTTAATTATTCCAAAAAAATATTTTTATTCGTTTTGCAAAAAATTTTACTCGTAGTTGGATTCACAGATTCACAATTTAGTTTTCATCACAGTGTACTTGGACGACTGAGTAGTCAATATATTAGAGGGTTGCTGTGCGATTCCGCTTGAATATAACACGGTTGTCCCTATAGTCAACGCCAAACAAAGTGGCGTGCACGTCATCACGATAAAAATTCCCCGACCTAATGCCTAGGTTTCTATCACAAACAATTGCTCTATTGCAGTTTCATATTAATGTGATATATAAATTGTAAAATGGTCATTACTCTCTTATTATGGTTAATAGTCATATAAACATTGTTATTAAAATATCACATAAGTTGCTTTCTGATAAATTTAGACGCATTATGCGAAATAAAATGTTTTGCAAACACTCCAATCACTTATCGACATGTAAACGCACTAAACCGATTTCGCAGCGTTGACACATTGTCACCTTGAAACTTATTTAAACTGGGAACTGACATTTGTATTAATTTTGACACTGAATCAATTTGTGGCATTTCAAATCTTTATAAATCCTTTGGCCCCGCATACTGTAAATCAACAACTGTTTGTTTCAAAACAAAATTATTCATTTTACGAGTAGATAAAGGCAATTTTAGTATATAAAGATGCCCAAACAGTTAAATAGTCGGTGTAAGGAACTCGTGGCCTCGTTAATGCACTACTTTGAGCAAGAAAGGGACAACAACGGGCCTTTGTTGCCTTTAAATGCTGTTCAAGAGGTAGGTTACTAATAATTATATGTAATGTATATTAATAATATTACTATTGAAATTTTATTTCATTTTTTGTAGCGTGTTGCTGCTGCTTTAAAAATTAGTTTAAGAACAGTTAGTCGTATTTCCGAGGGTGTGAAAAGTGATGCAAATTTAGAATCGCCCAAGAAAAAGCGGAGTTATATTAAACGTGTAACCAACACAGCGACATTGGATACAAGTGCCATTCGAGAAGTGATCTATAATATGTATCACAAAAGTAAGATCTTATTATAATAACTTATCAGAAATTTGCATTAATTTGTTAACTAAATTATAATGTCATATTACACATGGTTTCAGAAGAACAAGTTACGATACAAACTTTATGGTCTCGATTAAGAGATAGGGCATTATTTGATGGTAGTGCCACGTCTTTAAGGCGGTTGCTTAGAGATCTTGGATTTAAGTGGCTTAAGGACAATCCGCGACGAGGGCTCATGGAACTACCAAGTATAGCTTTGAAAAGGGTGGAATTTCTAAGGCAATACAATCAAGCCAAGGTTGAGGCCTTATACCAGTTTGTCTTCCTCGATGAAACTTGGATATTTCAAAATGGGACCATAGGTCGCTCTTGGCAAAATGGAAACCAAAAAAGCGTGAAAGCTATTAAAACAGATGGTAAAAGGTATGTACTTTTCCACAATTTGCACTATAAAATTTAAAACTAATATATTTTAGATACATATTACATGCTGGAAATGAAAATGGGTTTATTGAGGGTAGTGAAGCGATATTTTCTTCGAAAACAAAATTGTGCGATTACCATGGAGAGATGAACCACGACAATTTTTTGAACTGGTTTCAACATCAGTTATTAGAAAAATTGGAGAGTCCATCTATGATTATACTGGATAACGGCCCTTATCACAGCATGATATTGAACAAAGTGCCCAACAATGCATGGACAAAAAAAAATATCCAAGACTGGTTGACAAATCAAAACATACCATTTTTAAACACAATGTTTAAAACAGAGCTATTGAATATTGTTGCTCGGTACATAATGCTTCTTAATTATATATATTTTGGTCGACAGTTTATATTTCTTTGTTTATTTCTATTCTTAAAATAACTGCTTTTTTAGAAACAAACCACCTAAAATATACGTGATTGATGAATTGGCGGAACAACATGGGCACAAAGTTCTTCGTCTGCCTCCTTACCATTGTATATTTAACCCTATTGAGTTAATTTGGGGCATAGCAAAAGGTTACTATAACAGACATATTGGTAGAGATGGTAACAGTGAAAAAGACTGTTTGGATATGTGGAACGAGGCTCTACAAACGGTTACCCCAGACATGTGGAAAAATAGTGTTCGACATACTGAGCAAGAAATTTTTAAATGGTATGAAAGAAAACGAATTTTTGATCGACCAGACATCGAAATAATCAACTTTGAGAGTGATGAAGATTCAGATTCAGACAGCGCTGAAGAAAGAAACTCCGACTAACTTTATTGTACAGAAAAAGCTTACACCAGTAGCTTACCTAATTTTAGAATGCATTTTTCTGTATGAATTCTGTAAAATAAATACCATGCATAAAATTTGGAGGACCCCATTTGGATTTTTATTCAGTACCTTTAAGCTATCAATTAAATATGGTAGTTTCATAGTGTCATCTGATCAATAATTGTCATACTTAATGATTATGCAAGTACAGATCTATAATTTTATTATACTATTATTTTTGTTCTCATTTGAGGTTAATATTGCTTATAAACCTAGATATGTAAATAATAAATTTTATTATTTTACAAAAAGTTTTTCAACAATGTAAATTTTTCAACACACCCACCTTGATGACGTGCACGCCACTTTGTTTGGCGTTGACTTATATTTTAATTAATCCCATAGATTCGGGATATCAAGACTTCTGTCAATAGTGACATCTGATACATGCCATGAGGCGTTGGTGATTGTGCGTTATGTGATTGTGTGACTTTGAATTCCTCCATAGCAAAGGATAAAGCTGCCAAAAAGTAATTTGGAATTTTGTTTTCTAAGTATGAGTGTGTTTCTGCCAGGTCAACCCCTTGTCAATGATGACTCCAAGGTACCTGACAGATTGCTTCCATGCCGGGCCATTGAGAAGTTTTTTTTGTGGTATAACAGATTGCCTGCGTTTTCTAATACTTCTTGTATGCCTTGACCTGCAAAGCATCTTTACTGGATGATAAAACGGAATTATGTCTAAGAGAGCAACAAGCCACACCTCATTGAAGCTATGATATGAGCTACTGGTTTACAAAGCCAGTAACTCCACAAGCATAATAATAATAATAATAATAATAATAATATAGCTTTATTGTCCAACAGTTTCCCATTTATAGGACAATTTATAAACATAATACAAAAGCAAAAAAAAGCGAAAAAACGAAAAGAAAACAACAAATGCAACACAGGTATAAATTTGTAACATGAGCTATTGGTCCGAATGAGCCTTAGCTGCCTTTAGCAGTTAATTAACATTTGTCGTAAATATATCACAATAACATCCAATTCTGTTTAAGTTAGAGCACATTACATATAACGGTGACTTGAGAAGAATGTTTGTCCTAGCTCTAGGAAGCCCGAATATTTTATGATTGCGAGATGCAAACGTTGGAGTACGAAACTTGATCTGTTCCAGGATCATGGGGTAATCAATTAAATTGTTGATCATTTTGTAGCCAAATATTATTGAGGCACAGTACCTACGTTATTTCAAAGTCAACATGTCTAAGCGACTATATAGTTCCTCCTTACTTGTACCTCTCTCTGGATATGTCCCATCAATCCTAAACAGAACAAACTTCATAAACTTACGTTGTACTCTTTCAATAGCTGTGCTATATAGCATTCATATTAAGGGCTAGAAATAATACTACAATATTCGACTTTGGATCTAACATAAGCATAATATAATAGCTTAATAGACTTTATGTTATGAAAATTCCTGCAATTCCTTACTATGAAACCATAAGCCGAAAATGCTTCTAATGCTTTTTTATTTATATGCTGACTAAAAGTTAACTTTTGATCATAGATTATACCTAAATCACGTACATCAGAGCATCTTTCTAGCACAGACCCATCAATAGAGTACGGATATTCGCAAACATTAATTTTCCTGGTATAGCTGACTATTTTACACTTCCTCACATTAAGGTCCAACTTGTTTTCTACACACCAAGACAGCACAAAATTTAATTGGTGTTGTAGCTTGATACAATCATGTATTTATCTGCCAATAAATTTTTAGGTCGTCAGCAAAGCATAGACGTTCACATTCAACTGAGTCACAGAGGTCATTAATAAATATCAAAAACAGTAATGGTCCCAGGTTGGACCCCTGAGGAACTCCAGAAGGTGCCAAGTAGGTCTCAGATTGGAAGCCATTATAGCTAACAAATTGTCTACGATCGGATAAGTAAGATTTCATCAACTCCCTAGCATCATCTGTGAAACCAAGTGCACCTAACTTATTTAATAAAGTTTTGTGGTTAATTTTATCGGAGCATGTAATATACTCGAGATATTTAAGGCGGAGCTAAATATTTTTTTTGGAGGGTTTGAACATGAGCTAACTTTTCATTCACGTCGAGATATCGAAAAAGCATTTTCTAAAAGATGGAGCTACCAGCAACCTCCGGTAAACACTTCCCCAGTACAATGCCAAACAGTGAATCGATACCACGAACTTTAACAGGATAATATTTGATAGTTTCTGAAGTTTATGAATTTCGCGGTTTCGAAATGCACGAAGTAATGGTGCAAGAACTTACTTTGGTTGTACTAGAAACATGACTAGATGTTTATAAAATTATTCAGTTTTCAGGGTTCAGTTTTAGGGCCCTTGTTGTACTTAATTTATACTATAGACTTGGGTAGCTCTGTGAAAAACTCTTCTGTGATGTGCTATGCCGATGATACACAGATATATAAAAGCTTTAATAGTAACACTTTGCATACTTCAATCAATGAGCTTAATGATGATTTGGAGGCAATAGTAGGATACTCAAATGGTAATTATCTTAAGCTCAATAAGGATAAGTGCTCAGTGATGCTTTTCTGTCCTGCTGTCAAACGTAACACTGTATTGAATTCTCTTGATGTAAAAATCGACAAGGAGCGTCTAGCTGTCGTAAATACTACAAAAAATTTAGGGTTGATTATTGATTATACTTTACGGTTTAAGGAGCATGTTTCGTCTATCTTAAAAAAATGTTATACAACGTTGACGTGTTTTTATGTCAATCGCTCTATTTTGAATTTTAAAGTTAGAAAAAAGTTATGTGAGGCTATTATATTTCCAAGCTTATTTTACTGTAGCACTGTGTTCTATCATTGTCTTGATTCTATCACAAAAGCAAGACTCCAAAAACTCCAAAATACTTGTTGTCGATTTGTATTTAATCTCAAGAAGTATGATCATGTTTCCTTAAAGAGATTTCAGCTTGGTTGGATGTGTATAGAAAATGCTTGCAAGTACCATATAGCAGTGTTTACACATAAGATCATATCTTCTAGATCCCCCTTGTATCTTTATGAGAAATTTGTTTTCAGACGAAATAATTCAGACATTGATTTCAGACACAAAAAAAGACTAGAGATCCCTATGTATAAAACAACTTTATTTCGTAGTTCATACACTTACAATGCTATCCTGATTTATAACGAATTAGATGACAATATAAAGGATTGGCCAGTAAACAGATTTCGTAAGCATGTGAAACAGATTTATTTGTCATTGTAGTAATTGTGGAAAAGTTAGTTTTTAATTCTTACATTTAATTTTATTTTACGTAATATATGTGTGTATATATGTATGCTAGGAAGCTATCAAGCTCGTTGTTTTGAAGCGTCTTTTGCTTGTCAAAGTTTCCTTTGATTGAGTGTTTCAATTTAGTATTTGGGTAGGTTAAGTAAAGTAGCCAAGAGCTAGACTTCGCCTACGTAGAGGTCACATTATGTTGTAGTGTATATAATGTGCCTAATAAAGACATTTTATTATTATTATTATTATTATTATTCTAATGACCCTTATTAATATGAACTTTGGTAATTACATATTACAAACACGTTAATTAACAATTTAAACAATAAAATTGATGTAAACAATATTTATTTTGGTTAAGAAGTTGTACAGAATGAACAAATGAAACAAAAATAGAAACAATATGAATCATAATTTAGATATTCAAAACGAAGGAAAATTTTCGTTACCGTAATTCAGAAAAAAATCTTTCATAAAAAATAAAACGATGCATAATTCAGATAGGTATTCAAAACTAATGAATATTTTTTCCGTATTTCAGAAGAAAAACTTTTCATTCGTTTTAGATATCTATCTGAATTATGAATCAGTTTATTTTTATCTTTGCTTTATTTTTTCCTGTGTGTACATGATGGGAATTGCTATGTAATTGGATGTATTTTATATAACATCTTAACTAAAATAAGTATCTTTTACATCGATTTTATTATTTAAATTGTTAATTCATCTGTAAAGTTAGTGTTTCAATTTTTTGTAGAGCCCTGAAGAGGGAAATACATTTTTTAGAAACGTAGGCAACATTGCAACAGGAAACTGTTTCTTTAGACCCCAAATCCAATGAATTACAAGAATTTGTCTAGATGCTATTCGAATAATGGCAGTGCTTCGGATTCAACCAATCAGCCACAAATTGATAGCACTTTAAGTACCTGTTGTGAAGCATCGCAAATGTCCGGCGCTTCAAATTGAGGTTTGTTATTATCGGACGTTTAATAAAACTGAATAATCAGAATAGACGATAATAATTAGTTCATGGCATTGTATAGGCCAGAATGAGCTTTGTTTCGTCTGTGTATTTACCGCTCCTGTATAATTGAATTTCATTGCGAAAGTAGGATCGGTTGTTGGAATTCATTCCGTGCATGCTCTGGTGGCGCTAACGGGTTGTTTGTTTTGTTTTTTTCAACGCAAACTGCGTTTTGTTATCGAGCGAGTGAAAACATTTAGGGATTGTGGCACCATTTACTCTGATTCAAAATGACCAGGAACGGATGGATGCTCTATAAATTTCCACAATAATCACGGCACATGAACTGGACCAATGCTTCAGAAAAGCCATGGTATTTCAACTTTGGGTAGATGATTCGCAAGGTATAAAAATTTGTACACTTATTAACCCGAGGAAGGTTTTATCTGCGAAAATATACAGGGTGTTCTCGAAAAATACGTTAGCTAGAGAAAGTATTTGTAAAATAAAGTTGTATGGTTTGAAAAGATTAATCTGCTCGAGATCTTGAAGTTGGCCTTGACTATGACATTCAAGGTCATCTGAAGGTCTTAAATGAAACCTCTATTTTTGACACCGGAAACGTGGAGGGCGGAAAACTTCACGTAAAAGTATATCTTGAAGGAGTCCAGAAAGTAGGAATCTCAAAAAATTTGTTTCATAAAGAAAAATGTTGTGTAGTAAAGTTATCAGGTGTGAAAAGATCCATCTAATGGTGACGTTGAGTGTGACCTTGACAACGATCTTCAATTTCATTTGAGGGTCAAGAAAGTTTTCTCAAAAGAAACCCCTCTTTCTGACACCGAAAATAAAAAGAGCAAAAAACTTCAAGTATGCCCATCATCTTGACTTTGGCCATCAAGGTAATTTGAAGATCAAAAGGGTAAACTCCTGATTTAAATCCTGAAATTCAAATTTCCGACAATTTTAACTGCAACTTTCCGACAATTTTAAGTTCAAATATATCGTTGCCAATGGACCAAGGTCATTTTAAGATCCAATATATTTTCATACAAACTCCATACTTTTTATCGAAGATATAAAAAAGCGAAACATTGACATTAATTTATTGTTGCACTGAAATCTTGAAAAAAACCTTCATTGCGCAAATAACTACGGCATTACTTTCAATACTGCATTTGTTTCTCTGAAAACTGAAATCTAATTTTTACTAATGCGAAACGAATGACCTATATATACTAAGTGACATATAAATCCGAACACCCAGTTTAAATGGTTTTATTTTAATAAAATTTTGTATAAGTACTTAATGAAGCATAATAAGTAAATGATAAAAATTTCAAAATGATTGCACTGCTTTAAAGCCCTTTGACCTTTAATAATGTGTGGATGCACCCTGATGTGCTACGCATTCTCGAACGCGCCTAGGCATGCTTCTGATCAGGTGGTCAGTGTCCTCCTGTGGTATCTCATTCCAGGCAACCACCAACTCCTCTCGAAATGCTTCTAGAGTCTGAGGAGGACGTTGCAAATTGAGCAATTTCCTACCCATCATATCCCACACGTGCTCAATTGGGGATAAATCGGGAGATCTTGGTGGCCATGGTAACAATGTGACATCATTATGTTGAAAGAAGTCTATTGTGACTCTTGCAACATGTGGTCGGGCATTATCTTGTTGGAAAGTTGGATCTGCCAGGGTGTCAAGATAGGGTAAAAGATGGGATTCTAGAACTTCGCTGCGCGTTCATGTTACCTCTGATGAAGATTAAAGGTGACCTGGAACCATAAGCTATAGCACCCCGAACCATAACTCCAACAGTGTGATGAACATGTCTTTCAACAAAAAACTGTGGATTCCTCATTTCACCACGTCGCCTTCTAACCCTGGCACGACCATCGTGCATGCCTAAACAAAATCGAGACTCGTCACTAAAGACAATACTGTTCCATTCCTATCCCAGAGTGACCGTTGTCTGCACCACTCAAGGCGATTACGTCGGTGTTCTCGAGTTAAAGGGAGGACCCAGTGTGGCCGGTATGAAAACAAGCCAAAACTTCTCATTCGTCGGTAAACACTTCGCATGCCAATAGGACTTCCGTGTTCTGCAAACCATTCATTTGCAATGGACCTGGTAGTGGAGAAACGGTCCCTTAAGGCCAATAATCTTAGGCGGCGATCTTCACGGTCTGTTGTTCTACAGCGGCGTCCACTGCCCCTTGCTCTTTGCGTACGGCCTTCTCGAAGCCATGCCTGACAACACCTAACCGCAGTGTCTACACTTCTTTGCACTCTAACTGCAATTGCCCGAAAAGTAAGTCCAGCTTCCCGAAGTCTCACTATACGGCCCCTATCAAACTCACTAAGTTGACGAAATCGTACAGGTCTCCGTACTCTAGGCATCGTAACCGATCGTAAAGGATGTCAAGAACCAAAATCCGCCAACGTTGATTCTTTACTGCGGCTGAAATATTCATTTTTAGAGCGTTAGTGAATTAAAAAAAAGCAGTATAAAAACCGGAATTTCCAACTGATAAGGCTGAACATTTTTCCACTTGTTATTTACAGTAAGATAAATACATTCACCAACTCTTATTAAAATAAAACCATTTAAACTGGGTGTTCGGATTTATATGTCACTTTACACAGTCCATGAATGTTGTTTCTCATTTCTTAAGGTCAAGATAGAGGTGATTGTGGTTAGGTTAAGCTATCAGGAATCCACCATAGTTTTCTACAAACATAAACAATTACTTATAATGTGTCATGGTTTTTGGCAATCATCAGTACGGTAAAGGCCTAATCATTGAATACAGACAACGCTACGAGGGACAGATTCAGTAGTACTCGAGCCATCGCTAATCAGTGGTTTTTAGATCATGGAAGGGTGGTTGGTATTTATCCTTTGAGAGGCGTTAAAATACCATTCCTCGAAGCAAATTGATCTCTAATTTGGACTCTAATGACTGCGAAAACCTACATGACACGCGTCTGGGCTCGATTACTAGACTTATTGTGTATTTGTCCTTGAAATGACCTTTCAGTGCCGTCGTAGTGACTAACCAGAAAAACTTAAACGACACAGGGCTGGGCTCAACTGCTAGCCTTCTTTTGAAAATGACCTTCATATAACCTTGAAGTGACCTTCATAGAGACAAACTAATTTCGGATTTGATGTTTAGCCAGTGTTCGACGTACGGGTCGGTAGTTCCGCTATGACAAACTACTCGCGAACAGAAACTTCCACAAAATCCAGACACCCCCGGATCCAGAGCTCCCCCAGGCATCCCCTAATATAATCTAATACAATAAATAAAACAGAGAATCCCTCTCCGTTGAAAGCAAATATATCGTGGAAAGCGTCTAAATCGATCATGCCCCGAAGTCGGAACAAATGAAAGGATCGGTGGAATTCCCTGAACAAGCACAAAGCACACACACTACAAAATGCTGACCTCGTTTTGTCGGGAGTTGCCGGAGCTGGAGTTGGAAGTTGAGAGACGCGACCGGTCGCGCTTCAGCTAGACTGCAATAACTCGTCAGGCAGAAAAGGGAACACGCGCAAAGAGGAAAATGGGAAAAAAGAAAATGGGAAATTCTTGCTTGCTGGCGATGGTTGTTTTTCTCGCCGGCGTACGAGATCTCCGAATCGGGTAGCGAGAGAATCTGTACGAATGGTTCATTTTAGTTGCTGTCAGCATCCAGACTTTTCTATTTTGAAGCAAACATGAACCCATTAGGGTTAATTCCCTTATAGGGAAAAACTAAGTTAAGTATATACTCATTGCGTCAAATCTAATTTGAGTCGATTGGCAACCAACAACCTACTATTTACAGTAAGGCTCAAAACGTCACATAAAACTAATGAATTATCGTACCCCCCAATTCAAAACTGCCATAAGTCGTTCACGCCAAAGGCGGAAGTGCTTGCCAAGATCTCCACCATGGACATCCGTCCCAACACCCAAGTGCCGTCACTATGCGGGAGGTAATATTCAGGCATAAAACCGTAAGACGAGTGCTCTTGTTGCTCGACATCAACAAAGAGGTGTGCAGCTCCAGTTCTTTCGCGACTTTTCCAGATATCTTATGAATCCGGCACCTTCCCCGAAAACTGGAAATTTGCTCATGTCCAACCCACCCAGGATCCAAGACCAACCCTTAGCATGTGGCCGCTAGATGGCACTTAGTGGATGGACCAGTGTTTTCTGGATTTTTTTCGAAACGTTTTTAAATGCATAAAAGGTCGTATAAAATAGTGAACACCGCAGATCAATATCTTAATTTGTTATGGAGATATATTAATAAATAGGCATAAATTATACATTAAATAACACATTTTTTTAACCGATAGCTCTAGGTTAAGCGATTGCTAGATATAGCTGGAGCAGTACTAGACATTCTAAGGTCCTTCCAGAGAATTCTTCATTGATCTAGGAAAAACAGCCTTGGAGCGATACAAGAAGGTGGTACTTACTTTAAATACAGGGTGCTACTTAATGATACGCCATAAATATATATAAGGAAAAACAGCCTTTGAGCGATACAAGGACGTGGTACTTACTTTAAATACAGGGTGTTACTTAATGATATGCCATAAATATAAGCGCGTACTCCGGGACTAAACTTAAGTAGAAAAGTCCATATAAACATGTGTCATAATATGCCTGGTTTACAAGATACAGTGTCAAAATTTTAAAAATCTACCTTTTAGTAGAGAAAAAACAATGTCAAACTGACACGGAAAGTTAAAATTATGTTCATAGCAACATACCAAGGATCAAAATCGCTTCGATTGTAATCTAACAATTTTTCGACTAATGAAACGTTTTATTTGTTTTTAAATGAAAACGAAGTGAAATACAAAAATATAGCAGGAGACAAAAAATGTATCTTTGCTCAATTCTGAAACAACAACGTATTTCTTCAAAGTCTGTGGTATATGAATATATTTTTTGTCAATATTATTTGTGAGACTGCCCCCCGAGACGCCAATGGAATTCATCAGCTTCTAGTTAGCGTTGTATTTCAATGAACAATACTACCAAAATTAAACAAAAGTGGCAGAAGGTGCTAAAAATCCATTAATATAATAATAATTTCAAAACTGCATTTTTTGTGACGTTAAGGTTTTAATAATCGATTTTATTATCGAATGCTACATGTGAGCGAAACTTTGTACAAGGTAATTTGGGGCGCTAAATATGAGTATCAGAGTGAAAACACTCTAAACTGTCATCGGACCGGATATGGGGTTGAAAGATTGGAACAAAACCTGGTTTTCCGGGGCTGCCCGTGAATCCTAGCACTGAATTGATATAGAATTCGGAATTTACGCTCTCAATTTATCTAGAAAACAAGCTTTCATCTAGATCAGAGACGAACAGCAGTTTTCTGAGATTTTTATTAGTTATTTTTCAACAAAGTAGATTTTTTGCCAGCATCTCCGAACTGAATGGGCCCCAAATTCGGATTCAGCAACTGAAAAAACTTATTAAAAGGCATATTGGGCTCACATTCCCGACTGAACCATTTTGTTCCTTTTTGGTAGCATATGTTACATGGTTATTATACATTAAATTGCTTTAAATGCGGTTGTACAGGTATATGATTCCGTTTTACATGTAATTATTTAACGAAAAATTGCAAAACTAAGCGTTTTTTGCCAAAAATTAATTTTTAGTATCGATGGCTACATGTGAGCGAAACTTTGTACAACAAGGTAATTTGGGACTCTCAATATGAATATCATAATGAAGGGATTCTAAAGTGTCATCGGACCGGATTTGGGGTGAAAAACTGGTAAGCCAGGGCGGGGCTACCCGTGAATCCTAGCATTGAATTCACATCCAATTCGGAATCTAGGCGCCCGATTTACCTAGAAAACAATCAATAAACAACCCTTTTTTTTAAACTATGATAAACTTTTCAATTTTACCGTAACTTTTCGATTTGAATTTTCTTGTAAATAAGGCATGCCATTTAGTGACACAATGTATAGTATTAGTAATGATGGATATATATTAATAGAATCAAATTTCTAAACCTTACCAGTTTCCAATAAATGGTAAAAATGATTTTTAATTTCATTATTATTTTTTTATTCAAAAGGTAACTTAATCGAGGGTGTTCTTAGCTATGAGGCAAGAAGAAAATACTCAGTAGTTTGAGGGTAATTGCAGGGAAATGGACACGGATTAAAAACCAAATTTTAAAAGCATCACTTTTTGAGGTGCTGTTGTGATGACGATAAACCATAAAAATTAATATATAACTTCTAATTTACGTTTCACTAGGGGTTGGTGTAAGATTCTTCAGCAGCACAAAGCTAGATTATTTTAGCTGTCTTAATAAAATACATAACCAAACTTCGAAGGGTAATAATAAGAAAAAAAGTGCATATAAATATGGTTCAGGAAATGCCCCCGTTTGAGGATATTTTCTAGAAAAAATTGTAATCCTTCAGTAACTTTTTTGGTTTATTTTTTGCCGGATTTAAATCTATGAATTTTTTTTCTGGGGGACTGAATTCAATTCACGCGTTTTTCTTATCCAACATGATCTATTTTTGTATCTTGAAATTGAAGCATTTGCTTGTATATAAAAACCTTTTTTCTTACAATCCAACAAGCAATTACGCCTTTTGTCCGGTATTTCATTACAATTCTGTATGTAATTTTTAATACGGAAATACCTGACGACGTCAAATGACTCGTTTTTGTGTTGTTTCTGCAGACTAAAAATATTTATCGCCTGTTCGAAAGTGTAAAATTACCTTTACATTACAAGATTATACATACACAGCATCTAAGTTATGTGCATTAAATACAGCACTCATTCGGAGAACATTTGAAATGCAAAAAGCAGCATTACCATAAACACAGCTCACCTTGATTTTTCCTAACAAAAAGCAATAAGAATTCGTTCTGGTTTCCCATACATGGGAACCATTCGAAGCTCTTAGATAATACGGTCGATTTTATTCGTAACGAAGCAATTATACAAGAATCTCACAAGACAATGTTCAACAATGAGCGGAACGAGGATAATGGATGGAATGTTGTTTGCATTCAGTCCAATGAGAAATAATCACCATGCTAATAACACGCGGCGACTTATTCACACACTTTTTATTTATTCAATTATTTTTTGCTTATTAATCAAGTGATGAACAAACTATGTGCCATTTTCCCAGTTGCGAGAACATGGCAAAATTTGGTGGCACAAATACAAATTAATTAAAAAAAGGTCCATTTTCATTTCTCAAAAACTCGATCAATATCATCATTTTTAAGGTTACCTGATGTCTAAACTAAAGTTCAAACCTTCTTTTATAAGAAGCGAAAAGTATGCTGAGCTTGTTTTATTTTAAGGCATTGTACCTAATTGTTAATAACACGTCAGCACCTGGTTCAGCGCCTTTTTAGTAACATGACGACGCAGCTGTGCATTTTCTAAGAAACGATTCGGCAGTTTCATAATGTCAATATATATGCTAACATCTGTAAGCGGTCAAACCATCGAAAAACCCATAAAATTTATAACATTCCAACGGAAACTTTATTCTGAGAATGAAGGAAGCGCCGCATAGGGGCACATACACAAAACATAAATAAAAGAGGTGCTCGTAAAACGTTTATGTTTGTTCGATTATGTATAGGTGTGATCTGATTGACAGATTCTAAAACTGTTCCTTTTAAATGCGACACCGCTAAATGAGTCACCCTCTCGATCCAAGTGGATCATCTTGGAAGAGCAGGTACTCAGTTCTATGTTAAATGCTCAAGTGAAAGTATCTCGTACTTTTTCTTTTCATCAACGCTTAAATTCACAACTTCCTTCTGGTTATGATGCTACTAAATTTTCATACAGTGGCTACTTAAATTTTTGATACCATAATTTGGAATTCATTATTATAATATCTCATTACTACTTTTGATAACGAAACTACCTCACTCTCTCTTGATCTTATAAAGCTTATCTAATTTATATCTCTAGTTCTTCTTCCATATTCTATGAGCTAATTGCTTTGAACTGAAATTTGAATTTTGAATGAACAATCATAACCAGTATCAGTTCATTTTCTACTTTGATAGTTGCTCATTTGGTAGTCGGAGTGAAAGGACTGAACAACCCAGCATTTTCTTTATTGAGTAAATCTTTTCAAGGTTTTATCTTAGAGAGTTAATAAATGAGTATTCTTTAACTCTCGATACCCAATTCGTAGTCTTGTAGTGAAGCTCCACTTAAAACACGGTATCAAACTTTTACGTGAATGTTTCCAGTTTGACACTATTGAGAATGAAGCGTTTTGAACAGTGGTTTTGAAGATACCTCTGGTCAATTTTCAAATATTAAATATACAACTTAGGTGTAAAATGAACCAAATAAATTGACCTCAGTGCGCGCCGACCTTGAGATGTCTAATCAGCGGAAGATAGTAATAGTTGAATTACCTTACATCTTTTTCTCAAATCACTACCACCCGATAAACTTTTGAGAAAAGCAAAAAAAAATTACTATATAAAACAATTGAATAATAATTCACATGACTCTAGACACCTATGGTCCACTGTCAATGATATATTCAATAAGTCATCCTATTCAAAAAAAAATATTAATGAAATAAAAACAAAAACAGGACAGAAAACAGACAATATTCAACAAATATGTGATGAGTTCATAGAATTTTTCACGAATATAGGAGGAAACCTAGCAAATAATATCAAACAAAATGCTGATATTCATCTACATGAAACAAGACTGAATAATTCATTTGTATTAACTGAAGTAGACTATCAGGATGTTTTCAATGCCATTATGACTCTAAAAAATAAAAAAAGCCCTGGAGTTGACGAAATTAGAGCTGAACATCTAAAAATACTGGCCAAACAAATAACAGAACCACTTGCTCATATCATTAACAAATCCTTCCAATCTGGAGTATTTCCATCAGCTTTCAAGACAGCAATCATCATACCTATCTAT
This sequence comes from Acanthoscelides obtectus, assembly GCA_963669975.1. Classification (NCBI taxonomy): domain Eukaryota; kingdom Metazoa; phylum Arthropoda; class Insecta; order Coleoptera; family Chrysomelidae; genus Acanthoscelides; species Acanthoscelides obtectus. The sequence continues at coordinate 24,005,728 of CAVLJG010000003.1, forward strand.
AAATCTAATGATAATACGGACGTCACTAACTATCGACCTATTTCACTTATATCAAGTTTAGCTAAAGTTTTTGAGAAATTACTCCTTAATAAAATGATTAATTTTCTTAATAAATTCAAAATTCTAAATTCAAATCAATATGGTTTTATAGCGGGCAAATCTACAACAGATGGGGTATTAAGTATAGTAGATGAAATAACCCAAAATATAGATGGAAAAGTACCATCGATATGCGTATTTGTGGACTTACAAAAAGCGTTTGACACAGTTAACCACAATATACTTTTGGAAATCTTAGAAAGAATAGGTTTTCGTGGAAAGATGTATACTTTAATGGAAAATTATTTATCAAATAGACCGCAATCAGTAAAATTATTAAGCTCGTATAGTAAAGAAATGTTTGTTAAATGTGGTGTTCCACAAGGTACAATTTTGGGTCCTCTGTTATTCAATATTTATTTAAACGATATATTCAAAATTAACAGTACTGGTAAAATAGTCAGTTTTGCAGACGATACTGCTATACTCTATAAAGGTAAGGATTGGAACGACTTAAAAGATATTATCCAAAATGACTTTTGCAAAATTATTCAGTGGTTTAATAACCGAAAATTAACAATTAACTTTACTAAAACTCATTTTTTACCATTTTCATCACTATCTAATCATCTACCAAAATATAACCACCTTCAGTTTAAGGTAAATGATAAAAATATAAAAATCAATAGAGTTAATGATACAAAATATTTAGGAATTTATCTAGATCCCCACTTGAGATGGGATGTACATATTTCTCACATACTAAAGAAAATTAGATTCATAGCATATAAAATAAAATTTCTAACCGGTATATTAACTGAATATTATCTACGAATAATATATCAAGCTTTAGTCGAGCCACACATAACATATGGTATAGTAGTGTGGGGTGCTGCATGCATGACATACTTTAACGATTTAGATTTACTTCAAAGAAGAATTTTAATATCTATGTTAGGCAAATCAAAATTATACCCAACTAATGACTTATATAATGATGCACAAGTATATGATACTAAACAACTTTACTTCTTACATACCATCACTCATTATCACAAAACTATTAGTGAACACGACATAATTAAACATAATCATAAAACCAGATATAAATTACGCGCAAAAAATGTTCCTAAACCAAACAAATCCCTAATGAAACGATGTCACCTGTATATAGCTCCAAAATTGTACGAACATTTACCAAATAATTTAAAACAATTACGCAATACATTAGGCTTCAAAGAAAAATTAAAAAAATTTATTAACACGATTGGGAGAAATCAAATTAATAAAATAATCTCAAATATTGCACAATAAATGCTCTACCATTCTTACCAATAATTTCTTTTTTCTCTCTATTTTATTATATTTTGCAATTCAACATACATATGATCCATGCACAGGCGTTGTCCTCCTATGGATATATTATATTTATTTACTCGTTTCATGTTCCCTGTATTTTAGAGTAAATAAATATTATTATTATTATTATTATTATAAATTAATATTCCGTGTTATTTACCGTTTCCGTTGCTCAGCTTCAACTGCACCAAATTCTTAATAACATGAACTTTAAGTTATTGCCGGAATTTCCGCTCAAATTTCGGTTTATCTTGGTTATACTAATGACTGATATCATTTTTTGGTTAGGATTACTGTCCCACATTGGAATAAAAAAATATCATAAGAATGCATCATCCTTTCAGCTCCTAGGCAAGTCTCAAGGCCTTGAAACTAAGATTTTCGGCACAAAATTTGATAGAAAATACGTATATAAAACAGACTGACAAGTGAAGAAAATAGAACGTTTTGACCTTGATTACAATAGCAAGTTGAGTTAAGCACTTTTGAAATTATACTTTCGCCTAAATTCGTCACATAATTAGACTTTTAATATCGTAATAGAATCTTTGTAACGGGTGATTTTTTAAGAGGTATAGGATTTCATTTTCAAAAAAAAAACAAAAAATTTGAAAAAAACGATTAAATCTTCATTCGAGTCGATAGAACGGTCGATATAATTTAATGTTTAAAGATTATTTCTTGTAAATGTTGGCCGCGGCTCCGCTTTAGATGGCCCATGCGCAAGGTCCAATTTTGGCACACTCTCTCCAACATATCGGCCGGTATCTTACGAATAAATGCTTCAATATTGGCTTCCAGTGCGTCAATCATTGCTGGTTTATCCCTGTAGACATTAGCCTTAACATGGCCCCACAAGAAATAGTCCAATAGTCCAACGACGTTAAATCACACGATCTAGGCGGCCAATTGATGGGCCCCAAACGTGAGATAATCTGTTCACCGAACTCGCCTCTCAATAGGGCCATTTTTTCGTGTGCGGTGTGGCATGTGGCATCGTCTTGTTGAAACCACATGTCAGCCAAGTCCAGCTCTTCCATTTTGGGCAAAAAAAGTTTGCTATTATCGCACGGTAGCGCTCGCCATTCACAGTTACGTTCCGGTCATTGTCGTCTTTGAAGAAGTACGGCCCGATGATGCCACCGGCCCATAATCCACACCAAACAGTGATTTTTTCGGGATGCATTGGTAGCTCTTGCAATGCTTCTGGCTGGTCTTCACTCCAGATGCGGCAATTTTGATTGTTAACGTACCCACTCATCCAGAAATGAGCTTCGTCGCTGAACACAATTTTCGATAAAAATGTGGATATTCCTCCAACTTTGCCAGCGCCCATTCACCAAATGGGAAACGTTGTGGGAGATCGTGGCTTCAATTCTTGCACCAGCTGTATCTTATAAGGTTTTACACCCAAATCCTGTCGCAAAATTTTCCACGTAGTGGAGTAACAGAGGCCCAATTGCAGCGAACGGCGGCGAATCGACATTTCACGGTCATCACTAACACTGACGGATACAGCCGCAATATTTTCTTCAGTCCTCACTCTACGTCTGCGTGTTGGTGGTTTAATGTCCAATAATGTAAACTGGGTTCTAGATTTAGTCACAAGCTTCCGAATAGCGCCCTTAGTAGGCCGACCAAATTGCCCATAAATTGGAAGCAGTGCTCGATGCACTCTCTTAACCGAGCATGAATTTTGATAGTAAAATTCACAAATTTGCAAGCGTTGTTCGTTCGTTAGTCGATTCATGGTTAAATTATAGACCAAACTGAACAAGTTTGACAATGACACAAGACACGATTCACGCGTCATCTGTCAAAAACAGTGTTGCCAAAAAGATACTAGCAAAAAAATCACCCATTATTATCAATATCTATTGTGCAATAGGAAGTGACGTAGTAATGTGTCATTTGAATTCAATTTGAGATAGGTCAAAATGAATATCACTTCTCCTTCAATGTTGTATCTTACTCCCACTGGTTGAAATCTATAGAGAGATTTCATGTAAGATTGATGGATGAATAATGGATATGATTCTATGATATGGTCTCTAATTAGATGCACATACGGTTAGGTTACTATATTATATTCACTCCTACGCTCATGACTCATGAATGCGGGACGAAACTTTGCATCGAGAATATTGTCAAGCTTAAAGGCAAATTATTAATGGAAGTATTCAAAAATTCTTCTTTTTCTGGAACAGGTCAGCTTTTTGAATAAATCAGATGCACATATTATGTAATCAACTATTTATTGTCTGTTTGTTGCGGGAGATCCCGAAACGATCATTTTTCTACAAAAAACAGGGCTTCGCGGCATTCAATAATTTTTTTTCGTATTCATAGAAATCAGCAAAAAAAAACCAATGTACCCAGTTTCTTTCGCTTGTAGTCACATATAGCGTTTTAGTTTTTTTTAATTACTCATGAATGAGTTAGGAGAAAGCTGAATCACCATATACATTTTTTAATAAAAGTATCGTTTAAAAAGAGCAGATGTTGGAATCCGTGAAGTGGAAATATTAACTCTTAGAAATGTCAAATCATGTGTTGAGTACACTCAGGTTAAAAATAAACGCAACAAGCAAAATTTTGGCTAAATTCGGATCGTCATCACTTTTTTACTTTTACCTATTGATTTTGTTCAGCAGGTGATAGGTACACTCATTGGCATTAATAAATGTGTAGATATGAGTTCATGATTCTCGCCACGGTTATTGTACACAGTAAATCAAAATGGTGTTTCATTAGCCGAACTTTGAGTCACTCTGTGGTGTGACTCCAGTTACCAATCAAACCGCAATGCTTTCCATTATCAAGAACGACATTTTCTCTGTAATATGTTCTTCATTCACGTCAATATATACAGTGGTTTAAGTTTTAAAGGCTAATGAAGATTTAATCAATTATTATGCTTCTTCCTTTAATATTTTTTCAATTCCCGTACGAACTCACAAAGATTTTGATCGATTTGTACAGAAATCTATTGCCTTTCTGTGCTAAGCTCATATTCCTTTATATCATTATTGCGTCCGTTTATCTACAGTGACGAAGAAAATCAAAAACTGTTGACTTAATTTAAGAACACGCTGTATAATAATTTCACGCTCTACCCTTTTGAAATACAGTGCCAGCCGAGCGAATATTGTTCTTTTGGAGCAGAATGAATGTAACAGATTTTAACCAGTATTATAACTCTTCAGAGAGACACGCCTTTTAGTCGTACTGGGGTCGAATATCTCTGCCCGAAATCATACCGCTCCAACAGAAAATGAAATCAGCTGATGCGCTACCGAGCAGACGCAGGCGGTGGTGCAGACCACGAACAGAGGTAACAAATATGACGGCGTTGCCGCGTTTTCAGTTTTTAGGTAAACGTACTTTATAGGTATTGTTCGAAGTTATCGCCGTTTGATTCAAAAACACAGGTGCGTGCACGACGTAGCCAACCATCGGTGCAGGCTTTGAGAATGGAGTCCCTCCCCCGAATGAAAGCACCAGCTTGTTCAATTCTGAGACGAAGTTCATCAACCGTATGCATTTCAGTTTTGTACACTAAGCGTTTCATTTCTCCCCAAAGAAAAAAATCACATGGTGTTAAGTCTGGAGATCGCGGAGGCCCCGCTACGGGTCCATTACGTCTGATCCACCTATTCGGAAATAATTCATTCAAAAACTCACGCAAAATGGGGCGGTGCACCATCGTGCAGAAACCACATTGATTGTCTTACACTTAATGGCACATCTTCTAACAAGGAAGGTAAAATGTTCCGTAAAAAGTCTAGGTATTGCATCCCGTCCAATCGATTTGGGAGAATAAATGGTCCAATGAGCATATCGTTCACCATGCCAGCCCAAACATTCACCGAAAATGTTTGTTGAAAATGTGCCCGACGGACAGCGTGCGGATTTTCTACTGACCAAACATGAGTGTTGCGAAAGTTATTCACCCCATTACGCGTGAACATAGATTCGTCTGTCACCAATATGCACTTCAAAAAGTCCGGATTATTGTCATGTTGATGCAACAATCACTCACAAAACCGCACTCTTGCTGGAAAATCGTCAGGTTGAAGGGCTTGTACACGTTGGACGTGAAACGGATACAGCCCCTCTTCACGCAGCGTTTGCCACACTTTAGTTTTTGATACTTGCACTTCTCTAGCCACGTCTCTAGTGCTTGTTGAGGGATTCTCGTCTACGCGATTCAGTAGTTCTTCCTCAACTTGCACCATTCGTGGTTGTCTAGGCCTCCCACTGTGCCCACCTCGAAATTCCTCCAAATGGCCCGTATCCCTGACTCTCTGGACCAGGTACACAAATCTGCGGGGCCTTGGATGATATCGTCTAGGGAAACGATCTGCATACACTCGCGAAGCCTCTGTAGCATTTTGAAGACATTCGCCATAAATTAACAACATATCAACGAGTTCATTATTGGTGTATGAGTGTGCCATTATTATTTTTTTTTGAAACGCAATCGATTATACGGGTTCGTCTACCTCTACACGCGTGACCGTAACCGTCGGTTGAAGGTTGCATACTGACCTGACACACTGACCCCGACCCAGTTCTGTCGTCGGGTTGAGCCAGTGACCTTGTACCACTCGGTGATGTCGCGGGTCGCGGCTACAGGACGGTATTCAGATATTTTTGATGTTGCAGAGCCCTTTATCTCGGTTCCCTTAAGACATTGGTGTATATGGTATTAAGAAAAATTGCTTATGTTTTCAAGATGTACACGTCGTGTAAAGGTAAACCCCAACTTTGCGGACACCCTGTACTGTCCTATGACCTTCCTGAGGTGCTTTGCTTCCCGTAGTAGCAACACGAGTATTTTCGTTGTTCGCCACTGTAGATAAACAGTATCAATGGCGATTTAAAAATATAATATATTTTTTTGAATTCGTACGGGAATTAAAAAAGTTTATGAAAGGAAGAAGCATAATTGGTAGTAAAACTTTAACCACTGTAGATATTGACGTGACGTCTGATTGACAACTGAAGACACATTTGGCGAAATGATACAGGAAAATGATGACCATTAACGTAAAACAAGATTATACTTTGAAATTTATATAAAACGTTTCAAATTAATACGTAATTTTTCTGAGGGCAAAAAAAAACAAATAGTCTCTTAATTTACTAAAATCATATTTCTATAAGTTTTCATTACTCTCAAACTATTAAAAATCCGAGTAAAACGACGATTAAACTTATTCAATGATATATGGGACATCTCACACTGAAAGAGACAATTGCCATGTTTCACTTTCCAAAAAGATACGATCGAACCTAAATCGAATCACCAAATAAAAAATGCATGAGCAGATAGGATAAATCACCTGGGCTTTTTCGATGCATGGCAATCAATGCTGGCACGACGTGTCATTGTTCTTTCAGCAGTGAAATACGCGTACCGCCATTCGAAATCAACAATTCACGATAAAAATTCTCGGTTATGTGCACACAACTTTCGATTTCTGTATGTATTGAGGTTAATGAATGCTTTACCGCTGCCACTACCATGTTTTTACATATTTGCATTCTGAATTTATGTTTCTATGTTTTATACGATCACGCGTATTTTTGGTCTGAGCAGGAAATTGATTTTGTATAAAATTAAGGTGCGGTTGGATTGAATCGATAATTTCAAAAACCACCTCAGTCAATTTTTTTGGCCTTTTTCTTCGCCGCCACTGTACCGATTTTCAAAAACACCCTTTAACGTGTAGTAGGCTTAAGGTATCATAAGTCATGTTGAGTATGTCAAATGTCACTTGTCAATTCAAAATGTACGCTCCCAAAATATCAAATAAAAGATTTGCATAAATCTAAATGCATCCGTTGTTGTAATAAATAAAACAGCAACACAAAACATAACCTTGTGTGAAAATTTCATCCAAATGCGAGCTAGCCAACGATTAGCGGACAAACAGACAGACAGATCGGCAGATAGATAAACTAACAATCCGATGGTTTTTCGTGAAGCACATGTCATACAGGGTGATTCACAAGTCGTGACCAAAAATGAAACATCATATACAGGAACGTATTTTATGTAACATTTTTCCTTCATTGAAAGATACATTGAAGTCTATTGGCGGAGGTACAGGCGGTTGATGGCACCATTTTTCCAAATGAAAATAGTACGCCGCTCTTTTTTTTTTCGAAACGCGAAATTTTCCGAATTTTACCTTCAATTTGCTACAAATAATTACTCTTTCCTAGAGTGCACCGTTTTCGTATAACATTCAAAAAACGTAATATCTCATTTTACGCCAGTAGGAGTGGGAAGTAAAAAGCTGACAATATTAAATAAAAGGAGTGCAAATATGTACCCATCAAACTTTTCGGGGTCGAGGGTTAAGTAAAAACAAACCAATATGAGGTTTCCTAAATAAAACTTTGTTATCACATATCACGTTAAAAGTTCAAGTATTCATGGTATCTGTAATTTGGAAGTATGGAATTGATAGCAGCGTATCTATATTGACATGAGGCACTGCTTTACATATAATGTCCACTTAAGTATTAAACAAACTGAATTTGTCTAGATAAACCGCCCACTTTACTTAATACATTGAAGCAGATAGCGAATATTTGGATTGTTACTCATTCTCACTGAAGTGTGAACGTATACGTTACACAATGGTTCAAGAAACGATATTTTATAGAGCGAAAAATTTCAATTTGTTCTAATAGCTGTTCATTACATAGTTGAATCTCGCCATAAAATTACACATCTACCTAACAACAATTTGTAGAAAAAAACAGGTGTATAAAAACACATAATTATAGTATAATCATGACGAGCGATTTGGCTTAAAATTAACTACAATTATTTGTAAACGGGTTTTTTGAATAACTTGCATTACAGCAGCTTAAATTCCTTGCTTTCTTATAATTGGACTTGCGAAGGTATTTTATTCCATCTAAAAGGCTGAAGTATTTACAAAATGTTACACACCTCATAGACTATGAGGTAAATGCCATTATTCCTTATAAATGTAAGAATGTATTGGCCCCAATTATGTGCCTTGTGGTATTTCCCATTTCATATCCTTTTTTCTAGAACCTCAGTCAGAGAGACCATTGGAGCTTGATCTCTGTTCATAGTTGAAGCTTTGAAGTCTATGCAGTAGCTGGATCCCAGTTCCATAACGTTTGTAGAATCGAGCTTATCTGACGTAACCCTCTAAACCAGTGGTCGCCAACCCGTCGATCTAGCGGTAGCTCGCAAAGGCAATTCTGGTGGTCACAACATGTTTTAAAAAGGTGTAAAAATCAGAGAAGCTTCCGTACATTTTGAAAATTCTCATAATAAACACAAGTAACGGCAATTCCGCGGTGAGCGATCTGTTCGAGAACGATCTCGTTTACTTTGAGCGTCATAAATACTCAAGGCGCGGCGAGAGTGCGCTCAGTTTAAAACTGAACGGCACAAAGTCCAGCGGATGGGTCAGAGTTGGCCTGCAATTAAAAATATTATGAGCAGTAGTAAAAACAATCACAAAAGTAAGGCTGCAACTGAAGCATCATACCGGATGTCCCAGACAATTACACAAAAGAAGATCTTTTGAAGTTTATTCCACCAAGAGGTCAGACCTGCGCAGGACTTGTTTTCTTCTTTTAAAAACATTATTTCTTCTGAGAAAATTCCAATATCGAAAATGGTAGGCTTGACAACCGATGGCGCTCCAGCTTTGGTTGGTTGAGATAAGGGTCTGGAGGGGTTATGTTGTAAAGATGAAAAATTTCCTGAATTTCTCTGTTACCACTGTATCCACAAGAAAACCAAAATCTCTAAGCCAGATTGAATTTACCAGTTCCGGAATCGGTTCATCACATTGTTTGAAAAATTTAAAACGTTTCAGCACTCGTCCCCTTCTTAACCATCGGACTTCAGAGTGAAGAAGTAGTTCCCCGTATTAACAGTCAATTTCATTGGCCAAGGTTTAGAATAACCTTCTTTGTAATGCTCGAGCTCTAATCGTGTTCAAAATTTTTACTACCAATTTCATAACTGTAGGATACGAAAGAGCTATGATAGTAGCAATATAACGATAAACGTGAAAACATCTCATCATAGAAGGTTTCGAAGTACCGCCCCGTACCATTTCATTTTTACTACATGGGCAGTACGTAAACAATTCGATATCGGCAACAATGTCAGTGTAATATTAAAGTCACTTACTTGGTGACGAAACGACAACGAGTTATCCTCCTTTGGCAAGCGATAAGGGCGATATGATCGGATTGTCGGGGCCATCGCCTATTTTTAGAAAAAGACTTGTGAGTATCTCCCGTATTCAACTGACTCATGCCATCTCATGCACAAATCTACTATTTACCATTACATTAATGTACCCCAACTACTACTACGGATTCTTCATCGTCACACAGACTAATCCTGACCGTCACACAGACTGACTAGGAGTCGTCACACAGAAAAACTCTAACTCTTTGGTCGCTAGGTGTATGGCAGACGTGCTGAGTTTAACGATTGTTACAAAAAGACAGTCCAGGAAGCGGGATATCACGCTGGCCAAGGGCCGTTGTGTCAATACCCCAAATCTCCGACGTTACCCCTGAATCAGAGGTAACCGAGCAATATGACTATCATTAAAGTAACAATCCCTTCACACATCCTGCCATGAGATACATTCAGACTCCAGCGATTGCCAAGAGAAGATAGTTACGCGGTCATTCAGACCTAGGACGCCACTTCGGCCAACCACCTTTCAGGTAACCAAAACACTGTAATCAAGTTCACAAAGCGCACTACTTGGTCTGAGAAGCGATCTCCTCCACGCAATAATTGAACTGCATCGCCATCCACGCCCGTATCTTTAACCAAGTTTATCCGGGGAACAAGTACCCAGAGAAGGAATGGAATGTACGTATATAATGTAAACAGGCGTAAGGGCTGTCGCGTTGAGTGACACTAAGCAGCCTTGTGAACCTTCTGGAAAGGTTTTGTGTGCTACAGGGTTGGAGTCGCATGCAGAAATGTGTTTGAGATATTTCGTAAGCTTACATAACGTTGTTTGATTTTAGAAAATGTCCTCATAATGCTTGCTGATGGATATTTTTTTATACCGAAGCAGCCGCGCAGGCAGAAGCCTAAATGCCGAGATAGCGCGCGCAAAATGTATCTGGCTTTCAGTAAGCAAAGATAAATATTTTTATAAGTTTTATGTCGTGTTGCCTTGAAAGTTTAAGATTTATTTAGTTCAACCGAGTTGTGCGAATATGCTTTTTCAAATATGAAGTTTATTAAAAAAAATATTATTATTATATTAAAAAAAATACCGTAACCGACACACACATTAAATAAATAAATTGTTGTTTTTGTTTCAAATAGTGCGTTGCTTTTTTTATTTCTAGTTACCTTTGATAAATCGTATGTGGCATGCCATTGTAGCTGCCGAAAAATTTTGTTTATTTTTAAGACACCTACGATTGGTAGGAATGGATGAAGTTATGTAGTTATTTATTAGTTTATTTAAGTTTATTAGTATTAGTAAAATAAACACATGTATGTCGCATACAACTGTGTATAATTTAATTTAAGTTGGCTTACATTGCTTACGACTAGGTAGCTCACTGATTATTCCAAAATTATCAAAGTATCACACTGAAAAGGTTGGTGACCACTGCTCTAAGGTGATGATTTGAAACGTCCTTCTTCTAATAATATCAACGACCTCTTTAGGAAAATGGAACTGTTGGAAGGAATATAAATAGGAGACACCTAGAATAGAACGATCATAGTTTGACCCACTCGCTATAGACCTAACCTGAGCAACCATTAATTGAATGAAGGCATGTTATATACCGTTTAATAGATGCATAACCTACTTGACCCAATCCCCGTATAATTGATACGAATCAATTATACAAATTACCTTGAGTAATTTCTCACGTATGACCGGAAAAAGAAAATGCGCATTTATTAACTCTCTAAGTAAAAGTAGCTGATCGTCAATTAACCTAATATGAAAATTATACATTGAAATTAATCAAACAGCAGCATAATCTTAGATAACACGTAACGCGCTGTCGGCTACTTCCACCGTGAAGAAAAAGCAACAACCGCTATGTCGACGGCTGAACGTAAACACTCGCACCGGTATCTAGTAGGCCGAGAACGTTCGACTTTCAAATGACCTCTAAGACACGTACAGCCAACCGCAAGATGCAAGACGCAACAGTCGTGTCTCTCAGACAGGGCAACAAAAATATGAATAACAGTCTAGTAGTTAATTTGAATTTATATCTTTAGTGACTTGCAGGTATTGAAATAAGTGTACAGTATGGAAAAACACTTGGCGATTTGATTAGGCATCAGTGATCGACAAAATCCAAAGTAACAGGTTCATGGACATCGATGACTATAATGAGAGTAACATTTTTATTATTGGTACAGTTCTTTGAATGTTGGTTTTTCGATATCGGTTAAGACAGTGGTCGTCAACCTTTTCAGTGTGTTGAGGTACTTTGATAATTTTGGACTAAATAGTCCTAGTCGTAAGCAATGTAAATGAAATTATACATAGTTGTATGCGACATATATGTGTTTATTTTACTAATACTAACACATACTAATAAACTTAAATAAACTAATAATTAATACATCCATTTCTACCAAATGTAGGTGTTTGAAACACAAACAAAATCTTTCGTCAGCTACAATGGCATGTTACATATGGTTTAATAAAGGTAACTAAAAATAAAAAAGCATTGTATTATTTTAAACAAGAACATGTCCAGATAAAAAATGCATGTTCAATGAGAAGCCTGGCACTCAGACTCACTGACATTTTTTTTAATGTTTTGAGTATAATTTGATACCCCCATTCGAATGCAGCTATCCAAATATTCATCTGTAAGTCGATTACGGTATTTGTTTTTAATAAACTTCATATCTGAAAAAGAAAATTCACACAAATAGGTTGAACGAAATAAAATAATGCTTTCACTCTCAAGGCAGCACGACGTAAAACTGAATATTTACGAGTATCTTTTCTTACTGAAGGTCAGATACATGTTGTATTTGAGATCGCCATCGATTAAGTTTTGTTCTATCTTTTTGATGAACGCTTTTATATCAGAAATCACTTCTGCTAGTTCTTTGTCTCTCCCTTGAAGCTGCAAATTAAGTTCATTTAAGGTGGTTTGCACCTCTTTGGGTTAAAGGTGAGGGTTACTTAACTCGGAGTTAGCGGTAACCCCAGGTTAAATTCGAGTAGCTTTGCACCGTCAAGGTTTAACTCTGGGTTTATAAACCCCGACTTTTGGTCATGTTGGCAAGCTTGGAATATAGTGATATTTCTTAGAATCAATGCATTTATTGGCAATATTGCCACAAAGGCTAGTTCGGTGCTAAAAGTTTGTTGATTTGTGCCGGGATTTGAAAGATTGACGTATATTTTGACATTTTAGTACTTGTGTTTTGTGTCCAGTTTCTTTGCTATTTTTTCGATTATCGTTTGTATTTGATTTGGATGGATAAAATATTTTCAAATTCCCAACTTTCAAACAAAATCACAAATACGAGCCCCTTCCCACTTCAGTTGGCCCAACTATTGAAACCTTAGTTTTTTCTTATCAAACACAAATAATAAAAATGTAGCAGGGTGTTATAGGTTTAAAATATTAACAATGAATATTTTGATAATATATAGTAGAAAACACCAACTTTATCAAATTTGCAGCATAAAAATAACACATGTTGCAATTACAGCATATCAGCCTATTTTCATTTCAATGCAAAATAAGTCTACATATAACGCATAGGTGGCTGTGAAAAATAAAAGCCATGACAATTGTTTTTATTAATCACAGCTGTCAGAATACGTTTAAAATAGTTTTGGGTAGTTGAGGTTTTCAAAATGGGTAGAGGAAAGGTTATTAGTGAGAAAATTCTGTTACTGATAATTAAATTTTTTAATTCTGGGAAATCAAACTCAGAAATTGCAACTTTGTTAGACTTATCGCGGTACAGTGTGAGAAATATTGTTAGAAGATATAACGTAACTGGCTCAGTTAATATTAAGCCACGATATCTGAAAAAAGTAATATCACAAATGCCAACCGAAGAGCATTAAGAAGAATAATCGTGAAAAACAGGCGTGCCAATTATTTACAATTAAGTGCTCTGCGGAGTGACGCTGTTGGAAGGAGAATTTCGAGGTCCACAACTCCTAGAGAGGCCCACAAACTGGGATTTAGCACATGCAAGGTAAGTTTTCTTATAAAAAAAATTGAAGTAAAAACCCTAAAGATGCACAACTTGTTTATAGGCCAAAGGAAAGCCACTATTAACTCCACGGCAAAAGAAAAATCGGCTTAGATGGGCTAAAGAACATAGACAATGGACACCTCAACAATGGTGTGCAATACAATGGAGTGATGAGGACCGATTCGAAGTTTGTGTTGGTGACAGTCGCAGTAGAGTTATTCGCAAAAAAATGAAGCATTCCATGTTGAATGCATGAAGAGAAAAGTGAAATTTCCAGCATCCATTATGATCCGGAGCAGTATTTCATCAAAAGGAGTAGGAAAACTTCATTTTATTTATGAAAATGTGGATACAAACAAATATTTGGCAATTTTAGAAGAATCGCTTTTACCAGTGATGGAAGAATGTTTGACATCCGGCCAAGATTTTCTTTTTCAGAAAGATGATGCAGCGTGCCATACCTCAAAAAAGGCTATAAAATGGATGGAAGAAAATAATGAACCACTTTTGAAGTGGGTTTCTAGCAGTCCAGATCTGTCACCTATTGAAACTTTGTGGGACGAAATGAAAAAGGTTCTACGACCACATCCTGCTCGTAAAATCACCGAACTGAGACAAAAGCTTCAAGAAATATGGGTTTGTTTTACACCAATTTTGCCAAAACTTGGTTAACACTATGCCCCAAAGAATTTCAGCCGTAATAAGAAAATAAAGGTGATGTTACCCAATGGTAATCTTTCAATTCTTGCTTTGTTAACTTCGCGCATTTATTCGCACATTGTTTATTTGTTCAGATGTTCTATTAGTTATAGGTCTAAGTGATTTCAAATATGTATTTTTTACGACTAGAGTGTATCTAAAATGTTTTTGAGAAAATAAATTGTTTTAGAAGTAAATAGTTTCGTCATGTTTAGTTTATAAAGGCATATTTTGGTACAAATCTTGAAGTGGGCCAACTGAAGTGGGAAGGGGCTTGTAAATATATTTGTGATTCTGCTTGGAAGTTGGGAACTTGAAATATTTTTCGCTGTGGATCGACAAGTCGCATCATACAGCCGACAACATTGTCCACAAAGCACACTGGTAATTAAGGACGTAACCATAAATAATGAAGAATTCGACGAGGATGACCTTATTCCTCTGGAATGAAATCTAACAGTTATAAGAACCAATATTGGAGAGTTTTAAGCAGCCACAAATTTGGTTCCGTAAGCGTTAAAAGAACGTCATTTGACATTTAAGTCTTAACCTCTTTTTATTGTCAGTACGCATTGCCATGCGCAGGTATTACTCTACATTTTCATGGTGCTATCCGCCTTAACACCTAGTTCAAGTAAGAGGTAAATGTATCCCAGAGTTAGGCCTTAACTCCGAGATAACTATGACGGTGCAAAGACTAACTCGAAGTTAGCGCTAACCCTCACTTTAACCCGAACCGGTGCAAACCACCGTTAATCTTTCTGTAATATCCACAAGAAAACCAAAATTTCTAAGCCAAATTGAACTTTCCATTTCCGGAATCGGTTGGTTCATCACGTTGTTTGAAAACTTGAACTATGGCAGATATGATATCATTAAACCGTTTCAGCACTCGTCCCCTACTTAACCATCGGACTTCAGAGTGAAGAAGAAGTTCCCCGTATTGACAGTCAATTTCATCGGCCACGGTTTCGAATAATTTTCTTTGTAATGCTTGAGCTCTAATCTTGTTCACAATTTCATAACGTTATTTAGTTTCAGAAAAGGACCACATAATGCTTGCTGATGGATAATGCAGTGGTTACAGAGAAATTGCAGCTTCTAGAAACGCCTGTTTTATCATGTCCCCGTCTTCATAAGGTTTCTTCTTTTGCGTAATTTTGTGAAATCTGGAACACCCGGTATGATGCTTCAGCTGCTGCCTTACATTTGTCGATTGTTTTTAAAAACATTGTCTGTTGCCCAATTAACTGATTTTTTCATTGTTTCAGTTTTTCTGATTGCAGAACGTAATGGGAATGATTTTTCAAAATTCGAATGTACAGCTTTATAGTGCCTATCGATATTCCCTTTTTTAGCAACGGAAACAGATGTATTACATAACAAACATACATTTTTACCTTTAGCTTCTGTAAAGAAATATTGTTCTTTCCATTCAGAATGGAAATGGTATGTCTTCATCTTCTTACCACTGCTCATAATGTAGTTGCAGGCCAACTCTAACCCAACCGCTGGACTTTGTGCCGTTCAGCTTTAAACTGAGCGCACTGTCGCCGCACCTTGCGTATTTATTCCGTTCACAGTGATCGAGATCGTTCTCGAACAGATCGCTCACCGCAGTGTTGCCGCTGCTTGTGTTTATTATGGGAATTTACAACATTTACGGATACTTTTATGATTTTTCCACCTTCTTAAAATATGTTGTGAGCCACCAGAATTGCCTTTGCGAGCTATCGGTAGCTCGCGATCGACGGATTGGCGAACACTGGGTTAAGAGCATTTAACTTTAAATTAACCCTCACGATTTAGTCAAGATATAATACAAGTCATACCTATAAGATAGAACAACAAAAAATAACAAGATTCTTGTAATTCGTTAAAATTTATCTCTCTGGTGACATGCAGGTATTGAAATTAAGTATGGAAAAACGCTTGACATAAACTATGAGATTTGACCAGGCATCAGTGATTGGCAAAATTCAAAATAACTGGTTGGTATTCAATCATAGCGACCATGAGATTAACATTTTTGTTATAGGTAAAGTTATTCCTTTGTTTAATTCGGTTAAGAGGGGCAGTTGACTTTAAATGACCCCTAAGGTTCACAAGAAACAAGACGTGAGAGATAGGCCTCTCAGACGGAACAGCAAAAAATATGAATAAGACACTTGCAGTTCATTTAAATTCCTTTCAAATTCTACAGTATAGGTTTTGAATGCACTTATAATTGGTAAAAGTAAAAACGTTGTTATTGGTGTAGTCCCGATGTTGTCCTTGCCTCGAGTTTAATTAAAAAGGGCGTTTGTCTTTCGAATAGACTTCTCAGATAATTATGAGATGAGAAACGTAAGAGTGACGCACTAATACAGTGAAACATATGAAGTGAAGTCTTACAAATATTGAAGTATAGAACTAATATGGAATAATACTTTACATAGACCTTAGATCTTATCATAAGAATACAATGTTGATGATGATGGGTATGACAATTTTCTTATTGGTACTGTTCTCACAGTGCTCCTATTTCAGACTCACTTAACAAATGGTCACTCTGATATGTTATATCCAACACCAATTCATTTTCGTTTTTAAATTATTCCCAATAGAGCTAGAATTTTGCTATGCCACCTGGTTTCGGAGCTGAACACTAACAAAGTTATACTTCATTCCTGTATTAAGTACACTATAATATGCCTTATCTTGTAAAATATGAAAATATGTGAAAAATGATGATTTTTATATTTATGCTACATTCTGCGATGCCTATTTATTTTTTTGGAGCAATTGTATTTTTTTTGGATGATGGCTGTAACAGTTCTGCGCTTCCTTCTTATATATATTTTTTGAGCAATTGTATTAAATTCTGATGGTGGAGTAGAAGCTAGACTCCGCCATCCTCATGGACATTTTATTTCTGAAGAACACTTTGTTATTTTTTAATAAAGTCGGTTATTATTATTAAATACTAACTACATCATTGGTAGATTTAGCTCACCACAGACGAAAATCTCCGGCTATGTACACGTACCTGTAACAAAACAGAAGCTATTACCACCTTGAATAGAAACACCAATAAAACCATATTTTATGGACTATATCAGGTAAAATTCACATGCCATTACAGATGGCACATGTCTCAGAATGTCTTCCAATTTTGCAGGTTCATAGGGTGTTTTATAAAGTTCTATAATCTGTTTCTTATATAAAATGACCCAGTAACAATAACTCCAAAATACAAAAAAACTGAAGACTGTATACGAATTATGATCGAAGGCATGTATAGTCAACGCCAAACAAAGTGGCGTGCACGTCATCACGATAAAAATTCCCCGACCTAATGCCTAGGTTTCTATCACAAACAATTGCTCTATTGCAGTTTCATATTAATGTGATATATAAATTGTAAAATGGTCATTACTCTCTTATTATGGTTAATAGTCATATAAACATTGTTATTAAAATATCACATAAGTTGCTTTCTGATAAATTTAGACGCATTATGCGAAATAAAATGTTTTGCAAACGCTCCAATCACTTATCGACATGTAAACGCACTAAACCGATTTCGCAGCGTTGACACATTGTCACCTTGAAACTTATTTAAACTGGGAACTGACATTTGTATTAATTTTGACACTGAATCAATTTGTGGCATTTCAAATCTTTATAAATTCTTTGGCCCCGCATACTGTAAATCAACAACTGTTTGTTTCAAAACAAAATTATTCATTTTACGAGTAGATAAAGGCAATTTTGGTATATAAAGATGCCCAAACAGTTAAATAGTCGGTGTAAGGAACTCGTGGCCTCGTTAATGCACTACTTTGAGCAAGAAAGGGACAACAACGGGCCTTTGTTGCCTTTAAATGCTGTTCAAGAGGTAGGTTACTAATAATTATATGTAATGTATATTAATAATAGTGAAATTTTATTTAATTTTTTGTAGCGTGTTGCTGCTGCTTTAAAAATTAGTTTAAGGACAGTTAGTCGTATTTCCGAGGGTGTGAAAAGTGATGCAAATTTAGAATCGCCCAAGAAAAAGCGGAGTTATATTAAACGTGTAACCAACACAGCGACATTGGATACAAGTGATCTATAATATGTATCACAAAAGTAAGATCTTATTATAATAACTTATCAGAAATTTGCATTAATTTGTTAACTAAATTATAATGTCATATTACAAGTGGTTTCAGAAGAACAAGTTACGATACAAACTTTATGGTCTCGATTAAGAGATAGGGCATTATTTGATGGTAGTGCCACGTCTTTAAGGCGGTTGCTTAGAGATCTTGGATTTAAGTGGCTTAAGGACAATCCGCGACGAGGGCTCATGGAACTACCAAGTATAGCTTTGAAAAGGGTGGAATTTCTAAGGCAATACAATCAAGCCAAGGTTGAGGCCTTATACCAGTTTGTCTTCCTCGATGAAACTTGGATATTTCAAAATGGGACCATAGGTCGCTCTTGGCAAAATGGAAACCAAAAAAGCGTGAAAGCTATTAAAACAGATGGTAAAAGGTATGTACTTTTACACAATTTGCACTATAAAATTTAAAACTAATATATTTTAGATACATTATATTACATGCTGGAAATGAAAATGGGTTTATTGAGGGTAGTGAAGCGATATTTTCTTCGAAAACAAAATTGAGCGATTACCATGGAGAGATGAACCAGGACAATTTTTTGAAATGGTTTCAACATCAGTTATTAGAAAAATTGGAGAGTCCATCTATGATTATACTGGATAACGCCCCTTATCACAGCATGATATTGAACAAAGTGCCCAACAATGCATGGACAAAAAAAAATATCCAAGACTGGTTGACAAATCAAAACATACCATTTTTAAACACAATGTTTAAAACAGAGCTATTGAGTATTGTTGCTCGGTACATAATGCTTCTTAATTATATATATTTTGGTCGACAGTTTATATTTCTTTTGTTTATTCCTATTCTTAAAATAACTGCTTTTTTAGAAACAAACCACCTAAAATATACGTGATTGATGAATTGGCGGAACAACATGGGCACAAAGTTCTTCGTCTGCCTCCTTACCATTGTATATTTATAGCAAAAGGTTACTATAACAGACATATTGGTAGAGATGGTAACAGTGAAAAAGACTGTTTGGATATGTGGAACGAGGCTCTACAAACGGTTACCCCAGACATGTGGAAAAATAGTGTTCGACATACTGAGCAAGAAATTTTTAAATGGTATGAAGGAGAACGAATTTTTGATCGACCAGACATCGAACCTTTAATAATCAACTTTGAGAGTGATGAAGATTCAGATTCAGACAGCGCTGAAGAAAGAAACTCCGACTAACTTTATTGTACAGAAAAAGCTTACACCAGTAGCTTACCTAATTTTAGAATGCATTTTTCTGTATGAATTCTGTAAAATAAATACCATGCATAAAATTTGGAGGACCCCATTTGGATTTTTATTCAGTACCTTTAAGCTATCAATTAAATATGGTAGTTTCATAGTGTCATCTGATCAATAATTGTCATACTTAATGATTATGCAAGTACAGATCTATAATTTTATTATACTATTATTTTTGTTCTCATTTGAGGTTAATATTGCTTATAAACCTAGATATGTAAATAATAAATTTTATTATTTTACAAAAAGTTTGGCAACAATGTAAATTTTTCAACACACCCACCTTGATGACGTGCACGCCACTTTGTTTGGCGTTGACTATACGTACCAATCACCAATCCCAACCTTTATTTTCCTAATACATAATACATAAAAACCATTCCCAATGACCAACACAACAAAAAAACCATCGAGAGCCAACCCATACGTTTTAACTGAGCGTTGACAACGGCAATCGTGTTGGTTGCCAGGTCGACCAATCAAAGCTAGTTCCTTTAAGTAGGCGTCGGCAAAAAGGTTGGAAGTAATGAGTCATATTCTTCATGATTTTGCGTGAACGTAAGAAAACTACATCCGTTCGTTCCTTTTGCTATTGGTCCACCAATAGGAAAGTACATCTCATCGCTGATAGATGTGATATAGCCCATGAAAAATTTGTTATTGTATTATAATGCCAAAAATAGGCTCTACCAATAATATTTCAAGGTGCAATAGAATCTCGTCTTGTGCCTCAAATATCTGGAACGTTTACAATGCATCTATTCAAGTAAAAAAAATTATAAAATTGTATATACTAAATACATTACGAATTATTTATTTAAAATGCATATTGTTTTCTTAACAAACCACACAAGAATACTCAATACACAACAACTCAACGACTAAGGCTAAGAGGTAACCAAATAAGTTCGTGCAGTTTTTAGTACAAAAATATATTTTTTTATTGAGAAACAATAAGACACTTATTCGCCGATTCATTCAATGACCTTTTGCCAACGTGGAATCAATTTTTGTATGCCGGTATTGTAGAACTCCCTGGATTTGGAGTCAACAAAAAGGCGGACTGCATTTATTACACCATCTCGAGTTGTGAACTGTCGGTGCCTCATACAGTTGTCAAGAGACAAAAAAAGGTGATCATCACTGGACAATATGGCGGGTGTGGTAACGTTTCCCAGCCGAGTTCAGAAATTTTTTCTTGGGTCACTTTTGCGGTATGAGGCTTGGCGTTATGCTGCAAGAATAGATATCACTTTCTTCCGATTGATCCAAGAAGGCTGTTTTTGGATGAGTGCTGCTTGTACTCGTTGAAGCTGCTCCCAATACAAGTTATCAGTGATAGTTTGACCCCTTTCCAAAAACTGATAATGGACAATTCCAGTTGCTGTCCACCAAACAAACAACAAAACCTTGTTTGGGTGCATGGAAGCCTTGGGCGTGTGTGGTACCGAATCAGTAGGCGACAACCAATGATACGAACGATTAGAATACAAGATCTATTTTTCGTCGCAGGTTAATAACCGATTAAGAAATGGTTCATTAGAGTTGCGTGAACTGTTTGCTGAACAAATGGTAAGTCGACTTGTACTCATACAGTAAACAACTTCAAATTACTGTTTTATTCGTCGCAATTTTCAATTAAACACGTTAAACGCCAAACAAAATGTTAGAAAAATGTCCATCAGGCCAAAGCGCCTAAGTCATGTTTCCAACAAATAATGTTTCTATTCTACCTTCTACGTAAAAAGCTGACACAAGACGAACAACATGTACTGAAAAAGAAGGAGGAAAGTCATATGAAGTTAGACGGTATTGCGAAGGATGTTATTATAAAAAACAAGAGGTGAAATAACAAAAAATAGATTTCCAAAAGTTGTGAAGGATCCCCACTGTTGCCTTGACTGTTTCGAAACAAGTCATAAATTAATGAAATTATCTTATATTTTGTATCCCTATAACTTATTTTATATATGCATTTTCACTGTACTATTGTTTGTTTTTGTCAAAGTGGTTGTGTAGACTTAGTGGGAAATAAATGATGAGAATAAAACAAAAATTAATAACTCTGTTTAAAACAAAAACACCAAAAAGTTGGCATATAGGTATAATCCATACAAGACACTGCGGTCCATATCTACCGCTAAAATGAATTTAAATATGGACCTCTGGCTGGAGTCACCGTGGAAATAAATGAAATACAAAGCCGTCCACACGGACCGCCGTGGCGTGGTAGGCCCGTTGTCGAGCGGTCCCATGGGACCGTCATGGCGTTTAACGTGTTAAAACTAGGTATGTAAAAATGTTCAGCAACTTTTTACGTGTGACAAAAGAAGGATTCATAGCAAAGTGACAACAGGTAACAAACAATCGCTATCGATCAACAACACCCATTGCAATGTGCGATATCAAGCAACCTCACGAACTTATTTGGTTACCTGATACCTTATTGAAAGGCCCTTTGAGGGCTATGGCAGTTCTGCTGTTGGGCTCCTGTACACGTCATATGTCACGAACTACACATACGCCAATTTTTCCCGCCTAACCGAGTGTTTGATACCTGGGACAGGCTGCCCAAACTGTAGTTTGCCTATGACATGATCTATTTTTTTCTATGACAATTTCTTATCGTCTATCTGCAGTGCATAGCTTGGCTCAACTCCTCAATTATGTATAATAATAATAAAAAGCTGTACGAACGAGTAAATAAGAGAAAGTATACTTTGTTAGGTTATGGTACGATATAATTAATGCCGTTGGATTATCTTCGACACATCGCCCCTTTTTAATACATCACTCATTTTTTCTTCTTCATCGTCCTTCAATACGTCCTCCATCTTCTACGTTTTCACGCGAGAGATGAAAAACAGCTTCCCATCCATCATCATTAATCTACTTATTCTGAGCATCCCATTCTCTACGAGACACCTCCAGGGCATGGTCAGGCCACAAGCAGTACAGCAACAGCAGCAGTTACCAGTGGCGTATCAAAAAAATGTGGACGGCGCAAGATTTTTATAAGAAACTAAATAGAGTAAGGAATATTATTTTCAGGTAGTTGTAACCTCCAGGATTTGCATTAGAGAGGGAGCCGCCGCCAATATGCAGAATTCCTTCATATGTTACCTCACAAAATGTAGGATGGAAATTTGTTCAGACAAAAAGTATAACATAGCTGTTAAAAATATTGGCCAATTTCAAAATTAAGAACGCTGGCAGAAGCCTTAAGAAATAACTGTAAGAACTAACTTCACATAAGCCAAGCAATCTCACTTCATTTCAGGAAACAGAATCTATCGTTAATCAAGCGTTGGCGCTGAACATATTATTTCACAAGCTTCCTGTGGATCTTTCGACTTTACTAATTACTGACTGCAGATCTACGAGGGTGTCTTTTAAATTTTGCATATAGAAACATAGTAGGCCGCGTGGATCGAACGTCAGTACCAAATCTTAACCTCACTCTTTAGTAAACTTAAATTCAAAGTTTCACAACAATGTGTTCTCACTACAGTGAATTTTTAAGTGTCACTAAGTCATTAGAAAAATGGAACTCAACCGAGAACATTTTCGCGCCATAATTTATTACAACTTTCAGAGACAATTATCGCAACCAGAATGCCTTGCTGAGTTACTGTCTGTTTTCGGCAACCAAGCGCCACATCAGTCGACAATTTCACGTTGGTATGGAGAATTCAAACATGGACGGATGAGTCTTAGCGACGATCCCAGGGTGGGTGGACCAAAAACGGCAGTCACCCAGGAAAACGTCGATGCTGTGCGCAAACTCATCATTGAAGATAGACATGTGACATATCGCGAGATTGAGGCTTGAAGAGCTCAAAGACCTCAATACAAAAAATTTTACATGAAGAATTAGGCGTAAGAAAATTAGTTTCTCGTTGGATACCCCACCTGTTGACTGAAGAGCAGAAAGCAGCCAGGGTTAATTATTGTCAAAAAACGCGAGTTATGAACCAGAAAATAAACGACAGTCGGCTGTTTTGGTGTTCCAAGGTGAAAAAAAGCCAACAAAAGTCATCCTTTCTCGAAGTGTTTCGAAAAGATGGTCGCGACATTTGTGTCAAAAGCGGGTCATATTGCAACAATTCCTTTTAATGAGCAAAGAACTTTTACTGCGGATTGGTATACCACCATTTGCTTGCCAAAAATCCTCACCGAGCTTCGAAAAATCAACCCCGAAAGAAGAATCATCCTCCACTAAGACAATGCAAGCTCGCACAGAGCCCAAAAAACAAGGCAGTATTTAACGGAAGAAAACGCGGAATTATTGGACTATTCTCCATATAGTCCAGATCTAGGTCCTAACGATTTCTTTACTTTCCCGAAAATTAAAAACAGACTGCGTGGTCAAAGGTTCCAGTCACCAGAAGAAGCAGTTGACGCATTCAAAAATGCCGTTTTGGATCTGCCAGCAAACGAGTGGAATAAGTGCTTCGAAAATTGGTTCGAGCGCATGCAGATGTGTATTAATCTTAGTGGAGAATACTTCGAAAAACAATAAAGTCATTTAAAACTACCTACCGTGTTGTTTTATTTCCATATGCAAAACTTAAAAGACATCCCTCGTATAGATCTTTATTGGAAACATGGATAACTTAATAGTCTAATCATATTAGCAAATTTTACTAAGTAATTGTAAAGTCTGGTTTTATTGGTGCAAGTTGTTCAAGGGGTATTTAAAACATGGACGCATAAAATGGGTATACCAATTTTTGTGGGAAACCTTTTTATTTGACAACAAAGACTGAGAAAACGTATTTTTTAGGTATTTATGAAACCTACAAAATGAGACCACACGTAAAAAGATCCGACAACTTGAAATTCTTCAAATCCGTAGAGTTCATATTTCTAAATAACAACAACAAGATTGGATTATATTGGTCAAGTAGTTTTTTCAGAATGTCTAATTGTTTATCCCAAAACACCTGTTTTCCGGCCATCACTACAAGTTTATTGAGAAATATACAGGGTCCGTCCAAAGAGCATTTAATAAAAAAATACTCGCGTTCACAAACCATCCCGAAAGATAAATGTTATTTTTATGCGAAAAACAAAGGTTACGTTTTTTTCTTCTAAACATATTCAAACATTTCGTATTTGTGAGTAATTGAACAAATGCGCTACGATATTCGAAAAACGTCACTATACACATTTTAAAACAAAGCGGATGTGTCTATCATCTTTTGTTGCAATTAGAAATTCCCAAAAACTACTTGACCAATCAGCTCCAATTTTGTTGTGGTTATTTAGAAGACCGAATGCTACGTATTTAAAGAATTTAAAATAAATCCAGACTTTACAATTATTTCGCAAACCAGGGGTATTTTCGTCTATGATTAGACTATAAAGTGCTCTGAGAAAAGGAGTACAAGAGAAAGAGTCTTGAAAGAATGAAATCAACCTCCGCTAGACAGTTCTTCAATTCGACACCATACCAGTTTAGACTCAATACTATGTTGAAATGATGGCAAGTGTAGTAGCCATAAGAAAATGGTTAGAATTATCAGAATTAGTGAGTCAGGGTCTGTATGAATAAGTTAATGTCACATAATAGTCAACCTCGCATCAAATGTGTTTCCATTTCTCTATGAAGCTTTCTTTATGAAACCTTCATGCTCTTATGGTATCTGGATAAGCGACGAGTGGCTCTTTAACCTAACCTATCACCAGCGTTACCGACATCAATACCCTCCTGGCTTCCTAGGTCT
This sequence comes from Acanthoscelides obtectus, assembly GCA_963669975.1. Taxonomy (NCBI): domain Eukaryota; kingdom Metazoa; phylum Arthropoda; class Insecta; order Coleoptera; family Chrysomelidae; genus Acanthoscelides; species Acanthoscelides obtectus. The sequence goes on from CAVLJG010000003.1 coordinate 24,031,203, forward strand.
CAACATTTTTTTTCATCTAGTTTGGTATAGTTGTAATTATCGCTCTTGGCAGATCAAAGTAAGACTACCAGCATCCCTTTATATATCTCTATCTTCCTCATAGATACACATGCCACCTACCCTTGTGTGTGAACATTTGTTCGGTATGCCCAAAGACATACGTTTCTTAGTTGTTTATCTCCGTCTCGATAACTTATGTATGAGTGAGTGCCCTTCCATCATATTTGTCAGAGTGACAACTTACTTGACATCAGAGTGCAATTCGAGTTGTCCTGTTATCAATCTTCGATATAAAATTGTACACTGTCCGGAAATACGATCAATGGAGAAGGCCGACAGCTAGTGATAAATTTATAGAGTATTTCCAGTGCCTACTCTTGACTTTAATATAAAATCACACTCCCTCTCTTTTTCTACTCCCTTGGTTTTCTATCGATTTGAAAATACTGTATTCCTGAAAAGACTCGATAGAAAGGAGAAAGAAAGGCAATCAAGACACAGGGTTGTCAGGTAAACGTGTTAAACCAATAAAAATGGAGATAATTTTGACAGTCAAAAAATAACCAAAGATTTTAGTCGAGATGTCCTCCTTATAATTTTATCTTTGGAGCCGAAACTTTAAACAACACATTACAAATGAACAAAAAGACAAAATGATTAAATTTATCCGAGATCGCCCCCAAATGCACCAGGGAAAATTCAATCATAGGTGAAAGTAATGTTTTAGAATGGCTAAAACTTAATGTCTACTCTTGTATTTGTTGCGATCGAAAGTGACGAAGCTCGTGGGGTGGTTGTGTGAATGGAATCAATATTTCCAGCAATTCATACACCAAATCTTTGGTCAACCTAAACATCTGTACACATTTCGATCCAAAATTATGAAAGGACCGAGACCCAAGAATATCTCTCCCAATCTCTCATTCCTCAACTGCCTCCTCTACATGCTCGTTAATAATATCGTTTCAATACATCAGTTGATTGAAATTATCTTATCAATTTTTCGCAATATGTATAGCAGGAACGACAATAACAATGCCAAACACGTCAATTTTTAGGTTATATAGCGCTATTTTCTACTAATTTTTCCAGTTTCTCTTGGTCGGTACCAAGAGAAATCGCGACTCCCTAAAGTGAATTCATTTCCATCACTTTTCGGTAGAATTGAATTCAAGAATACTACATTTCTTGGCCACACCCACTTTTTGCCACTTTCTCTCACTGTTTCTATTACCTCAAACTCAAGAATAGAGGTCCAGGAAGAGAATCAAAATAGCGGTCCCCTGTTACCACTTCATGCGTACTGGAGAGAGTAGCAGATGCGCTGAAAATTAGTCTGCGCAGTGTTCCGCCCACGGCACGGATACTCGATCAGTTTACTTATTTCATATGGCGTAGATGACGTAACCGCCAAGAACGGTGACTACAGCTACATCAATACTTCTTGGGTGTTGGGAGAATGATTGTTCTGAAGATTTTGGCGGATATTCCTATCTATCTATCTACCGGCCACGGTTAGTTAAACAGATGAATATATATATATACGACGACTCCTGAAGAAGGCTCCATAGAGAATGCCGAAAGCTCGAAATTACCGTTAAAAGAGTTTACTAAAGCCTATACATTTTTTTTCAAATCCCACAACAATTGATTGTATTTCTTGTCCAACTGGTTGTTGGTAATGGTAATGACTGCTCGTATATATATACAGGGTGTTTCAGTTTATTGTTGCATAACTTTAAGATTCGATAGAACTTTTAAAATTAATGCATAAAGTCTATATAAACATGGGTCGAAAATGCGTGGCTTCAGAAATACAGGGTGTTTAAATTTACTTTCTAAAATAGTTTTTTTTTAAATATTTCGAACAATATTTGATGTATAACAGTGAAAATTGGTATACAAGGGTTTTTTGGTACGACAAAACGAACCATGGGCATAGTTTTACTGTAGCCGCTAGAGAGCGCTCTCTACTGTACCTGTAGTGTATTAAAATGACCGAACAATTTTTCTTAGTGCAATTTTTTGCTTTCTGAATAAAAAAACTGATTCTTCGTACTTTTCAACATAAAAAAGCTCTCTTGTGAATTTTCGTTATAGTTAGCCGTTTTTGAGATATTTCGATTTTTAAGGTTCGATGCATTTTTAATTACTTATGATAAAATAACGTTAAAAAGTCAGTATCTCGATAATTTTTAGAAGTAGGCTGTGCTTGCAAATATTTTTGAAATTGAAGGCAGAATAAGGTTAAACGTCAATTAATTGACAGTTAGTTTTGTTGTCTGTTGAAACCTGAAACGTTTTTTTGCAATTGTGAATGCACGAAATTTAGTTTCTTTTACCTGTTATTTTTTTGTAAGTTTTATGAAAATACCATTTTTATTCTCCAATCAAGAGTTAGCGGATATTCATTTTGTGTATGGCTTTGTAAATGGAAACGCAGCAGAAGCAGCCAGAGAATACGCACGAAGATTTCCAAACAGACGACATCCAACTCGCTCAGTATTTGTAAGAGTGCATCGCCAAATAATTGAAAATGGTTTGGAAATCTCCAAAGGGATCAAAACATAAATGTTCGTCAGCGCAGATTTACCCGTATGATTCTGCGTGAGTTTGATAGAGATCCAACCACAAGTGTTAGGAGAGTTTCTGGTGCCTTGGGAATTTCAGCAAGCCATGTTCACCGTGTTCTTAGAAATGACCATAGACGTCCTTACCATTTGCAACCTGTGCAAGGACTACAGCTAGGGGACGGAGAACGAAGAATCACATTTTGTCAGAGGATTCTTGATAGAACTGATAATAATAGGGAGGGAAAATCCGCATGCAGTTCGGGAAAGAAATTTTCAGCATGAATTTAGTGTGAACGTGTGGATTGATATCTACCGTAATCGACTCTTAGGACCCTACCTTTTGCCTGCAAGGTTAAATGCTGCGACCTTTTTGGAATTTTTAAAGGCTGAACATGCAAATATGTGGGATGACGTTATGTTAGATTTAAGAAGATTGGCCTGGTTCCAGCTTGATGGTTGTCCAGCTCATTATTCGAGAATAGTTAGAAACTGGCTGGACGAAAATTATCCAGAAAGATGGATCGGCCGAAGAGGACCAGTCGCGTGGCCTCCACGATCCCCTGACCTAAATCCATTAGATTTCTTTGTGTGGGGATTTCTAAAAGAAAAAGTGTACCAGACTCCCGTAACCACAAGAGATATGCTAATAGACAGAATGAGGAATGCATGAGATGAAATAAGGCCTTATTTGAATAATGCTATACCACGTTCGATCATTCGTAGGTGTGAATTGTGTATTGAACAATTGGGTTTACATTTCGAGCAACTACTTTAGATTTTGTATGTTTCTCCTAACTATCCAATAGCATTTTAGTTGTAAATAATTAATTTAATTTGTTAAAAATAATATTGGAAAATTAAACAAATTAATATTGTTTTTTTGTGTTTATTTGGAGTTAGGAATTATTGCTGTGTTTAAAAACACAATCTAAACGATCATCTTAATTACTTGTAATGCCCAAATCGAAAATGTAAAAAAAAATATTATTTTCCCCTAAATAATTAAAAATGCATCGAACTTTAAAAACCGAAATATCTCAAAAACGGCTAACTATAACGAAAACTCACAGGAGCGCTTTTTTATGCAGAAAAGTGCGAAGAATCAGTATTTTTATTCAAAAAGCAAAAAATTGCACTAAGAAAAATTTTTCGGTCATTTTAATACACTACAGGTACAGTAGAGAGAGCCCTCTAGCGGACACAGTAAAACTATGCCCATGGTTCGTTTTGTCGTACCAAAAAAACCCTTGTATACCAATGTTCACTGTTATACATCAAATATTGTTCGAAATATTTAAAAAAAAACTATTTTAGAAAGTAAATTTAAACACCCTGTATTTCGACAGCCACGCATTTTTCGACCCATGTTTATATAGACTTTATGCATTAATTTTAAAAGTTCTATCGAATCTTAAAGTTATGCAACAATAAACTGAAACACCCTGTATATATATATACATATATATATATATATATATATACTACATATGTATCTACTTTTGTAGTTTCATATGTGCATTCATTTTGGGCCTGATGAAGCCAACCAGCAGAAATACGTATCGCTTGGGTTACCTATCCTATTTTCTGCTCGAATCCACTTTCCTCCTTTTTGCGGATTTTGCCCATTATTTTCCTACTTGTTGTTATATACCTTTCTCCGCCTGATCATATTCTCTTTATATATATATAGGTATATAACTCCTTGGTACTTCGGTCTTTCAGATACTGTTCAAATCTTAAGCCCGGCACTGGCATCTTGTGAGCTTGTAGCATAATTCCGGACTGGTCGCTAATTAAAGTTATTCAAAAGAGGGAGGGAGACGAGACACGAGGAGATCCGACCACAGCGTCCCTCAGGGCGAATTCCTCCTGCTGTTTGCTGCCGCTTCTGTTATTCCTGCAGACTCCGCTGATGTCTCGACATTACAATTCGCATTCCTGTGGTTGCGACGTTGCCACATTGTCGAAGGGTGCTGCAATAAGCATAGCCCAGTCCACAGGATACTACATGTATGAATTTGAATGAGTATCCCTCCAAATGTTTAATTCGTCTGAGCAATATGTAAAGGTCCTCATAGTAATGGGATTCATCCTGTTGTAATAATCTAATATATTTTGTTTATCATGAAGAACAGTTCAATCATAGTTTTACTATGAACCTCAGTGGACCTTACACTATTCCAAGGATTGCCTGGATTCTAATTATTATTACATAGCTTTGGGAAAATGCAGTTAGCCTGGTGACTGTAGATCTCACTAGTATGTCAATTTTTTTCGGTGCCAGAACAAAGTAACTTTATCACAGTTACCGTTAAGTTCTATTATGGGTGAATGACAAACCCTGAATATATTCATCACATGCAGAGTGATCAAATAGACAACAACTAGGGAATAGAGAACCGGGAACTTCGGGAGTACTTTCTAACCTAAACTTGTGTACCAGTTTATTTTATGTGATGTTTGTCTACCAATCGTTTATTATGTATCTTAAATGTGAATGTTTAAATGTCTTGATTTGTTTATTCGTACTTTTTATATATTTAGTCCTTTATCCAAAGTTTTTTTATTATTCCTGCCAATGTAACAGCAGAAAACAACTAATTACATTTTCATACTTGAATCCAACCATGCTTAGGTAAGTGCAATTGTATGTATCAACCATTATCTATTCTACATCATTTTTAAATGATCAAAAGGAATGATAAAGAAATTTGGAATGATTTACCTAATTCCACATTCAAAAGTCTTTGCTTAAAATTAAAGTGGACCAGTGGCGGAGATACAGGAGATTAGTGGCATTATTTTTTAAAATAAAAATAGTACGCCACTGTTTTTTTTTTGAAAAAATAAAAATAAAACAAATTAGATCATTCATGAAGAGCCGAGATACAATAATTAGTTTCAAAATATAATAGGAGGCCTTGATATCAGCTTGACGTTTCTTGGGAGACAGTTTGTCAAAATTATATGTTATACAGTTGTTAGAGTTACTACTTCCATTTTTTGACAAACTTCCCGGAGTTAGAGGCCCTGGTGTCCGGTTTTACTGTTAGTCATTTTGAACATTTTTATTGAAATAAAACTTTGATTATTTAATTAGTTTTTCTTACGAAAACAGTGCACTCTAGGAAAAAACAAAAGAGTAATTATTTATAGCAAACTGGAGGTAAAATTCGAAAAATCGCGCGTTTCGAAGAAAAACAGTGGCGTACTATTTTTATTTGGAAAAATAATGCCACTAATCCCCTGGATCTCCACCACTGATGCACTTTAATTTTAAGCAGACTTTCGAATATGGAAAATACTTAGGTAAATACGCATACCAAATTTTAGTTCATTCCACGTGACGGTTTTGAAGATATTTAAAAAATTGTGTTTTATTTTTAAACTTCAACACTCCGAATCTTTTTAATGAAGTCCTCGAGGAAAAAATGTTGCATAAAAGACCCCCCTTAAAATGCGGTCCTATGTATGATGTTTCATTTTTGGTCACAGTTTCTTCCTATAGGCGGCATATTCTTTATTTTTTTTGTATTCGCCAATGGAGACTCATGGGAGTGAGTGACTTGATCCTAAAGTTATCAAAAAATATTACACTTTCCATACTTGCACGTGATAGTAAAGAGATTGTTTCACTTTAAAATGGCATTCTGGATAATAAATAATGATTACGAAATTATTTCCAAGTGAAATAATGTTGTATGCGGATTAAGTGGACAACTGATTTCATACCAGTTTTCAAATTTCCCTCCTTATAGGTACTTCTTGAAACACCACGGTGTCGTAAAGACGTGTAAGACGTTTTTTGTAGTAAGCTTTGTCCTTTACAAAAAACTAGTAGCGATTTATACTCATAGATCCACAGTTTAGACATTATAAGCAGACATAACATTACATGTATCTTTATTCTTATTCTTCCTACTTTATTAATAGGCTCATGCCTATTTTACTTCGGTTCAATTGATGTCGTCTGACCATCTTTTCCTCGGTCGTTCCATTGATCTTGCATTTGGCGATTTGTCTCTTGCTATTCGTACTGTTCTATTTTCTGTCATTCTTTCTATGTGTTGATTCCATTTTATTTTTCTTCTTTTGATCCACAGGTTTATTTCCTCTATACCACATCTGGCTCGTATTTTTTCACTTCTTACTCTGTCTCTTAAAATTTGTTTTTTTATTTTTCGTAAGACTTTCATTTCTGCAGTTTCCAATACTCTTTGTGTTTTCGCCGTATCGGCTCTTGTTTCCGCTGTGTACATCATTATCGATCTTATTGTTGATTTATATATCCTAGTTTTCGTTTCCGTTGTGAGGCATTTGTTTCTCCAGATTGTATTGTTGAGATATCCTGCTGCTCTGTTCGTCATGTTCACTTGTTTTTGTACTTCTTTCACTTTTCCATAGCTTGACAGTTTGATTCCCAAGTATTCCGTTTCCATCACTTGTTCTATTATTTTGTTATTTACGACCAGTTTACATCGTCTCGGTTCCGCTGATATCACTATCGATTTAGTTTTCTCTGTTGAAATCACCATGCTGTACGTATATATGAGCGCCGTATCTTCGAATTCTTTAATTAATCTTTGTAGGTCATCTTCATTTTCGGTTATTATTAGTGCATCGTCGGCGTAGCATATTATCTGCATTTACTTTTCTCTCATTATATATCCTCTTCTTTTTTTAACTTTCTTTATGGTTTCATCCATTATTAGATGAAATATTAGTGGGCTCAGCGAATCTCCTTGTCTAATGCCAGTTTCATACTCCATTGGTTGCGAGAGTTTTTCTTTACTCTCTATTGAGAATTACAGGGCAATCTCTATATTATGCATGTTCTCGAAAGTCTTTGAAATAGTCCTGTACAGTCGCATTTACACTGCCGTCCAGTGTCAGCTTTCATTGCATGAACACGGATTTGTCCCTAATCGCTCAACAACCACAAATCTATTTATAATAACGCAGTACCTCTCGGAAGCAATTGATAGTCATGAGCAATTTGACGTTATTGATACCGACTTTTCGAAGGCTTTCGATAAAATTAACCACAAAACTTTATTAAATAAGTTAGGTGTACTTGGTGATGCTAGGGTGTTGATGAAATCTTACTTATCCGATCGTAGACAATTTGTTAGCTATAATGGCTTCCAATCTTAGACCTACTTGGCACCTTCTGGAGTTCCTCAGGGGACCATTACTGTTTTTGATATTTATTAATGACCTCTGTGACTCAGTTGAATGTGAACGCCTATGCTTTGCTGACGACCTACAAATTTATTCGCAGATAAATACTCCTGATGATTGTGTCAAGCTACAACACCAATTAAATTTTGCGCTGTCTTGGTGTGTAGAAAACAAGTTGGAGCTTAATGTGAGGAAGTGTAAAATAGTCAGCTATACCAGGAAAATTAATGTTTGCGAATATCCGTACTCTATTGATGGGTCTGTGCTAGAAAGATGCTCTGATGTACGTGATTTAGGTATAATGTATGGTCAAAAGTTAACTTTTAGTCAGCATATAAATAAAAAAGCATCAGAAGCATTGGCGGCTTATGGTTTCATAGTAAGGAATTGTTTCTATTGTATAGCGGCAAATGCTCTCATGATGCCAATTTGAAATTATCATTAGGAAGCAACAATCTGAAGCAAAATTTACCGTCGCCCAAATTGTAGGATTTCCTTATACAAAATCTCCCTATTTCATGGCCTACTCAGGCGCGTCACTCCATTGAGGAAGTTGCGCTGCGCGTGTTTCTGCGAGGCGGTGGCGGCGACGACGACGGCATTTTCCCAGCTGGGAGAGGCTGTCGCTTCCTACTTCCCACTCTCTTCCCGGTCTCCCGCTGACTGCGTCGCCATGCTGCACCGCCGTGCGGGATTTCCGCCTGGAGCGCGGCTGGATTGATTTTAATTAAACTACGACAAACAAACTCGCCGCCGCCGCGCCGTGCCGCCGGCACAGGCGAACTTCCAAGGACGTGATTGGGAAAAGAAAACAGCCAGTTCACCGTCGATCTTTGGACTTTAGAATGAGTTTTATGAGAATTTATTTGAATACTTTTTAGTCGCTAAAAAGGCACACCCAGCACTCCAAAATGACAAGCGAGCATCAGGTTATCAGTGGTTTTTTAAATGTACCACATACGTCACCCTCGTCCATCGTCCCGAAGACGCCAAAATCCCTCAAAAAAAACACCCAGAATTATCGTTGTCGTAACACATCTGTTAATTTTTATGCAATCTTCGACTAAAATGTTGCTTTTAGATCTTTCCCTCTTCTTTTCAACTACCGCGGAGTTCGCTATGTCCCAGTAAGTAGCAGGGAACAGAAAAGAGCGATATCATGAGAGTCAATCTTTAGAATGATGTTAAGATTTTAATGAGGTTTTATTTGCTAGCCATTCGAAAGGAACCCACTTATTGTCTATGTAAAGCTTTCAGCCCCATCCTACTCACTGGGAAAGCTAAGCCTGACGCTCCGTGTTTTAGGACACGCCTTATACAGTCTCGAAAAAAGTAGGCAATATTCTACCAGCGATGTGACAAATTTTTTAGTTTGATTTTATTCAAAAATGGCACAATTTATCGATATTTAATAAGAGTATCTTTTTTATGTAGAAAACCCTAGATTTTCAAATTCTAAAATTGAATTTCAAAAATAGAATCACACAAAAATTTTGAGGCTAAAATAAACTGAGTCCGTCCGTTACATACGTTTCCAAACAAAACTGTCTAAAATTGTTAATATTTTTAAATCCAGCATAAAAAACTAGGCTAGAATACCAAAGTTTATGTCTTTATCTCAACACGTTTCGGAAATATTAAGGAAAAACCATCTTGAGGGGAGCCCCTTTAAAAGACCCCTTAGGGGACGTTTGTCGACCTATGTTTATATAAACTTTTCTTCCTATTTTAAGCTCTAGAAATCGCTGGTAGAATATTGCATACTTTTTTCGGGACACCCTGTATACTTCATCAAATACTGCATAGAAGTCAGTTTGCATTGTAATTATAATTACGATCCTCATTTCGAGCACAAAAACATATGAATCTGAACTGAACGAAATTATGCGTCGCGAATTCTTTATTATAAAAAATGTGGCTCAAAAGGCCCATAAAATAAAAAAAGTGGTGTATGCCAGGGTTTCGGCTATGTTTTCCCATGCAAATTTACCCACTAAACACGAAACTGAAATCAAACCCGGGGAAGATGAACAAATATGATAGTAATTTACATATGAGAATTAAAAATTTTGGTATTTTGGTGGTTATGCATCTCTTCAGAAGTTTCCGAGATGTCAAAATGTTTGATCGAATTACTTTCTTATTTGCCACATGAATAAAATCGTCAACCCAAAGGCTGCAAGTGAGGATAAATACAACTAATGAGGTAGGTTTGTTGGTAATGGAGTTGGGGTAAGGAGAGAGAAAGAAATCTCACGTGATTTAAACTGGGTTTTGTTTAGAACAACGTTTGTATAACCAACCTAACTTAAATCACTGAGAAATGCCATAGAGGGCTAGATCGTAGATAAAAGATTAGTGTGAAGATCACGAAAGTCATGGTTGGAAAACTTGAGATTTACAGTCGTCTCAAGTTGGCTTACGACCTCTTGACAGCAAGACGGCGTAATACACGAAAGAACACATTTCCGCAATTTTAGAATATTCTCTCTGAGCCAATCATTTCTTCAATTCTTTAAACTGCTTCATGGTCTACAAAGTATGAAATGGCATTAAAACATATTCCAGAATAAAAACGGCTTGACTATGCTGACAATTATTAATAAAGGATAAGCAGATCCAAAATTAAACCAGCTGAATCAGCACGTGTACGTTTCGGCCAGCAAATAAATCATCAATCTATCGATCAAAATCGTGGAATACGCCAACGTCGAACATCCTTCAACAATGAGCTTCTCTCCAGCTAGATCGACATAAATATTCATGAGATCCCAGAATTGGATGGGACAGGATAGAGTCCACAATTTATTGGGAACTTGAAGGCCTTAATTATTTCGCTGCGCGTGGCTTTGGCGATGCCAAACTAGATGTGTACTTGACTACTACAATCTTTTAAATTTACATGCCAAAAGCTACTGGTTGGTACACAGACTGCTCGGCTACTGGAGACGGAGCTGCAGCTGGGGTTTATGGGGCAAGGCCAAAAACTGAGATCTCTATGAGTCTAGGTAATATTGCAACAATATTTCAGGCCATACATATCTGCGCAAAAGAGCTAATAAGGAATTAGACTGCAAATCAGTCCATCGCCATCTGTTCAGACATCCATGCTCCATAAAGAGCTAGGAAGCCGAAACAAGGTAACATTGCACTGGGTACCAGGACATGAAGGGCACAAAGGAAATGAAAAGGTGGACCAGCTAGACCGACAGGGGCGGCCAATCGCCTATTAGGATCAGAGCCAGACGAGAACACGCACTAAACAGTCCATCAGATATTGGACCAAGCAAAAGTCCCTAGAATGGTTGGACAGTCAATTGGGGCACAAGCAGGCAAAACAGTCCATCAAAAAACAGAGGACCTACTCGAATCCAATTGGAAGGCCATAGTGGGTCTTATGACAGGACACTGTAGACTAAATCGACCTATGAGGCTCTTGGGTCTGCAAACAGCATGAGAAAACCTCAGTGCATCTCCCGTGTCACCGTAAAGGCCTGGCAAGGCTACAGTTTCAGATAGTAAGAACCACAGGTCCAACAGCGGAAAGCCACATGCAAAACCCTGGGTCAAGGCTATGGAGTCTCATTTAAGGATCACGGCTGGACACAGTGCTTTAGAAAGCATAATAGGACTACAATAGATCCACTTGGGTTACAGTGACGTTAAGGCTGTAATCTGTAAGGATAAAATCACACTTGGTTCTTAATCCCAATTCCGGAGTGTTTGGAATGATATTTGATGTGCTGATCAGTGACAAATATGATCGTTTCATCAGTAGAAGGACTGCGATTATCTGGGTCGCGACCAGCCATTTACGTACACTAAAGAGTAAAGTGGTTCCAGGTGTAATACCTGTGATCCCAAAGTCATTCCATTCCAAATAGTGATGGCTACGAAACAACGAATTTATCTGTTGTTGGTTCATCGTATACAATAAATCTATCTTCAGTATGCCATTCACTTCGGTGAACCCTGTACGCGCCACTTGAATGTTGATGACGAGAACCGATTGATAAAAATCAGCATATTCAGTTCACCATGTGTGTCATCATGCATGTACGTGTTGTGCATACAAATTAAGACAAAAATACAGCGACATGTGGATGATTGGATCCTGGATATTCAGGACATCCACGTTCCGACAACTTGTTTGACGTATCGATTGCCCCTGTTGTTCCCGTCAACAATAAATCTGCTATTTTATCATGAATATTCTATTTTCGTATTTTTAGCGGTCGTGGATCTATACACGATCCTTGTATCCAGGCGCGTATCCAGGGAGGCGACGGGGCAACGGTGCCATTGCCCCCTCCCCCCAGGTCTGAGACTCACAGGAAACAAAATGAGGAAATGGGCTTGACAATACAGGAAAGTAGGCAACCCACACTACTTGCATCCTCCCCCCTCAAGACATGATCCTGGATCCACACCTGCTCGAAGGCGATTGTTATAGGCTCAGAACCTGCCTTGGAGGTGTCAAAAAGCACAATAAGGAACCAAGTCAAAGAATGGGCAGGAATATTGGCACTCAGTTATTGGATGCAGGCATGAGAAAGAATTTATCTGGCGCCACTGTCCAAATACGAGCCCCTTCCCACTTCAGTTGGCCCACTTCAAGATTTGTACCAAAATATGCCTTTATAAACTAAATAAGACGAAACTATTTACTTCTAATACAATTTATTTTCTCAAAAACATTTTAGATACACTCTAGTCGTAAAAAATACATATTTGAAATCACTTAGATTTATAACTAATAGAACATCTGAACGGTGATTGTAAGAGCAGGATCTTGTCGTAGAATCTTATTCATCTCGTGCCACAAAGTTTCAATAGGTGACAGATCTGGACTGCTAGAAACCCATTTCTGGTACATTATTTTCTTCCATCCATTTTATAGCCTTTTTTGAGGTATGGCGCGCTGAAAAAGTGCCGTCTGTTACCAGAATCTACCTCTGCGAGAGTGAAAACAGCAAGCTGCATGTTGGGTCTGTATCCCAATTCGCATTTGACAGTCGGGTCGTCACTGTGGCCGCTAGATGCCGTCGACCCTGGCGGTATAGCAGATGCAATCTACTCGCCATTGAACAAACTATATAGATGTTTCGTGTTATTTGGCAACTTACCCGCATGGTCTAGGCTTAGTCTTAGGTAAGACAACAAACGAAAGCTGAGCAATTATCCTCTATCCAGGATAAAGCTCCAGCCAACGAAATCAGACTACGTAGGAGGATCAAGCCAGAATTTCAGTCTACAGTCAGGATGAAGTGCATATTATAAATGAACTTGACGTAAGTTAATTTTTTGACAGTTTTGTCCTTAACATCTTACTGACAGTGTCATTTTTTGAAAGTGTTTGCAGATAATGTGGTGTACGATTCCAGGACTTGCTACTTCTGGCATAATTTGTAAAAAACGGCATAAGCCTAATGAAGGTAGATCTTTCCACCGGTAGGTATTATTATTATTATGTTGATACAACTTTGTCACAAAAGTGGGCACTAAAATTAGGCAATTTTGGCGACAAACGCAATGTAAACATACTGGCTTGACTCCTAATTTATTCAAATTCGCTGGTTCCAGCAGACAGCTTCCCTCCCCTTGAACACTTCGAATTATAACTTGGAAAGTATCGGTCCAGTCGTCTTCAGAAAAAAAAAACGGTAGTGGTTAAAAATTGGAAATGGATGTTGAAGAGGAGGGGGGGGGGTTATACCTCAATTTTTTGGGGTTAGTTATATTTATAAGCTTCCAACACTGGTAATTTCAGAAAAATATTTGCAAGGGTTAAACATTATGCACCTATTCGACATATTTTACACATCATAGATTTCCCTATAAGTTTGCTCGCAAAACTGCGATGAAATATTATCAATACACGCGTCTCTGGGTATACCTGCGTAGGGGGTATGACCGATGGGTGGTTAACGAGTGGCGAGGTTAGTCATAGCAGTGTTGCCAGATCGTACTATCGACAGGGCAAGAGAGAAATTACTAGGTAGGAACGGTGTTAAATGGGTGGCGATTATGGTACGTCGCATTGTGTGTTATGTTACTCCACTACTCTTCCGTTCTGGTACCCGAGTATAGGATACGTTTCTTGGTAACCCAGTTTCTACACCAATGCCTGAAAACCTTCTGAAAGAAGGCGAATGTTACACCTATGCTGTTTCTGACAACTTGTAGTAAGTAGAATGAGGTTAGGCCTCGTTTTCGCGAACAACGTAATGGAGTTTCCTCGGTAATAATTGGTAATTTATCTGCGAGGGAAGCCGTATTTAGAACTAAAGTTGCTCTAACGAGACGGAAAATTGCATGGGAGTGGTGGAATGGAAGTTTTCCAGCTCGGAAGTTGCTGATACTGCGCGGCAAAGGACGACACCAATACTTGTGGCGCACTAAGCGGCAGCAAGTAAAGGACACCGTTCGTTTAAAAATAGCATCGAAGGCCAACCAAAACCAATGTACCTACATTTTATGAATAAAGGCGGCAAGTAGATTGACTCTCATTCCTATGCGATTCTAGACTAATGGACTTACACCGCAACATGTATTTATCTAAATCAAGTCTTTCACAGCCTTGTATCTTCACTATAAAAATCCTTGTATCTCGACATAAAGCCGAAGGGTAAAAAGAGTATCAGTGAAAAACGGTATGATTAAAAAAAATTATGAACTGAATATGCAATCTAACTTTTGTACGTTCTGGTACTCACACTGTTCTCCGGACTGGTGATGTTATAAAATTCATATAACTGAATTATTAATATAATTTTTTTCTTGAATAATCAGCTCTGACTATACATGCTGCACAATATCTGGTCAATTTTCTGATATCATTACATAGTTACGCGTCGTTGACGACCCCGATGACCGATACAGCTGCGGCTAAAGCGCCATCAGCAACAGTGAATTCAGATCGGACCCTCCGCAGGTAAAGGATATCACATGTTCCTGGATTGTGGTATTGCTGGAGTCATAGATGCAAATATTATGCAAAGTATGTAGAAACCCATTTCAAAAGTGGTACATTATTTTCTTCCATCCATTTTATAGCCTTTTTTGAGGTATGGCACGCTGCACCATCTTGCTGAAACACAAAATCTTGGCCCGATGTCAAACATTCTTCCATCACTGGTAAAAGCGATTCTTCTAAAATTGCCAAATATTTGTTTGTATCCACATTTCCATCAATAAAATAAAGTTTTCCTACTCCTCTTGATGACATACTACCCCAGACCATAACGGATGCCGGAAATTTCACTTTTCTCTTCAGACAGTCAACATGGAATGCTTCATTTTTTTGCGAATAACTCTGCTGCGACTGTCACCAACACAAACTTCGAATCGGGCCTCATCACTCCATTGTATTGCACACCACTGTTGAGGTGTCCATTGTCTATGTTCTTTAGCCCATCTAAGCCGATTTTTTTGCAGTGGAGTTAATAGTGTCTTTTCTTTGGCCTATAAACAAGTTGTGCAACTTTAGGGTTTTTACTTCACCTTTTTTTTTTATAAAAAAACTTACCTTGCAAGTGCTAAATCCCAGTTTGTGGGCCTCTCTATGAGTTGTGGACCTCGAAATTCTCCTTCCAACAGCGTCACTCCACAGAGCACTCAATTGTAAATAATTGGCACGCCTGTTTTTCACGATTATTCTTCTTAATGCTATTCGGTCGGCATTTGTGATATTACTTTTCTTCACATATAGTGGCTTAATATTAACTGAACCAGTTACGTTATATCTTCTAACAATATCTCTCACACTGTACCGCGATAAGTCTAACAAAGTTGCAATTTCTGAGTTTGATTTCCCAGAATTAAAAAATTTAATTATAAGTAACCGAATTTTCTCACTAATAACCTTTCCTCTGCCCATTCTGAAAACCTTAACTATACAAAACTATTTTAAACGTATTCTGACAGCTGTGATTAATAAAAACAATTGTCATGGCTTTTATTTTTCACAGCCACCTACGCGTTATAGACTTATTTTGCATTGAAATGAAAATAGGTTGATATGCTGTAATTGCAACATGTGTCATTTTTATGCTGCAAATTTGATTAGGGAGTGATAAAGTTGAGTATCAAAATATTCATTGATAATATTTTAAACCTATAACACCTTGCTACATTTTTATTATTTGTGTTTGATAAGAAAAAAACTAAGATTTCAATAGTTGGGCCAACTGAAGTGGGAAGTGGCTTGTATGTGAGCAAAATTAGCTTATGAATATGATCGAGGATCATCGTAGCAAGGATACAAGCGCTAGACTGGCACACGCACTGGTGACTACTAATGCTTGAATGTTTATTCCCGCTTATTCATTCATTCACTAGACCAAGTCAAAATAAACATAATAAAATAACGACGATTCATTATTGGAAAGGTGCGCAATAGGAAATATCAACACATTATATCGCATAAAGTTTTGAAATGACCCTGTCAAACCAGCGTTTCGTAACATAGTGAAAAGCAGCTCCTACCTTATTAGCATATTAAATATTTACCATGCTCATTTATTTACTTTTTAACGGCGGATGATCTCATACAAGAAATATTTTACGATATCTAGCGAGTTGTCGAGCGTAGTGTCAAAGCCCTCGTATCGACAGCAATATAGGTACATCAATTTTACCGAAGACAAAGATTACCGAGCGAGCGAGGTCAAGAAGTTTGAAACACTTAAAGTTTGGAAACTTTTGTGAGCTTTGGGCGATCGTATATTACGGGAAACTTTGATAAGCTATTTTAGTTCATGAAAAATGTACTGACGACCTCAGTTCAGTTAATTTTGAGAGAACACATACTATTTGCTGTAACTTTGAAAAATGGTGTGAAGTTATTGACTCTGATTTGAGTAAAATCTATTTTCAAATTAAGCAGACAAAGAGACCTATTTTTTCATTTGACCCTAAAATTTGTGAAACAGGCGCAAAATGAACCTATCGAAAAAAGAATTTCAGCTATAGTCGCAAATTTGACCAATCAAAAAAAAAGGATTTACGGCCTGCTCGAAACAACTCAAGCCAATTAATACAAGGTGTAAACGTTATGATAGTTATTATTGAAATGGGTAATAAGGGGGTCAAAACAAGTCAAAAAGTTCATATGATCCATGGTCCAAAAGTCAATAGATTTTTGTCTAAATGGCTTTTATAGTTCACAACTTTAAGTGCTTTATATCGACCACAATCACCACAATATTACTAATTTTTATAATCTAATCTAAAACGTTTTTAAATTGGGTAATTAACAAATAAATGGCGTTAAGTTTTTCTAAGTTAAGCCAAAATTTGTAGTCAGTAAGTAAGTTTCATTAGATTAAATATTTGAAACACACGTGACAACAGCGCGTCGGTATTTCATCACTCTTATCGAACCGGCAGTCGATCGCAAACGGTAACAGTGGTTAGTTATCGTTTTGCGTAGATAAATTACTTTATGTTTTGTCGAACAGAGCATCGGGCGTGTTGTTTTGTTTTTGTTCGCGTACGTCGTCGTGTTTATTTACAATGTTCTCGAATCAAGAGTTCACCGACAAGTTGTTAGTTTACGGTGAAGCTAGTCAGCATTCAAATCTTGCAGCTCAAATGTATCGCGACAGATTTCGCCAACGGGTACACCCAGACAGAAGGACATTTGTGAAAGTGTACCAAAGACTTCGAGATACAGGAAGTGTTCAGTCCACTAATATTCGCACTCGTGAAAGACAGGTTACTGTAGAGCAGGAGGAACAAATTTTAAATATCGTGGAAATCAATGCAGATGTCAGCACTCGGGAATTAGGCCGCGGCGTAGGACTATCGCATACCTTAGTCCATAGAAAATTTGCTTTATCCCTATCATGTACAACGACGGACGAATGTACTTTTACGCGAGACGGGATATTAAATTTCCATAATACTCACACGTGAGCCCAAGAAAATCCTCATACCATTCGTGAAGGCCATTTTCCAATAACATTTTAAAATAAATATTTGGGCAAGTATTCTTGACGATCAGGTAACTGGCCCTTTCAAGTTACCCCCAAAGTTGTCAGAAGAAGGATACCTTAGCTTTCTAGCCAATAACCTGCCAGAACTTTTGGAATAGACCTTAGACAACATGCCATTACAACGGAGACAGAATTTGTGGTTTCTTCATGACGGGGCACCACCACACATATTTAGAAGCGTCATTCAGTATTTGAATGAACATTATCCAAATCGCTGGATCGGTCGAAATGCTTCTGATCCTCGAAAATGACCACCAAGATCTCCTGACCTCAATCCGATGCATTTCTGGTATTGGGGAGAACTTAAAGGAATGATTTATAGGGCTGATCCAATAACAACTGAAGCACAACTTCGCGAAAAAAAATTTAATGCGGCTGAAATAATAAATGGACAACTTCGAGGACCTAGAGTAAGAAGAAACTGGGTTCGTCGTAATGAAGCTTGTGTGGAGTGGAGGACGACATTTTGAACACCTTCTTTAAATACAAAAAAGTGCAGTGTCGGTTTTAAAAAGAAAAGACAATGTATGTATCAAAATTGTGTTCCCTATTTATAAGTGGATTTTTTTAATATATTCAATAAACTTTCACACACCAGGTGAAGCGCTGAGACAGTTAGTGGTAAGTCCGTTTTTTTTTAAATAATGAAATAATACCTAAGAGGCAAAAATACCAAACTCTATCGCTTTTCTCTAAAAAATGCCGTTTTGACCCCATATTATATGAAACTTTTTGCTTCTTTTAACTCTATCACCCATTTAAATAATGACTATCATAACGTTTACACCCTGTATATTGCAGCAACTGGTGAGCCTTATATTGAAAATAAGTTCACTAGTTTCTGAGAAAGATAAAAGCAAGGATATATTTTTAACAATTCAGCTCCAAAACCTATTTTTTCTCATTTTAGGTTTTGTATCAGGTCAGTCAAACTAGACCAATGACTTTGGCCTTGCTGTACAAATTTCTGCTCCATAAATTCTTCGATAACGTAAATAAAATTACAGAATGCTTATTCTTTAAGAAACATGGAGTAAATATTCGATTTACCGCACAATCAATAAATGTGACCAGTGACGATAATTCCGTCAGCCGTACCTATTGGGGTCAATGCTATTCCTCATATATAAAGGGTTTTCCTATAGCGACGCAGGAAAGTAAACGTCAATTTGACATAGACGCCATCTTTGTTTTCTGTCACCGATATGTCATTTTGTTAGTTGAATGTTTACCATTGATCGCTATGGAGTCGTATTCGATTGAAGACCGCATTAAAGTTATTCAAGAGCACTACAAAAATGGTGCAAAAATAAAAAACACGTTTCGCGCGCTTCGTGAACATTTCGGTACGCAACAACCGCCCAAACGAAACAACCATCGGTCGTCTGGTGCGTAAATTCGAGGCAACAGGTTCTGTGGAAAATCTGCCAGGCTCTGGCCGGCCAAGGAGCGTTCGCACACCGGAAAATATTGCTGTTGTGAAGGAGAGTGTGAGAGACCTGTGAGAGACCATCCGAAACAATCAACAACGCGTCGATCCCAAGAATTGGGCATTTCGAGAACCAGTTTGCTCCGCATTCTCCACAAGATCCAATTGACGCAAGAGCTGCGTCGGGCCGATCATTTTTCGCGCCGAACGTTCTCAGATTGGCTCCTTGAATACCGCCAAATTGATGCCAATTTTTCATCAAAAATCATGTTCAGTGACGAAGCGCATTTCACTTTGAATGAGACTGTCAACAAGCAAAACTGCCGCATCTGGGCGAACGAAAATCCCCGTGAGTATCAAGAGCAGCCGATGCATCCTCAAAAAGTGACTGTGTGGTGTGCATTATGGTCAAAATGCATCATCGGACCTTACTTTTTCGAAAATGCGGCCGGGGACGCCGTTACCTTCAATTCTGAGCGATATCACGTGATGATAAAGGACTATTTTTTGCCGCAACTTGAAGGAATGGATATGAACGATGTTTATTTCCAACAAGACGGTGCAACATGCCACACAACCAACGTCAATATCCATCGATTGCAGTCCTTCTTCGGTGATCGCGTGATTTCGCGCAGAGGAAATGTGCCATGGCCACCAAGACCGTGCTATTTGACTCCCTTGGACTTCTTTTTATGGGGATATTTGAAAAGCAAAGTCTACGTCAACAAAAAAGCCACCCTCCAAGAACTTAAAAACAACATCATTGCCGAGATAAATGACATAGAACCGACCATGTTGCAAATGTCATTGAAAATTTCGACCATCGCGTGGACGTCTGTAAATCCTGCCGTGGTGAACATTTGAGCGATATTATTTTTCATACATAAATGGTATAAATGAACCTTCAAAATAAAGTACCCAACTTGATTTGAATATCAATCTTTCTCGTTTTAATATGCGTTTACTTTCCTGCGTCCGTTTTCGACAACCCCATACTTTCGACTTAAGCAAAAGTATTGATAATTTTCATGTCCAGTCTTTTGACCATAATCTATTATAAATCCACAAAAATAAAGATGAAGGAAAAAATGCAATGTAGCTCTTGAACATTCAAATAAATAACCAATTTTATCAATTTTGAGACGCAAAAATTATTGGTGTTGTATTTGATATAAAATTAAGGTTTATTGAGCATGTTAAAAGTATGTCGCAGAAAACCTATCTAAGGCAACGAACCCTTATAGAAAACAGGAATTTACTAAATTTAAGTTGCGTCAAAAACTGTGTGAAGCAAATTATATATTGCATAATGCACATGTTTAGACGATTTCGCTAGAAACGCTGTTCAAATTATTCAAAACAAATGTATACGCTTCATCTTTGGCTTGCGTAAACTTGATCATATACCAGCAAAATATGCAGTTCTAAACAGGTTAAAAATTACTGACTTGGTCAAGTATTACCATTCAGTTTTTGTTCTCAAATTACTACTCACGTCGAAACCCTCTTACTTGGGGAAAAAAGTTCATTTAGAACTTTTAAACGCAGTTTTTCCTACAATGTTGCCATTATTTATGACATTCCTGGAGTATATAAAGAATTTTCGTTTCCTGTCTTTTGACAATATTAATTAACATCAAACATATCATTCACGTAACCAAGCATTTCTTTTTCATACCTTGTTTTAGTTAGATCAATTTTTGGTGGTACTTGCGTTTGGAAAGTACCTGTGCCGTTTTCTTTTTAATTTTTCACTTTCGATGTAACTAACCAAATCTGTTTATGAATAGTGTATTGTTGTGAACATCTGTTAGCTACTACATGGTTATGGTGTGAGAGTAGCAGTATGCCAAACTTCACCATATAAGTCCGGCATTCGGCTATACTACAATGTAATTGTAGATGATTGGAGACGTCTATTATTATTATAAACCTTGTTTCTTTCCAACTGTTTTTATGGTCAGCACGTTTTTAGAGCTAATTTACCTGGCTTAACAGCCAATGATATTGCTGTCGCGCCCTCTACTGGACAGTGGAACGGCTGCGAGATCCCTAACCGTACCTTGCCGCCGTTATAATCTCGAAATCGAACGAGGAAGGGAGCGGTCGTATCAGCTAGTCCTCTAAGCACAACGTTCGACAGAATCAGAATAGGGAACAGAAGCCTGACGGCAAAAAGCTATTTTTTCTCTTTAAAGGATCAGACCAGTCAAATTATATCACTAATTTCTATCCTTGCAGTACCCAAATTCTGCTTAAATTATTATTATCGTACGTAAAACCTTGTTTCTTTCTATTTTTATAGTCAATACGTTTTTAGAGCTAATTTTCCTAGTCAGTGGTACTGCTCTCGGGCTGTCTACTGGACAGTGGGACGATCTACCCGCACCTTGACACCATCACAATATCGATACCCAACGAGGAAGGGAGCGGTCGTACAGGCTAGTTCTCCAAGTACAGTGTTCAACAGAATCAGAATAGGGAACGGAAGCCTGAAGGGAAAAGGCTTCTATTGAAAAATTACGAATTCGCATTCACTGCACTCTAAAGGCTCGTCCCAGCCTCGATTTGTATGTGAATGCAGAAATGGCCGCCAAACAAGGTATTCCGCTCGCTGGGGTCGGATAACTAACCGCAACACATACACACATACACATAATATCCTATATACATTTACACACACGTTCTGTTTACCAATAAAATATCCTGTCGCATGAATTATTCATTGGATACGCTTGAATAAATGCATATTTATTCAACGTCGATTTATATTCCTATATAGTTAGTTCAATACAGGGTGGGTCTTCAATACCTGCCATATGTTTTCTCAAGGGCACCTCCGATATGGCTTTGCACTACGAGTATACACACAGTGCTTTTCAAAGAGGCCCTTCCACACTTTACTTTTTAACGGCTCAAGTTAGGAAGGTGAAATTCTAGATGATGGAATTAATGCCTGGGTAATAATACTTAGTGGAAATGACACAGTCGAAAATTCCAATACGCAAAGTTGGGGTTTTCCTTTTCAGAAACAACCACCTTTGAAATAACAAAGGTAATGTGTAGTGAAACGAGGGCGACCAAGTAAAAAAAATAAAGGAAAAAGTACTCACTCTCCAGTTGACGAGAAGGGCTAAGTACGTTTCTGCCCGAAATCATACCGCTCCAACAGAAAATGAAATCAGCTGATGCGCTACCGAGCAGACGCCGGCGGTGGTGCAGACCACGAACAGAGGTAACAAATATGACGGCGTTGCAGCATTTTCAGTTTTTAGGTAAACGTACTTTATAGGTATTGTTCGAATTTATCGCCGTTTGCTTCAAAAACACAGGTGCGTGCACGACGTAGCCAAGCATCGGTGCAGGCTTTGATAATGGAGTCCCTCCCCCGAATGAAAGCACCAGCTTGTTCAATTCTGTGACGGAGTTCGTCAACCGTATGCACTTCAGTTTTGTACACTAAGCGTTTCATTTCTCCCCAAAGAAAAAAATCACATGGTGTTAAGTCTGGAGATCGCGGAGGCCACGCTACGGGTCCATTACGTCCGATCCACCTATTCGGAAATAATTCATTCAAAAACTCACGCACTTCGCGTCTAAAATGGGGCGTTGCACCATCGTGCAGAAACCACATTGATTGTCTTACACTTAATGGCACATCTTCTAACAAGGAAGGCAAAATGTTGCGTAAAAAGTCTAGGTATTGCATCCCGTCCAATCGATTTGGGAGAATAAATGGTCCAATGAGCATACCGTTCACCATGCCAGGTCCAAACATTTACCGAAAATGTTTGTTGAAAATGATTTTCTACTGACCAAACATGAGTGGGGCGAAAGTTATTCACCCCATTACGCGTGAACGTAGATTCGTCTGTCACCAATATGCACTTCAAAAAGTCTGGATTATTGTCATGTTGATGCAACAACCACTCACGAAACCGCACTCTTGCTGGAAAATCGTCAGGTTGAAGGGTTTGTACACGTTGGACGTGAAACGGATACAGCCCCTCTTCACGCAGCGTTTGCCACACTTTAGTTTTTGATACTTGCACTTCTCTAGCCACGTCTCTAGTGCATGTTGTTTTTTGAAACGCAATCGATTATACGGGTTCGTTTACCTCTACACGCGTGACCGTAACCGTCGGTTGAAGGTTGCATACTGACCTGACACACTGACCCCGACCCAGTTCTGCCGTCGGGTTGAGCCAGTGACCTTGTACCAGTCGGTGATGTCGCGGGTCGCGGCTACAGGACGGGATTCAGATATTTTTGACGTTGCAGAGCCCTTTATCTCGGTTCCCTTAAGACATTGGTGTATATGGTACTAAAAAAATTGCTTATGTTTTCAAGATCTACACGTCGTGTAAAGGAAAACCCCAACTTTGTGGTATTTCGTCTGGCCGCCTTCTAGGAACATTTTTCTAAATGGAATCGGGGGAGGTCGGCTTCAACGAATCAACATGAATCGTGACCGTGTGAACAACAATTCACGACTCGTACAGGTTCACTTTTCACTCCCCACCCAAGCATCGAGTCATACAAGTGATATCGTAATGCGTGGAAGGTTGTCGTCATTAGGCTCCGTGAGAACATAGCTAAAAGCATAAATAGAAAAATATCCGAAAATGAGATTTCCTGAGTTTTCCTTGCTTTGCAGTAAACAAAAAACGAGAAACGTACACACATAAATTTTGAATTCTTACTTCATTCGCCACTAGTGATGAAGTAAAAAACTTCGAAAATCAGATATGTTTTTTTTTTGATGTTATATATGACATGTAGATCACGAAAAAAACATTTAAACCAGTCTGTCTGTGTGTCTACTAATCTTCGATCTCCCTAAAACTTGGAACGTACCGGTCGGATTTTCATGAAATTTTCATACAAGGTTACTACTATGCCAAGGACGAAACAGCTTTGTAGTTTTTGAAAATCGATCCAGTGGCAGCGGAGCTACGGGCAATAAAATAAGAATTAAATCGCTCAAACTTCGTTTTTTGATGTTTCAAAGACTCTTGATAATTTTCAAAAAAAAAATTGTGGAGGAAAACTGGGGTTGGAAGATGTAAGGGGCGGGTAAGCTATACGTATACACCTCCAACTGCGGTAATTCTATACACCTATTAGAAATATTTCACTCATCATAGATTTGTCCGTACATTAACCATTAAAACTCGAAAATATCTCCAACCATCGCGTATCGATGCATGTGCGTCGCAGTCGGCCACCGCTTTTCGACTGCTGTGGACCGTCGATCGTCATCCACGCGAGATGCAATCCGAGTTTTGATCATGTACGCCCGCAGCAATTTTCTCAGGCGGAGGGGAGGACCATTCATCCGCAAGAGATAACTTTGTGTGCGTACCTTCCTACAAAACAATTTGGCGGGCGAAGAGCAGCATATTTTCTCGAGGGACCTCCAAAATTGTACAGAAAAGGATGCTAAATATGTAAATTTCAAGTGTATGAGCCTGTTTGACTGATTCAAATTTTTGTAGCTTATTGAGAAAATTTTGCTGTCATTTACAACTGGTAAAGGAATGTGGGTGATGTTGAGCCGATATAGATTTTCACTTTCTACTATGATACGTTTCTGCTTTGGTCCAAAAACCGTATCATTTGACTTAGAAGCTTTCAGTGTTAAATTATGAGCAGGTGAAATGATTTAGATCATTGTTGATTCAATCAAAGGAAAAAGATACATCAGTGATATGAAAACCATAACATAAAAGAACACCGGTGAAAATTTCGAGTCCGGCCATGTGTTGTGCATGTACCGCATCGCTCGAGGCCTAAAACGAACGCTTTTGTTATTGCTATTAGCGAATATGCGGAACAATAATGATATTGTTGCGTTAGCTATTGCATTTTATTATTAAACGAACAGGAACCGGATCGATAAGTCACTTGCGCAGCTGCCTGAATGCTTTTATTATTAGAAACTGTGTAGGCGCCGCCTCATCGAGCCATCCATATAAAAAAAATCTCCTGCTATGTTATTACGACCTTTCTACAGTTGATAACCGCTTGTTAACATGTAAAGTGGCGTAACACGGTACAAATCAAGTGGGCTTTGGCTGAAGGTCAAATGAAGGGCAAGCAGATGCAGACAGCTTTGCAGACGAGCAAGTTTCAGATTCTCGGACTGGAATTGGTTGGCTGGATGGATCTACCCGAGTTTGAATGTCAACTCAGGATTTACCCGGTAATGAAACGAAATTCGTCTGAATTCTATTCTGATGTATTAACATCAGATCGATAATATACCAAAAGAAATAAAGAAAACAATCATTAATTCTTTCTTGTAAAGTGTTTCTAATACATCACCATAAAACTCAACTTGAAAAGTAAAAAGCTCTTTTCGTTAAAAACGAATATGAAATAAATAACAATCATACATCAGCTTCAAAACTAAACTCAGCATTAGCAAAGCACACACTATTAGTCTTCTCAGCATTTTATTTTGCTTGTGTTAAGCTTTGTGGTCTAATAGTATTCCAGTTTGAATTCTTCACTTTTTTACTTCCACGCCGTGGCAAAGAACACGTTGACAGGATTTAGCCGGTTTTGTTCATTAACAAGAGCATCACAGTTGGTGTAACATTAGATTTAGCCGGTTTTGGTAAAACGAAGGACATATATATATATATATATATATATAGACACTTTTGTAATGAAACACGCATCAGCTTTAGCCGGAATTGAAAATAAGTCTGAAATAGTGAGTTGATTTATATAGATTTTGCCGTAATCTGGAAACGAATACGTATTACAGTATATTACTACAACTTTTGACTATGAGATGGCAGCACACACAGTATTTTTCATAAATATAGACAGAAGCAGTTTTGCAAACAAGTCGATAAAGAGATTCTTCAAGCTCTACGCATTAGGGACGCTACAGTTTGTTGGCCATAAGGATACAAACAACGACTCTTGACCTCAAACGTAAATTTTCCTTCTCTAAATAGGGCTTCGCGATATTTCAGCATTTTATGATGATCCTATTGGAAATCAGCGACTCAAATTACCCCAGAGATTACCGAAGAAGAAAATAAAAATTTAAAGGCAAGACAAAATTGTTCAAAAATTCTTAAGCATCTGCAATCTCATCCAAAACCTTTTTCCTGAGATAAGCAGAGCCCGCAATGCTATAAAATGTCACCTTTGAACAAGCTGGCATCCACTTCATGGTCACTTGTTGACATTTACCCCACAGTACAAAGTTTGGTTCGTTTGTACCAATGGTAGACGAAGATGGAAATTTTAAATTGAGACACTTTGTAGGCACTAAAAACCTTTCTCATGCTTAAACTTGTACAACAAACTGTGGTATTATAGAGCCTGCCACCAGTGCTGCTCCATTTACAAAAGCATTTGTCAATGTTTCGTTCAGAGTCTGTGTGCTTTAAAAAAATTTGCACATAACCACAAAAAATCTATCATGGTTCGCTGTGAACCGATTATGATTTATTGAGAAACATATACTATATCTTAACTAGCCGGTGGCTTTTTGATAACTTATTTTAATACTACCACTTATCTAATTTCACTGCCGTTTTGAGGTGAACGTTCCCTAAACCTTTCTTAATACCTCTTACTATAAACCTACTGTCCACTCTGTCTGTGTGTCTCCAACTACCTAGACCGTACTGATAATTGCTGAAAAGCACAAAACAACGTAGCATACGGATGGTCATTGTAGCAGAGACTGAAAGCACGACGGATCGTAATACTACCTACTACGGTCCAAAATACGGCAGGAATAAGCTGCCACACCTTCAGGTCCGCCCCTGACGCGCCGCCCATGCTTGTTGTGCAGCTCGCCGGGAGCAGCAAATCGACGTCTGGCCGGTCGGTTCAACCTAAAGAGCGATAGACTCGAACGTTGACGCCGACATGGGTGGAGGGGGGGAAAAGGGGGAAAGGGACGCGGTACCGCCGACGCGAATCGTCGGTTCCCCTTTAGTTTGCCCTCTAATCGACCTTGCGGGCGCTGCGCTGACTTGGCTCGGCTCCGGCGGCCGAACGAATCGCCGCACGACTTTGGTTTGGTACTACTATTCGAAAGCGTGAAACGACAGTGCTGCAGTCGCAACACGTTCATTTGTGTACAGGATCATCTCGGATTACGTACGAAGTTGCACCAAATGACGTCGAGTTAGTCGAGGTTAACGAACAGATGCAGTCACTGCTTTTATTACCGTCTGTATGAGGTGATTATGCGGTAGGTACGGCACTTCAGAGCTTTAGTGAATATTTTAAGTGAAACTTTAAGACAGAATTTTTTACCTATTTTATTTCTTAGTTTTGCCTCACGTTTTTTCTGTGATTGTTTTTATGTAAACGCCGCATTTGTTAAATAGTAAGTTTTTCATGACATTATCTTGTACTTTGTATAGAAACAGATGAAATAAATATCTATACTGAATATTCTGTTGAATCATAGTGCAAGCAGCTTTCGGAAGTCATTACGTTTGTACTTCCGTATATAAAGCAGAACGTGGTTCCCTCACCTCGTGGGTGTAACGCACGACGGATTGTTTGCCTCTGATGAACACCAAAGGTTACCTGCTTCTAAACATACAGGTAAACAATAACAACCTCCAATAAAATAATTTCAACAGTGTGGTACACACACGTTGCCCCAGAAAATTTAGAATCTCGTCTTTCACCTCATCGCCTTCTCAGCCTTGCTTGACCATCATGCATCTCCAAACAGAACCTGTATTCATCACTAAGGAAAATGATATTCCATTTGAGGTACCCTGTTCAGCCGTTTTTGTACTAAGCCCGTCGATCACTTCGGTGTCTAGGAGTAAGAGGTAAGAGTAAGATGACAAACTGAGAACGGTGTGGAGTCTGCTCATACGGCGATAAATAATTCGCATTGTAATAGGCTTTCCGTGCTCTCAAAATCATTGTTCCGCAATTGACCTTGTACCTCTACCTTTTCATACAATACAATACAATACTTTATTGGTGTTAGTGTACATACTGTACTTACACACGTCAGTTCGTAACAATATGTTTATGGTATACATAGATAATAATCTTTTTATCCACCTTTCGGATGACAAATGTGTATACAGGACTTAGAAGTTGAGTCATTTATTTTAACAGTGAGTAGATCTGATCAAAAGAAATGTTTTTTCCTTTACCATTTTTCTGGTAAAATTAAAGTAACAAGTTATAGCCCTTTGGAAGTTTGAGTACCGCCCTGTCTCAATAATATCATGTGCTTGTGTTTGGCAACAACGGATATAATCCACCTTATCGGTTCATCGCATCGGAAACAAAAAAGCGAAAGAATTTGGAACGAGTTTTTTACAATTATTTCATTCAGTTCAGTTATACATACAGTCAGTGTCAGTCGCGTGTGAATAGTGTCTGTTGCGTGGCTCAAACGAAATAAAAAATGGCACATGTTTATGCGGATCGGTTTCCCAATCGAGTGCAACCAACCCCTCGTGCCTTTGTTAATGTAGTACAACGGGCTCGTGAATCAGGTGACTTAAGACCTCACAGGGGACCTCACGATCAAATACAGGTCCGCACTGAAATACTTGTCGGGAGGATACTTTACCAAACAAGGTAAACATTTTTTTTTATTTTTACACACATATTTTGGTTTATCTTCCTTCTACAATCATTATCTGAAAATTAATGACTCAACTTCAAAGTCATATAATAATATATAAAAAGGTACCGTGAAGTAATAAAAATTAATTTAAAAAGCAATAACAGATACAGCACATATCAAAATTTAAAGTCCAAGAACTCATGGTATGCATAAAAAGCATTTTCAGCAAGGAAATTTCTTATTGTCCGTTTAAAGGCATTTAAATTTAAGGATCTGATTTGCAGCGGTAATTTATTGTAGTATTTGGGTGCAGTAATTTTTAAACTTTTCTGGCTTTTCGTTAATCTTACAAAAGGAATATTTAAGTTCCCCGCACTACTTGTATCATAGTCAGTATGTGAGGTATGCGAACAGCAGTTTAAATACTGTTTAGCATACATCAGTGCTTCATAAACATATATCGAAGGCAATGCGAGTATCCTCAATTCTTTGAATGCTTGTTTGCAATCCTCAGTATAATTCAGTGAATACAATATCCTAATTGCCCGCATCTGTAAAGAGAATATTCGATGCCAGTCCGCACCCTGACCCCAAACTAAGATACCATATGATATCAAAGAGTGGCATAGAGTAAAGTAAACTGACTTCAACGTATCACTA
The DNA here is from genome assembly GCA_963669975.1 of Acanthoscelides obtectus. Classification (NCBI taxonomy): domain Eukaryota; kingdom Metazoa; phylum Arthropoda; class Insecta; order Coleoptera; family Chrysomelidae; genus Acanthoscelides; species Acanthoscelides obtectus. Next base: position 24,060,627 of record CAVLJG010000003.1, read on the forward strand.
TTCAACTCTTACGATAAGCTTCTAAGTAGATAAATGTTTTTTCTTAGCTTTTTTGCTGTTTCATTACTGTGTATGTCCCATTTCAATTTCTTATCTACGTTTATACCTAGAAATTTTGTATGTTCTGTATGTAGTGTTTCTGGATCTTTCAATGAGAATATCATATTAACTGTCTTGTATTCATTCAGGGTCAGCTTATTTGCATTAAACCAGTTTTTGGCAGTCGACTGTGCGATCACACCTTTCTCAAGAAGCTCCGAAATGTTTTTTGATCTAACAGAGATGGCAGTGTCATCAGCAAATAGTATATAATTTCCATCTTTGTGGCTCGGCATATCATTGATATATATTAGAAATAAAATCGGCCCAAGAACTGAGCCCTAGGGTACACCGTGTTCAATATGCTTTTCATCTGACGTTTTAATTCCGATTTTTACTAACTGTTTTCTATTTGTTAAATACGAATTGATTAGGCTGCAAGAAGCTGTTCCGAAGTTATACATACTGAGCTTTCTGATTAAAGTGGTATGTGACACACAGTCAAATGCCTTGCTTGTACCACCTTCCCGACATCAAATCACTGCCGTATTTAGACTTATCGTCGCTGGAAAGACAAAGAGGCTAACTCCAATTTTGCTATTTTACAGGAGGCGCGATTACGCCCGTTTGTTCTTTAAGCACTAGTAAGAATAGGAGAATAGGATTTCTCAAATGGGCATTTTCCGATTTACGCCCCTTTGTCTTTCCAGCGACGTTATGTGGTTGCTGTATTCCTAAAGGACCAACCAGCCTCACACAAGCCCACTATCCGCCCCCTATCAAACTCGCTAAGCAGTTGATATTTTTGTCATCTTCTCACTCTGGGCATAATGGAAAAATTAAAGCAACAAACATGGGAATCTGTGTAATAAATTAATTATTACTGAGTGTACTTTTTTCTATGTCAGTATATTAAAGTCCACCATGGATATCCCCTCCCACGCCCGAGTGCCGTCGATTCAAAGGGTTCCCTATACTATAGAGTTAACATTCAGGCGTAGGATCATAAGACGGGTGCTCTTGTCGTCGGACTTGATTCCTGCCATTGTGTTGAAGTGGTGTGTTGGAAATTTGCTCATCTCCAACCCATCCCAAAAATGGGATCTAAGACCGACCCTTACAACTACAGGCCTATAGATCTGCTTTCTGTTTTAAGTACGGTGATGGAGAGGTGCATAAATCGCGAGCTTCTGGACGACCTTAAACTTCACTGCTTGATTAGCGGTAGGCAGTATGGTTTCCGGCAATAGCGATCCACAGGGGTCCTCCCAGCTTCCGTCACGCAATTGTGGAGTATACTTATCCAGTTTTATGATGAGGCTCATGTTGTTGTTGTTGATATCACGAAAGCGTTCGATCAGCTGTGGCAGGCTGGCCTCTTATGCGAACTTTCATCCTATGGCCTCCCAAAGAAGCTTTGCAGGCAGGTGTCTGATTTTCTCTCTGGCCGCAAGATAACTCTCTTCATCCCACAAAGGCAACGCAGGTGTTCTCCAGAGATCGGTCTTGGCTCCGAAACTGTTCCTCTTAGATATCAACGACCTCCTTTCCTGTACGGCCAATCCAATCCATAGCTTCGCTGATGACTTCCTCTCTGACGAGAGTCCTGGAGGTTATCACTGACTGGAGACGCCACAACCTTGTACAGGTTAATGCTTTGAAAACACAGTGCTACATTGACGAACAAAAAGTGCCTTGGCGCTCATCCGGTTTTGATGGATGGCCGAGTTCAGATCAGCGAGGACTTGATCTGACACGAAAACATATCGTCAATAGCGGCAGCTGCTGGGAAAAAGCTACGCTGTTTGTTTAGGGCTGCTTCGGTGAAAAAAAATATTAACCCATTTTAACACGTTGAGTGCGCATGACGCACTGGTGCGTCGACCTGCGTATTCAAGCCACGCGCATGACGCACCGGTGAGTCAGCTACGCCGTTAAACATAACCGGCAGTAGTATTTCAGCACTTGTCGAGAGGAAACTATTACGAACGGAGCACGTACAGAAAGGTTCAGTTTACGTTAAATTGACGTAGTTTCAAAATTTGATTATCGGTTATTTGATTATACATAGTGAATCATGAGTGACCCAAAGCTTGTGTGAAGCAAGTACTTCAGGTACAAAAAGACGTAAAATTCAAGTCAGAAATGAGAATAACCTTACAGATGAAGGACTCTTACGTATTCTTGAAGATTCGGATTTCGACTTGGATGATTCCGAAATCGAAGGCTCTTACATCCCCAGTGACCTTGATTCATCTTCAGAGGACGATTACGGTAAGATTTCTATTAAACATATTTTTTGTATCAGTGTGATAATATAATAATTTTTGTTTTAGATATACCTACTAATGATGATACTGTTGTTCCGCCTGATGACTCTAATGTAACAACTGCGCCTGACGATTTGAATGAGGTTTGGAGCGATACTTGTGCCGGAATGAAGGACATTAATTTTACAAAAACACCCGGTTTCCTGATTGAATTTCATCTATACGCAAGTCCTTATGATTATTTTAGATTGTTATTAGATGATGATTTACTGGAACTTATTGTCGATGAAACAAATAAATATGCGGAAACTATTTTCCTCAGCGAAGGAGCTGTGACCAATTCACGAATATCTCGTTGCAATTTATAGGACTTACGTTTCAAACAGAAACCATCAAATGCAATGTTTTGAAAGATTATTGGAAAACGCACTGGCTGTTTGAGATTACATGTTTTTCAAGACATATGAGCCGAGATCGTTTTTTTCTCATTTTGCGAAGTTTGCATTTTGCTGAAAATCCTGGTGTAGGTGAAAATGTGCCTGAAGATCGTTTATACAAAATTCGTCCGCTGCTAAATTACTTTCAAGGCAAAATGGCAAGGATTTATTATTCCAATAAAAACTTCTCTTTAGATGAATCAATGTTGCTCTGGAGGGGGAGGCTTGTCTTTAGACAGTACTTGAAAAATAAACGACATAAATATGGCATAAAGCTATATATGCTTACGGAATCCGATGGTCTAATCATGAATTTAATGGTATACACAGGACAAACAGATGCGAATGGAGGAGTTGGACATACAGCAAGGGTTGTCTTTGATGAGAAATTACCTAAATGCTGATCATGCTGTATTCATGGAAAACTTCTACAATAGTTATAGCTTAGCAAAAAAGTTACTTGAGGTGAACACTTACTGTACGGGGACCCTGAGAGCCGGAAGGATGGTGTTATGATTGGGAAGTGGAGAGATAAAAGGGACGTGTTGTATATATCTACAGAATTCAAGAACGACCTAATTGAAGCGCAAAATAGAAGAAATGTGACAAAGGAAAAGCCGTTACCTGTAGTGGGGTATAATAGATACATGAGCGGCATAGACCACATGGATCAGATGATATCATACTACCCCTGTGTTCGGAAAACGTTGCGCTGGTATAAAAAAACTGGGGATACATATATTTCAGTTACTACTTTTCAATTCTTATATTTTATATAACAAGCACTCTCAAAAGCGGCTATCTTATTATGATTTTCGTATGGCTGTTCTTGAAAAAATTCTTCCTCAACCACAAAATACCAATCCTAAACCTGCAAAGCAAACTACACATCATTTACTGGAGAAAATTCAAACTAGAAATAAAGATGGTAGAACTATGCGAAAGCGTTGCAAAGTGTGTTGGCAGAATAAAATCATTGTATCAAATGCCCTGATGCCCCAGGATTGTGTGTTGGAAGATGCTTCGAAGAATATCATCGGGCTTAGTTTTGTTATCATAAACATTTATTCAGGTTTACCTGTATTTAAAATTCTTTCAGATATCAATACGTTTATCAATATGTAACTTGCAGTTTGCTTTGCATAAAATAGTTTTTTGTATCCGCACTAGAGTTTTGCGTTTAATTTCCTAATATATATGTGTGTGTCTTGGGTATGAAATGTTGTTCTATTTTAGTTAGGCGTATTTTAGCTGTTTTATTTGACGATCTGTATTACAATAAATATTTTTATGACTTACCAGTGCGTCATGAGCATACTGGACCAAAGTTGGGTGTAGTGTGTGCTTGACGCACCAGTGCGCCATATAAAAAAAATACTGAAGGGAGGGCTTTTATTACATTCTAATTATGTTGAAGACATATCAGCAATATTTTTATAGTAATGTTCAAAAAAAAAATTTTTCGTCCCTCCGTGAAGTTTTTGATTAACATATAGCACTGAACGTGTTAAACCACCTCCATTATGATGTAATAAGCTGAAAAAGAATCCTTCCCATTCATTTTCAAAGCACATACATACAAATAGGTGCTAGATCCACCCAGTTCTCCGAGAAATGTAAAATGCCGTGAGGTAAAGCCACTCGGCGTGTGTGTCGGCTGCGTGTTGCATTTGAGTAGAAAAGGGCATTTCCTAGTGCGCGAGCGGCTCGGCATGGCGTCTGGGGAAATGCATTTGTTGCTGTCAGGAAAGTAAGTCGAGCTAAAGCAGCTCAGAGGCGCCTCCGGACCTTTTAAAATGCAAATCAGAAGGATGTTAGTCGGCTGCATCGAGAAGGGCGGAGGACCATAGATCACGGAGACAGATGACTAGAGTGGGTCAGGACATACAACGAACTATACCGGGTGTTTCCGATTCGACCCTCACCGTTGAGATTTCGGAAACGATAAGAGAAATGAAGTTGCTTAAATGGGAGCAAAGTTGCGTATTTTGATAGCTAAGAAAATGTCGTTTTCGAAATCAAAGTACTTCCGGAGAAAAACGAATATTTCCAAAATTGTTGTAATGTTGTCCTGACTTCTTTTGAAGTGGGATTTCAAAATAAATTGTACATAAACATTGCCATTTTTACTCAACAAGATAATGTGCTCTACATTTTATTATGACTATTAGTATATTCTCCTCCAGCGTCAACTTTATTTTATCATATGTACGCCACGTTAGATTTTTACTCAGATCAATAGATTTTTCAGTTCTGATAGAATTATATAAAATGTCATACATGAACATTGCCGAACCTTAGTTATTCAAAAAAAATAGAATTTCCTAGTCAGGCCTTGAAATTATCTAGTAGTCATTTGTTTCGTATACCGTAAATGGTCGTTCCAGTATTACGTAAGGGGGTTTCTTACATTCATTAGCAAATATCTTAACCCCCCTCCCATGTTGCTGGGAAGAATGAATTTTTCAGTTGATACCAGAAATTTGATTTGAAGTTTTGGCGATTTCTAACAATGTTTTTAGAACCAGGCTGGGCAGGTCTATTTTTAGTTTATGACTTGAATGTCGTATGATTGTAATTCTTGAATATTGTCATGTAAAGCCATCTTGTATGAACATTTATGCCAGTTAAATATTCAAAGCTCTTTTGATCAGGGTTGCCATTCTTCAAAATCAAAAAATCGGAAAAAGTAAAAAATAAATATCGCCATCACCATCTACACCCCTATTCACCATGTCATGAAAATTAAACAAATCGAAGACCTCCGGCCCCCTTTAGTGCTTACGAAAATACTTGAATGGTCCCTAAGGTCACGGTTCAGAAGCCTCAAGTTAGGCCACTATCAGTAAGTAGTCTTATGAAGCTCCACCAGAACCCCGCCACTGTTCAAGGTCGATTCCATCCTCCTCCACCCTCCACTACCAAGCAACGCTAGCCTTTTATCCATTGGACCATTAATCATCCCCCATAGACACGGTTACACGTTGCTGGCCTGGCTACACATACAAGCAAACAGGTCTGCCTACACCAGGATATTCCGCATGTCTGCCACAGACGGATTAGTTGCCTATACAGATTGATAATGGCTTTACAAAGCATAGATTAATGAATGAAATGGTGCGTTGAGGGGGATTTTGAGTAATGTTAATACGAGTAGATTCTAAATGATGTGTGTACTCATTCTACGATAACAATTTGTTTTGACGGTGTTCAGAATTGTATCTATTTATTTCCGATATTTTTTATAAATAAACCAGATACATTTTCCGATTTAAGAAAACCGGTATTTTACCCGTATTATCCAAATTAGTACAAAAAGCAATGCACATCCAAACTAATGATTATCTTTCAAAATCTCAAATATGGCCTTCCAAACAATGCGGCTTTCGAAAAATATATAGTGCCGCAGATGCGTTACTAGACTTAACAGTGAGAGTCTAGGATCAGCAAACGCCCACATCATTAGTTTTCATAGACTTTTCGATACCATAAATCTTCGTCTCTTAGAATGTGTAAGTTTTTTGGTTTTTCTAATTCTTTTTAGAAAATCGATCTCAGACGGTAAGCACTGACATAATTGCGTCTCCAAAATGACCCGTTTCCTTCGGACTACCACAAGGGTCTGTACTTGGGCCTCTATTATTCATTTAATATATATATATATATATATATATATATAGAGAGAGAGAGAGAGAGAGAAAATGACCATGCGAAGAAAGGTATATAACAAAAAGTAGGAAAATAATGGGCAAAATCCGCAAAAAGGAGGAAAGTGGATTCGAGCAGAAAATAGGATAGGTAACCCGAGCGATGCGTATTTCTGCTGGTTGGCTTCATCAGGCCCAAAATGAATGCACATATAATAATAATAATAATAATAATAATCATCTTTATTCGTTGGTACCAAGGTACAGAGATATGGAAGTGATACTTGGAAAAGGCGAAGTTCAGCTTTCATTCCTATAGAGGAATGGCTGGTCTTCCACTTAACCTAACAAAACCTACTTAACTAACTTAAAAGCTTAAAAGTAAAGATATACGAGTAGTATATGTTACCGTAGTAATATTCAAACAATAGCCTTTTTGGAAGCATGAATAACTAATATATATAGAAGAAATGAAAAAAATCACAGAATACAAAGACATAAAGAAATTAGGGGAAAGCGTACAATGTAAGGTAGGTATAATCATATATATGTAATATAGGTATGTGCATAGAAACAAAAAACATTTAGATATTCGATGTTATTAATTATTGTAGCGAAATCTCAGAAAATGGAAGTAGCATTTTGAAAAATTACATAGCGATTTGGATTTCAAGTATTGAGGGACAACGTTATACATTTTGCAAATGTTATGAGAAAAAGATCTTTCAAATGAATGAAATGAAACTACAAAAGTAGATACACATGCCCACACATCCGGATACGGGTGTAATCTGAGGAAACGAAGATGGAGAAGGAAAAAAACGACACACAAAGTCCACAACAAAAGCCAACCTACACATTGTAGTATAAAATGGCTAGAAGACCTCGAATTTTCAAGTAGACATCTAACCACAACCACGCGGCCGGTTATAGCCACTTGCTGTGGTACTTCAAGCCCAAAGGGAAAATGATCATGCGGAGAAATGTATATAAAAAAACGTATTAAAATAATGGGCAAAATCCGCAAAAAAGTGGAAAGTGGATTCGAGCAGAAATAGGATAGGTAACCCGAGCGATACATATTTCTGCTGGTTGGCTTCATCAGGCCCGAAATGAATGTACATATGAAACGACAAAAGTAGATACATGTGTGGACATTTTCTTTAAACTGTAAGACTGTTATAATTTAAATCTTATACATAACTTATTTATACATCATTACTTTTGTTAACATTGGGGGTATTCTGTTTGTTTGTACTTTTTTTCGGAGGGATAAGTGGCAGAATAAATAGCACTATGCTAAACTTCGACCCTAATAAAGACGTTTGTAATTATTATTAGTGGTATTATTTTTAAATTGTACATTGTGCTTAAGTGATGAGTCAGGGGTTGATATTATTTATAACATTATTACTTACCCGATCGTAATAAGGGATTCCATTTAGTTCTAAGTACTGACCTGAAACAAAATTTTAGAATCTAAATAAATGATACAAAAGAATCAATGAAGGGAAATAAGTATCAGTCATATTAATAAAATACGATTTTCCGCATCTTTTACTTCCCGCTCATGTAGTGCGCAACTAGGATCTGTGGAGCCCTCGTTGGTGATGATTTTGGGAACATACGTTTTGTCTATTCTGAGGGCTCCGACAAACCGCGTCATCTTAGATCCACCTCTGAGCAGCAAGAGTACTGGTGCGGAAGCGAAGACTGGAAACTAGGCCACAGAATCTCAAGTTCCAGTGAATATCGCGTGATTTTTTTTTGCAGGAAATAAGCTGCGAGAGAATTAGATATGGGTGTTTCTTGATTAAAGTATAAGGCGGTGCATGAGTCTTCATAGACTGAATTAGAGTAAGCATTCTTAAACTGCCTTAAATAAAGATAGTTAAACAAATTTTGTTCTTTTTTCGAATAAATCCAACGCATTTACACTATAAAAAATGGACGTTTTCAAAAATCTCACAGATTAGGGAGTGATAGAACTAAACCTCACCAAAGATGGTGGCGAGTGGTCAAAAAATCGACAAAACACCAACTCAAGCGATGCGATGTACCTGTATATTAAGTGATGAGACTATTCACGTATAATTACAATTTTATATTGTCATCATCAAAATAACTTTCTTCTGAAGGCACACAGCATTGAAGATGATTCTTCTACTGGAATAGCCTTCAGCTGGTCGGTTACAGATGTTCGAGGGAGAAAAAAGTCATAACGACTCAAGTCAGGCGAATAAGAAGGCTGAAAAGCTACAGGAATGTTATAACGGGTGATTTTTTAAGAGGTATAGGATTTGATTTTCAAAAAAAAACACAAAACATTTGAAAAAAACGATTAAATCTGTATTTGAGTCGATAGAACGGTCGATATAATTTAATGTTTAAAGATTATTTCATGTAAATGTTGGGCGCGGCTCCGCTTTATGGCCCATGCGCAAGGTCCAATTTTTGGCACACTCTCTTCAACATATCGGCCGGTATCTCACGAATAAATGCTTCAATATTATCTTCCAGTGCGTCAATCGTTGCTGGTTTATCCCTGTAGACATTAGCCTTAACATAGCCCCACAAGAAATAGTCCAACGGCGTTAAATCACACGATCTAGGCGGCCAATTGACGGGCCCCAAACGTGAGATAATCTGTTCACCGAACTCGCCTCTCAATAGGGCCAATGTTTCGTGTGCGGTATGGCATGTGGCCACCGTCTTGTTGAAGCCACATGTCAGCCAAGTCCAGCTCTTCCATTTTGGGCAAAAAAAAGTTTGTTATCATCGCACGGTAGCGCCCGCCATTCACAGTTACGTTCCGGCCATTGTCTTTGAAGAAGTACGGCCCGATGATGCCACCGGCCCATAGTCCACACCAAACAGTGATTTTTTCGGGATGCATTGGTAGCTCTTGCAATGCTTCTAGCTGGTCTTCACTCCAGATGCGGCAATTTTGCTTGTTAACGTACCCATTCAACCAGAAATGAGCTTCGTCGCTGAACACAATTGTTCGATAAAAATTTGGATCTTCCTCCAACTTTGCCAGCGCCCATTCACCAAATTGGACACGTTGTGCGAGGTCGTGTGGCTTCAATTCTTCCACCAGCTGTATCTTATAAGGTTTTACACCCAAATCCTGTCGCAAAAATTTCCACGTAGTGGAGTAACAGAGGCCCAATTGCTGCGAACGGCGGCGAATCGACATTTCACGGTCATCACTAACATTGGCGGATACAGCCGCAATATTTTCTTCAGTCCTCACTCTACGTCTGCGTGTTGGTGGTTTAATGTCCAATAATATAAACTGGGTTCGAAATTTAGTCACAAGCTTCCGAATTGCTCCCTCAGTAGGCCGACCAAATTGCCCATAAATTGGAAGCAGTGCTCGATGCACTCTCTTAACCGAGCATGAATTTTGATAGTAAAATTCAATAATTTGCAAGCGTTGTTCGTTCGTAAGTCGATTCATGGTTAAATTATAGACCAAACTGACAAGTTTGACAATGACACAAAACACGATTCACGCGTCATCTGTCAAAAACAGTGTTGCCAAAAAGATACTAGCAAAAAAATCACCCATTAGTAGCAAAAAACTCGTTAGTTGACGAGGATTATCATGAAGCGACACCCAGTTGTTTTTGATCTGATGAACGATGGTGTGAGTCAAATTTAACTCTTCCCCGATCATTCTGACTGTCAACTGGCGCGGCGATCTGAACGCACAAGATCCCGGATTCTGTCGATATTTTCATCGGTTCTTGAAGATGATCGTTCACCTTCAATCGACTCTCTCCTTCTGAAAATGCTTTTAAGCCACCGAAAAACCTGATTTCTTGACAAAATACTATCTCCGTAGGCAGACTGAAGTTAACAAGAGTTTCCGTTGCAATGTGCCCAAGACTAGCACACCGTTGCTCCAAATTAATGTCACTCATTCTAGAATACACTAGGAAACACTGTTTCACAAAAAAAAAAACGCTGCGGACAATCAAATAATTCGAGCGAGTTCAAACTTGTACTAAAGGCGGATCACATGTTCCCCTGTCACCCCTCCAAGCTAGGCGCCTCCAGTGTTGCCTGATCGAACGCTACCCACCTATATGTTTAATTTCTCGTTATTGTACGACGTTTCGACCACCACGGTGGCCTTTTTTCAAGCGCAATGAACACAAAAACCACAGGATAAGTTTTAGGAGTTACATTAACAAGCGGTGTGATCGAGAAAACTTGACCTACATATTTTTTATAACCTATCTCTGAAATGGGAATATTCCAGTTTTACGTTTTATTTTTGTTTTCATGTAGCTCGCTGCTATTCGTTACCAGCATTTACGGTTATGTAAAATCATTAAATAATATCGGTTGCTCAGATACCTGCATGTCCAATTAGGATGCACGTAAATAAGGATAATTAGGTTTTTTTCGTAATAACGCACCGTCTGTAATTGAGTCAGGAATGATTATAGTTTCATTACTATGTATACATAAACATTGAAAAAAACGGATACCATTAAAATTACATAGTGAATTCTACGTGTAATGTATACGTCGAATAAGGGCATGTGAAGTCAGCATTTTTTCCCAAATCGACATTAAATAGTCGACAGCCTTCAGTTTATTGTTGCATAAACGTTAAGATTCGATAAAACTTTTAAAATTAATGCATAAAGTCTATATAAACATGGGTTCGAAAAATGCGTGGCTTCCTAAAATAGTTTTTTTTAAATATTTCGAACAATATTTATGTATAACAGTGAAAAATTTTTATACAAGGGTTTTTTGTACGACAAAACGAACCATGGGCATAGTTTTACAGTAGCCGCTAGAGGGCGCTCTCTACTGTACCTGTAGTGTATTAAAATGACCTAAAACTTTTTCTTAGTGCAATTTTTACTTTTTGAATAAAAAAACTAATTATTCGCAACTTTTCAACATAAAAAAGCTCTCCTGTGAGTTTTCGTTATAGTTAGCCGTTTTTGAGATATTTCGATTTTTTAAGGTTCGATGCATTTTAATTATTATGGGAAAATAATATTTTTTTTTATATTTTCGATTTGGGCATTACAAGTAATTAAGACGATCGTTTAGATTGTGTTTGTAAAACACAGCAATAATTCCTAACTCCAAATAAACACAAAAAAACAGAATATTAATTTGTTAATTTTCCAATATTATTTTTAACAAATTAAATTAATTATTTACAACTAAAATGCTGTGGATAGTTAGGACAAACATACAAAATCTAAAGTAGTTGCTCGAAATGTAAACCCATTATTCAATACATTAATTCACATCTACGAATGATCGAACGTGGTATAGCATTATTCAAATAAGGTCTTATTTCATCACATGCATTCCTGACTCTGTCTATTACCATATCTCTTGTGGTTACGGGAGTCTGGTACACTTTTTCTTTTAGAAATCCCCACACAAAGAAATCTAATGGATTTAGGTCAGGAGATCGTGGAGGCCAGGGTACTGGTCCTCCACGGCCGATCCATCTTTCTGGATTTTCGTCCAGCCAGTTTCTAACTATTCTCGAATAATGAGCTGGACAACCATCAAGCTGGAACCAGGCCAATCTTCTTAAATCTAACATAACATCATCATACATATTTGCATGTTCAGCCTTTAAAAATTCCAAGAAGATCGCAGCATTTAACATTGCAGGCAAAAGGTAGGGTCCAAATAGTCGATTACGGTAGATACCAATCCACACGTTCACACTAAATTCATGCTGAAAATTTCTTTCCCGAAGTGCACGCGGATTTTCATGCGACCACATATGTTGATTATGAAAATTTACCACTCCACGTCTAGTGAAGCATGACTCATCGGTCCATAAAACGTTACTTAAAAACTCCCTATTATTATCAGTTCTATCAAGAATCCACTGACAAAGTGTGATTTTCGTTCTCCGTCCCCTGGGTGTAGTCCTTGCACAGGTTGCAAATGGTAAGGACGTCTATGGTGATTTCTAAGAACACGGTGAACATGGCTTGCTGAAATCTCGACTAAGAATTATTTCTAGAGTAAATCGGGTGCGTAGATCATGAATATGGGGTCAGTTTTTTGGCTGATGAGCTCTAAATGTGCACTGTCATCCTCCAAATGGGTGCTCCCCTAGACGCCCAAACTGGCCACTTTTCTCAATAAAATGTTTAATACTGCTGTAGATATCATAGTGCGAAAGTTATCCTGCAAAAACCTGAATCCTACGACTGAACCTACGCCCCCCCCTTCCTCTCCCCAGGTAGATTCGTAAATATGCCACTGGAATAAATTTGGTACACAAATTATCTAAGCCACTTGGGAGCTGGAGGTCCCAACAGGCTCATTTTTCTACTTCAAGATATTTTGATAGCCATATTTGGAATCAGCATCTCAAATGTAAACCAAGTTTTGCTGGCAATGCTCGACAATTTACTTGCGGCCAGTATTATTGCAAATTGGTAATTCTTAATGTTTTCCATGAATCTTGGCATCCCATCTGTATACAAAACCTCTGGCCATCAGTATGAGGAACTAAGTATGTATCAATAGAATGCTGCAACTGTAGATATGGAAATGAAAGATATAAAAAAAATTATAATATCAACCAGTCACCTACCGACAAAAACTGTCCATCGTTCAAATATTATCAGGAACAACAAAACTTTGGATACTTTTTTAAAATTCAAGTTCATCTTTTGATACTCCTATCTCTAAAGAGGACCTAAAAATGTCAGTTAATAAATACATTAATGATTTCCAAATTCCAAGTATTGCAACAAATATAGCACAAAACGTTGATGAACTTAATTTATGTACACAAAATTCAGATGCAAAATTTCGAATTTTAAACATAAGGAGTATAAAACATAACATTGATTACTTAAAAATACTACTCGACCAAATATGGTACAGTTTTGATCTAATAGTTTTAACTGATACATTCACTTTCACCGATGGAATCAAAATTTTAAACATAATGATCCAAATTAACCATAACAAATTGAGGTTTCTGCAATTTATAGTCCGCCAGGTTCAGAACCCCACGAGTTTTTCAAGAATATCGAATTTTTTTTAAAAATCAAAATAACGTTCATTTAAAGCAACATATTTTCTTGGGAGATGTCAATATAAATATTTTGGACGATGATCCCATCACAAATGAATACTTGAATATCCTATCAAGTAACGGATGTCTGTCCTATATAAACCTACCTACAAGGTCCATCAGTGGCACATGTATAAGATCAATGTTTTGTGAAAGACCTATCCAACAAAATTACTTGTATACCAATAATCCTAGAAAGCGATATTACTGACCTCTTCTCCACTATTTTACTGATATCTTCAAATGAAAAACATTCTAACATCCCTACCGTTAATAACAACCAAGAAAATTACAAATTTTTTGTCGACAATTCAAAACTAATATCAAATGTCAAACAAGAATCCTGGGAACAATTATACTCTATAAATAATATAGACAAAGCAACGGGACTATTCATAGAGAAAATAAAAAAACTAATAGATATTAGTACCAATAAAGTAATAATTAGTCACAAAGAGAAAAGCAGAAATGTCTGGATTACCAAAGGATTAATAACATCGGCAATAGAAAAAGAAAGACTGTATAATGTAATGAAACTAACGCCAACTACAGAGAATGCCGACTGCTACAACCAATATAAAAATAAACTTATAGAGCTCGCAAGGCAAACCAAACGAAAACAATACCTAAATAAATTGAATAATAACTTAAATGATCCTAAGCGGCTTTGGACAACTATTGATGAAATTACTGGGAAAACAAAATTTAAAGAGT
>CAVLJG010000003.1:24075326-24330740 GCA_963669975.1 Acanthoscelides obtectus
GTAATTGAAAATGATTTTATCAAAATTATTCGGTGGTTTAACAGTAGAAAATTAAGCATTAACTATTCTAAAACACATTTTTTGCCATTTGGATCTTATGCTAAACATCTGCCAAGTTACACAAATTTCTCCTTCAACATTAAGGATCAAAAAATGCAAATTAATAGAGTGCCCAACATAAAATACCTTGGAGTGGTCTTGGATCCTCACTTACGATGGGACATCCATGTCAATTATATTTTAAAGAAAGTTAGATTTGTATCCTACAAAATTAAATACCTTGGGAATATATTGACAGAAAAATATCTTCGAACATTATACCATGCACTGATTGAGCCTCATCTCACATATGGTATATTAGCATGGGGAGCTGCATGTTCCTCACATATCTATAATTTAGATGTTTTTCAAAAAAGTGTTCTAAAAATGATATTTAAAAAACCGAAACTTTATCCCACTGAAAAATTATTTGCAGATGTTCGAATGTTGATATAAGACAGCTTTATTTCTTACACAGTATCACTACCATAAATTTGTAAACACCGACCAAAAAATTAAACATAATCATTATAATGCAGCGATCATATCTCTATTTAGCGCCTAAATTTTATGAAATTATACCTAAAGACTTAAAAGATTTACGTTTCGGAAAGTTTTTCAAAAGAAATTTAAAAAAATGGCTACATTCTATATCTAGGACTGAAATTCATAAACTCAAAATACGAACATCAACTAAATACATAATACGCTGTAGCTAATTTTTGTCCTTTTTTGTCATTTGCATTCTAAGTTTCAACTTAAATATTGGTCCATGTACAGGCGATGCGTTCTATTGGGCCTGTTTTGATTTTATATTTATTTACTCATATTGTTTGTTATCTTTGTACATTGAGTGAATAAATATTATTATTATTATTATATTATTATATTATTATTATTATTATTATTATTATATTATTATTATTAAAAAGGCATTCAGAGTAAGACTAATTATTACGAATTGGGGCGAAGATATATTTTTTGCTATATTGCCTAAGGGTTGAGGATTTAAGTATTTTCTCCTGACGAGGAAGGTCACAACTCAAGTAACCAGTGCATTATATCAAGGATACGGGCGTGTTAAACCGAATAGTTTTACAATCACACCAGGACCCATTTCTGGAAACGAGGGTGTAGAATCACTAAGAGAAAGTGAGGTTCTTTTTCCTGGGGAATGATATCAGACTTTGACAGCTGTTGACATAATATGTCAAACAAGATTGTGAATGCATTTATTTTCGGGAAAATAAACCGCTCCTGGGTTCGTCATATAATTAAGGAATACAGTTTCCCGAAGCGTTAGAAAAGATGCCCTTGTTCTCTCATTTCAAGAATTGACCTCAATATACAATGCAATTCAACACGTAAACAGGAATATCTGTAGTTTATGCGGCGGAATAGCTAGCCTTCCATGTTCTTTGCGAATGCAAAGTGTTAAATCCCCATTCTTTAAGTGCCCTTGCTACGACAATAGCATTTGTAACTTGAAATCGAGATACGTCAATCCAAACAGGTTCACCTTAAGAGAGTGAATGTGCATCCAACACATAGAAGGATGCTAAATGTAGTAACTATCTTCTAACTAGAGGAAGGTTTTATATCGTATCCTAAGAGTATTCAGGACCTCAGTTTTAACCAAGCGACTACAGGTTGAGTTCCGATCAAGCTAATAACCTTAATTGAGGCTCTGCCACGTTTTCCGGAGCGGACTCTCACACGTAAAGTTTCCGGAGTTATTATATTTTATTCAGTGGTGAAATTTTTAGTCTGGATGTTTTTCGGAACGCAGTTTAGATGATAGTTTGTGCTTTCGCGTCATAACGTTTACATTATATGATTCCGTATACACTAATTGTCCATTGATGAATTTGAAGGTAGGTTTTCATTAAAAAGATCAAAATAATTCTGTGTTCCCTTTGTTAACACGCAAAACATTCGGATGACTGAGTGGAGGGTTTGACTTCAGCCGATCTCTGCCAGTATCAGCAGCCTGTTAGATTGGGTACCAGACTACTACAAAACTGATAATAAAACACCTTTCCGACAAAGACAAGTTTTAGTGCATAACCAAAAAATCCCTCAGATCATTTTTGAAATTGAAGATTGCAAAGTTTCCTTCATTATGCCAAAGAATTCGAATTCACCATTGCCAGACATCTCTTTTACATCTATGTAGTTTAATAGTTCTTTGGCTCACACCAGCAGTGTGTATTGTGCCAAGTTAGAATGACTGAGGGGATCAAATGAGGAAGAGAGGGAATGGGAGTGCGTGGCGGAAAAATTCCGGAGAAATAACGTGGGAGCGGCGCCGCCAGAAAAATGTTTCAAGGTCCGCGCCGGATTGACTGTTTACATTTGACGAGACTGAAAACACGAGTTTACACAAAACGAGGATTGACTGGGGATTTCTACAAGGAGGAAACGATGTAACAGATGAAGATAATGTTAAGATGGTGACGATATGATTAAGGTGTTCTATGCTGGTACCGATGATACTGTTCAGGAGCTATACTGTCTGCTACTCTTGCTATTTAATGTAGTTACACTAGCTTTAACCTAGAGTGAGAGGAGCGTGAGGCTACGAGAGGTTGAGAGAGACCTTGGTTGTTAATAGTATTTCAAGTACACCTGAAAAAATGACATCATTCCTTTGGAAGTGATTCGCCTCATTTGAAAGCTTTAGGGTCGATTTCACCAAGGTTGTCAAATCAACAGTCCGTCAAATACAACGAATGAGCTTCAAGTTCCAATCAACAAATTTAGCAACTAGCTATGAAATGTTGAAAACAAAATTACTGTCAAAGTATGGGATGACAGCTTGTCATTGAATCATCACCAGCTTATTGAATAATAAGAAATTACATATGGTTTAGTCAAAATTTAAAGAGATGTTTGATTTTTGAATTGAATTCATGTTTTAATTACTATTGTTGATTTTTTATTCATGTTATTTATCTATTTTCTTCAATTGATATGCGATTTTACTGATTCAACTGGATATTTTTTACTATAAACCTCTTGCAGATAGCCATTAAGCACCTACTTGATGACAGGCTCTACCAAAAGATATTGCTCGTTTCCAAACATTCATTCATTTACTTGCCGTTCATCAGACCCATTATGGCACCTTAGATTGATATTCCCACAAAACCATTCAGGTTTTTTGATATCCATACACCCATAAAGTTGAATATTTTTCGTTGTTCAGGAACTAAACAAACATCCACACTATATTCACAGCGATTAAGAAATTCCCAAACATATGCCTTAAAGCTGCCAGTGTTAAATTTGTCGGTTATTCTATAAATCATATGTCACAGTTAGATGATACCAAAAATATTTTCATAAATAGGAAATCTTTCTCATTCCAGATCGAACAATCTTCCAAAGATGCCTTATAATCATGGTACCTCGTGATGTTTCACGAAAAAAACCAGCAAATGTAAAAGATTCATTTCGCACCACGGGACGTGATCGTCGTTAGACTTGGCAACCCTGCGAGTGACAGATAGATATCCCCGCCAGTCAAAAAGACAATCAAACAATAAACATTACTAGTTTTTATGATTTTTGGACTTAAAAGACATTATTTGTGAAACATTTTTCATAATTTTTTGTCTATTTCCATAGTAATTGCATTATGCATCAGGGAGATGTAGGGATTGACACGTCTTACACATATTATCTGTGTTTTAGGATGAAGAGGACATACTGTTTTTATTGCTTTGAAGAAATTCATTAACCCATAAACTAATAAATGATTACTATTATGATGTAAAGGAAGATGAGGAATTGGATGGAGTATATTTTATATTCTGTTTTCTTGCAAAACACAGACAAATCCACACTATTCAGGTATGTAATGATAATACTCAGTATAATGAAGTTAGCAAATTCGAGATTGCCATGCATTAACAAACGTCCAAATCTGCTGCCAAATTTAACAGCTAGAAAATCGACCTATTATTTGCCGCATTCCCATTCGCTAATGGGATAACGGATTGTCAAATGTAAACCTATAACATATATCAAAATACATGAAAGTTGTCTAGTTTTTTCTGTACAAAAGCATCATGTTGGAATCAAAAAGTGGTCTTGTTGATAATACAGTCGAAGTTTCACGATTTTATTCAATATTTTAATAGAAATCACTGATATTCAGAGATCTTTGACAGATTCTGTCAACTTGCATTTCGATAACGTATTTTCCCATTGGTCCATACTATTAATGTTGGTGAAATCGGCCCTTAGTATGATAATATCAAGCCTATGTCTATACCCTGTAAAAGTTATGGCCTTGAATGATATCTATTAGTATTTTGAAGGCGGCAAATGAGCTTGCCCCGGATTTCATCGGATTGCTTAGATCTCTTTTAATGATCTCTAATGTCCTTAGATGAACCCCAGAAGCACAAAGCAGATACCATGCGAGACTCAACCATGATGATACAACATTATTACGACCTATTTAATAGAATTCAAAATGGTACCAGGTTATTTACCTACTGCCTCCAGACCAAATGGTTAACGAATCGTTTTCAGTTTTAGCCGTATAGATTCGAGACTAAGGCCATTATAATAATTTATATATGAGTGTAAGAAAAGAGCCATTGACCAAGGCCATTATTTATGTCTGATAGTCCGAAGTTCCAGAACACTCTATTATTGATTTATGTATCGCGAAGCCACTGAACTCCAAACGAGAATCGATACATTTACATTCATATGTTCTCGATAGTTATTGATGTGGCAAATTTTTTCTAGCAACTGATGTTAGATTCCGAATATTTTTTTCAGTTTTCAGGTATTTTTCTGTTAGAGAAACCTACCGGAGTCATTGTATGTACGTCCTACTTAAAAGTTATTCAGGGCTACATCTTATCTGCATCTCAAATTATTGACAAAGACAGTGATACGACTTAGTTTCCTGTACACTAGTGACATATCTCAATGCTTCCCCTAGAATGAAAATATATACAATTTTTTTTATACCGAAGCAGCCGCATAGGCAGAAGCCTAAATACCAGGGCACCGCGTCTCCTATGAGGAGCTTGAAGGAACTTTGTTAAACCGATATTTGAACAGCCTAAGGTTAGTAGAACTGGGAGAAGCCCCTCGGTAGATTGTTCCACAATTTCGATATCCTAGAGACAAAGGAGCGGTCGTATCGGTCAGTCCTGGATGTAAGAAGGTCGACACGGTTAGGATGGGAGGCCGAAGTCAGGCGCGTCTGGCTGATAGGCATATCACGCGGCGACATCATGAAGAGCTGTAAGGAGCAAAGCCCGTTGACATAGCGGTAGAAGAGATCGCCGACGTCTCAAGACTGTCCGTTAGAGGAGGATCATTGATGAGTCGGACAGTTCTTCTCTGAACAGCATCGATAGGATATCTGGATAGTTGCAAAGTGCTCACACAAAAATGTGTCACTTATGCTAAATAGATCCTGGTCTTGACCTAAGTAGCATTTTCCTAATTCACTACTAAGAATAATCCAGCGAATTTGGCAGCCAAATGTCATCCAACACATTCTTGAATACTCAAGTGCGCTCGTCTAGTATCGTCACAAATGTCATACATATAAATGACTGACGGTGCTCTTTGATCTTGGTGTTATCAACTATTTTTTTAATTTCCCAGGAGGGCCAGTACAAACATACCAATGTGCTTTCTCAAATTCTTTGGAAATCATAAAACAGCACTGACAGAAGATATGGTGGGAGTGTGCGAAGCCCCAAAATTTTTGAAGAGCGGAGTAAATTTTTTTGGGTCGGTCAAATCTTTAAAATTCCACCAGAAGCTTTATGATTTCCAAAAAAATATACCGTCTCATTTTAGCTACACTATATTAAATACAAATTTTTTTCTTGATAATCTCTTGAGGAAAATAGCTCTGGAAGTAACAACACACATGTTTAATTGCAAATTTTTTAAAGTATTGTAAGAATGTGGCAGTCACGTAACAGTGGCGGAAATCCTATGAAACTCAACGTACTCGATTTTTGTCTCCGGTAGTACTCTGTGCATAGTTCTGATGTACAGAATGTAAAGGAGCTCACGTCAGTTTGCTATTTTTACCAAAATTCACTTTGATTGAGGAGATATTCCTTTCTCCCTCCTTATGCCAACCAACAGACCAACAGAATTTGTTCTTACTTGCAGCTTTTAGGTTAGGTTTATTTCGTTTATGTTTAAAATCCACCGCATTCAAATTGTCATCACTGGTCTTAGCAGTTGATATAAAAATGTATAGTTTAAAACAATCAGGGTTTATGGATTATGTTTAGGTTATGTTCTGATCAGGGCTAGCACGGCTGTTCTATACTAAGTGACATATAAATCCGAACACCCAGTTTAAATGGTTTTATTTTAATAAAATTTTAGTACTTAATGAAGCATAATAAGTAAATGATAAAAATTTCAAAATGATTGCACTGCTTTAAAGCCCTTTGACCTTTAATAATGTGTGGATGCACCCTGATGTGCTTGCTACGCATTCTCCAACGCGCCTAGGCATGCTTCTGATCAGGTGGTCAATGTCCTCCTGTGGTATCTCATTCCAGGCAACCACCAACTCCTCTCGAAGTGCTTCTAGAGTCTGAGGAGGACGTTGCAAATTGAGCAATCTCCTACCCATCATATCCCACACGTGCTCAATTGGGGATAAGTCGGGAGATCTTGGTGGCCATGGTAACAATGTGACATCATTATGTTGAAAGAAGTCTATTGTGACTCTTGCAACATGTGGTCGGGCATTATCTTGTTGGAAAGTTGGATCTGCCAGGGTGTCAAGATAGGGTAAAAGATGGGGTTCTAGAACTTCGTGGATACAACGCTTTACGTTCATGTTACCTCTGATGAAGATTAAAGGTGACCTGGAACCATAAGCTATAGCACCCCAAACCATAACTCCAACAGTGTGATGAACATGTCTTTCAACAAAAAACTGTGGATTCCTCCTTTCACCACGTCGCCTTCTAACCCTGGCACGACCATCGTGCATGCCTAAACAAATCGAGACTCGTCACTAAACTTCTCATTCGTCGGTAAACACTTCGCATGCCAATAGGTCTTCCGTGTTCTGCAAACCATTCATTTGCAATAATCTTAGGCGGCGATCTTCACGGTCTGTTGTTCTACGGCGGCGTCCAGTGCCCCTTGCTCTTTGCGTACGGCCTTCTCGAAGCCATGCCTGACAACACAGTGTCTACACTTCTTTGCACTCTAACTGCAATTGCCCGAAAAGAAAGTCCAGCTTCCCGAAGTCCCACTATATGGCCCCTATCAAACTCACTAAGTTGACGAAATCGTACAGGTCTCCGTATTCTAGGCACCGTAACCGATCGTAAAGGATGTCAAGAACCAAAATCCGCCAACATTGATTCTTTTCTGCGGCTGAAATATTCATCTTTAGAGCGTTAGTGAATTAAAAAAAGCAGTATAAAACCGGAATGTCCAACTGATAAGGCTGAACATTTTTTCACTTGTTATTTACAGTAAGATAAATACATTCACCAACTTTTATTAAAATAAAACCATTTAAACTGGGTGTTCGGATTTATACTTACCATATTTAAACTGTGAAGTGAGACAGACATTGATTTGGTAGACTCATTCTGTTTGAACTTACTCATTACTCTTGGAACGTGATTATCAATAGTTTATGAAAGTTCATATTTCAGGCAACTCCATCACCTTCCTGCATCCTACCTACAACCTAAGCTCACTTTGTTTTGTGAAAACTACAGATCAGGATTTGGAAAGTCTTATGGAAAGGAAATAGTAAGTTACCATATCCACTCAACCCTCTTGTACCTATTCGTCGGTGTTTCCAATCCACAGACTATCAATTAGGGTACAGACGCTATATTTGTATTCTAAGCAATCAAATATCGCCAAGCTGTGTACATCAGACAGCTCCAATAAATATTAAATAACTTCAACTGCGCCTTTTATTGACCCCACAAACTCCCTGTTTCCTCCATGTACTAGTTAGATGTTTCTAGGCGATTCACTTCCATTGGTGCCAGCGTACTTCATTTATAATGAATGAATTGCGGAAGTTTGTATTCACTAAAGCAGAACATCGCTTGGAAGATTAAGGAGAGTATATTGAGCTGTGGAAAGATAAAGAATGAACAATACTCTTTAAAAGGAAAATGAAACCAGTTCTTACTTCTCTAAACAGACAATGTTTTCGTTGCAATATTTGGCTATAACTGTAGCTTTATTCCAACAAACCATCAAACCAGTTCTGAAATGAATAGAGCATGCGCAGAAGTTCGAATTTGATCGCGCATGCGTGTTGTACCTTTTCTAACTATAAAATCTTCCCATACATCAAACATAATATCTTGAGCTGAGGGTTGATAATTATAATGAGTTTATTTCAATCATGTTATTAGAAATATTGATTTTACATTTCAGTAGCACAGCATTCTTTCCCATCTCTTGTTAAATATGTCGTCTCGAACTCCCATTCTTCCGTAAAAGATTTACGGTAACTCAAAAAACAATAAACTGTCTCAAAGTCTACGTCTAGCAAACGAAGACTAGATCTCTTATTCGGCAAGCACAGATATCCTGACAGGGGTGCCACAAGGATCCATACTTGGACCTTTTTTATACATAATATACACAGCAGAAATTCTAAGATACAAAACGTTAAGGTACAATCGTACGATGATATTCGAGTTTACTTTAGCTTTTCCATGCAGCAGAAAGAACTCTAAAGCTTAACTCTAAGAAGACAAAAGTAATACTTTTTGGCAATAAAAAGAGTATAAACACTTTAAAGGACACTCTTTCGTTGAAAATTACAAGCGAAGTGCTTAGTTTCTGTGATTCTTCTCGTAATTTAGGGTTAACTGTTGATCCAAGCCTTCGTTTCTCACTCCATTTTCAAACGCGTGTAAATAAAGCAATTAGTTTTCTCAAAATTATTTATAACAGTCGACATTTCTTAAGAAAAAAATTAAAAAAACTTTATGTGAGACCTTGGTGCTTAGTAATTTCAAGTATTGTAGCTTTATTTGTGGGCCGTGCTTGACTAGTGCTGACATAACGAAAATACAACGGGTTCAATTTAGCTGCTGTAGGCTGGTATATGGAATTAGGAAGTATGACCCCATATCACACAAAATCAGAGAGTTGTGAATGGCTTAACATGAAAAATAGGAGACTCCTTCACCTGCGTAATTTTACGCATAAACTGGTCAACACTCCAAATCATCCAGGTCTGCTCAAACATTTCATTTCTCGCAAAGATACCCATCATCAAAATATAAGACCGCCATGTTTCAGATATCGTTCATATATAATGCTATCAGGATATATAATCAGGTGCCACAAGAATTCAAGCTTCTTAATATGAACAAGTTCAAATTCAAACTTAAAGTGTTATTTGTTTGATATGAAGTAGGATCAATAATGCAATGTTGTATATCCAACTTTTAATTTAATTATTATTGTGTAACTCTTATATATGTGTGTGTATATGTATATATATATATATATATATATATATATATATATAACAAAAATAGGAAAATAATGGGCAAAATCCGCAAAAAGTGGATTTGAGCAGAATATAATATATAATAGCCAACCAGCAGAAATACGTATCGCTCGGGTTACCTATCCTATTCTGCTCAAATCCACTTTTTGCGGATTTTGCCCATTATTTTCCTATTTTTGTTATATACCTTTCTCCGCATGATAATTTACTCTTTATATATATATATCTATATATGTATCTATGTATATATAAAAGCAATTTTGATATCAAAAGTGTGGCTAGATCTGTTTAACATAGAATGTGTTGTTCCTTTCTTTGCACGCTCTGTATAGTTTTTAAAAGTTAAAAGCATAATCCGCACCTGTATGTTTTACTGCGAATGCCTGTGTTGTTCATCGTATGTATACTTTTTCTGTCTACCTTATTGATTTTGACATATGTAATTACATATTATTTAATAACAAATTCAATTATTCGCTTATTTGGGTGCTCCCCTCCAGTGGTTGAGTAGAGTAGCTGTCAGCTTGACTTCGCCACTGGTACTATATATATTTTTTTATTATACTGAATTTTCTTTGAAAATAAAACACGGTTTATTATTATTATTATTATAATTTAAAATTTTACTTCAGTTAAGATTACAACAAGCCATGTGATTCTCTGTTCCAACAGAAAAATAGTTCGGAACCGTATTTACAAACCTAATGGCAACTTATCGTCCAGTCATCATGAGCATATTACAGCTAAGAATAAATGACGGAATTGTACGCATCGCGGCAACTTACATGCCTTACCTTAAGTAGGATTCCGACAGTTCGGAAACCTGACAGCAACATATGAAAATCGGTCAAACATGCGTAGCAATCCTAAAAAATACTTCCATATATTGTGGGAGGGAATAAGTTAATGTCTTTAGGAAAAATAATGACATTTGTAATAACTATAAGTGGATTGGTTTTGTAGACTGAAAAACATTCCTCGCTACCTTCTTGACAAACTTCTAATAGGCCCTGAATCAAATCTAATAAAACAAAAACATCGACATAATAAAGTCGTTTTCTTACACGAAAGTGTTTATCTCAAGCAAAGCTGCTTTTCATTTACCTGCAGGAAAGTCGCTTCACACTATAATTATTCTCGTTTTTAACGTTAGCCCTGGAGGAATTAATTGAGCCGTTTACATAGATAGTTACATGGAGGCATCCTCAATTAAAGGGGCATCCAGAGAGTACTCGATAAATGATTCATGTTAATGGGTAACGCATAAAATTATTTATATAGGCTGGGCCTGTAGGAAATTGCAGTGCCATTTGTATTTGAATAATTGAACTGTCTACCATAGTCGTCGGAATTTTACTGTTGAGGGCTAAGGTATTATAATTCAAGCGGAATCAATTTTACCTGTTCCGAGGGTCAGTGGACCGCACAGCTTTGCAAAATGTAAGACGGTAGCTTGAACTGTAAACAAGATTATATCTCGCAATTTTAGGGCCTATCAAATTTGAATTTTCAGCAATAAAGAGCTTCAAAATTAACCGTATCAATTTGAAATTCTAGTTAGGAATGTCGAGGTCTACCTACATCCGGCACACCTCCTCCACGTTACTTTTTCTTCTTCGTTGTCCCCTTATTTCTCCACGATTTTGGTAGGGACTTTACTATTCAAGATGAGTGGTGTTGTATCCGGAACAGGTTACAAGAAAGAATATATGATTTTCTTTTTTATTCCTTTTTGTTATATTAGTGATCCAATGTTAATACACCAGAGAATAATTCCCATACTGACATATGAGTCAAAAAATATGTTTTATTTTGCAAAATTCCTTTATTCTGCTACATACATTATTTTTACGGTACTACTGACTCAAAAAGTCACATATAGTTAGAGTTACAGTTTCTCGCCTAATATTATCAATTTTGGATTTAGCCACTTTTGGAAATAGGGGACTCATCTGGGCGACCAGATTTGGAAGACTCACTGACCTACAGAAGTTTAACTAAGAGCAAAGGTCTTGCGGACCGTCCTGACAGTTCGATAAATATAAGGGTGAAAAATGACGTCTAGTAGGATGACTCTGCAGTTCCCACGCAACGCTGTCACCAGCTCAGAAAGGATTATGTAGTCCCGTTCATGACGGGACATATTCGAACTATTGAGCTTGGACTAATTGAAGACTGTTGTTTAAATAGTAATAATTTGCATCATTGGAAAATTTCCGTCAACACAAATCGTATATTTATTCATGACAACGTTTTTGGCACGCATCGCCGCATATACCATGCCAACATAAATCTACAAATTATCGCTAGTAGTATGTCCGAGCTTAATTTACATTTATATTTCCGACCATTCCGTTTTACTTTTAGATGAAAATTTCCCGAAATATATTTAACTGGAATTCCCATTTCATAAATAACTAAAATAACAGCCAACATATGCAACATTGTGGACAAACCTGTTTAATGCAGTGCGTTTATGCAAAAAAATGTTTTAAGAATGATGCAGTTTATTTTCGTTCTTTTTTCAATCGTGTGGTCGGAAAAGACGTAGTAGAAGAGTAGAACTTATTATTAAATGTTTGAATTGTGGAAAGCAATTTTTATCGTTCATAATATTTTATATTATCTATGAGAAACTTTCAAAAACTGGTATCTTTAATCTCTATAAAAACTAATTTCTTAAATCTGGTGAAGAGATTCTAAATATGTCGTCAATTTGACACTAAGACCAACATCAGGTTATAAACGACTTATTTTCTACCTCAAATTTGGTACCACGGCACTTCACCGATGTTTGATGATCACATTCCAATTTAACGCCCCAAATTACCTAAATGTATCAGGTTTCATTCACTTTTAACAATGCCTGGCGAAAGTAGAAATTTTGACCTGAAAAGTCCTACAATATTTTCAGGTTTCTATGAGAAAATTTTCAAAAACTATTGCGTATCTTTGATCTCTATAAAACCTTGTTTCCTATGTGAATCTGGTCCGTAGCTCCCGTATCCGAGATTTTATAATAGATATAATCCTTCGAAATACATTTTTCAATAATTTACTAAGAAGTGAACAATTTTATATGACAATCCAATCATACACCGTTATTGTTTACACTTTTTCCATATCCAATTTCGCAGATGAAGTGTTTAAAGTGTATTTCCTGATTTCAAGGTAAGAAACTTATACAAAAAATCCTATTTTCTACGGTAACTGGTTATGGTTCAGGTTCACTAGACTGGATTTCTAATTCTGTTGCGAAATACTGCTGACTAATCGCAACGGATATTAAAGAAAGGTTCAATAATACTTGTTAATAATACGTTTATATTTTGCTTTGCTGCTTATGTCATGATAACAAATTAACATTTA
This sequence comes from Acanthoscelides obtectus, assembly GCA_963669975.1. Lineage (NCBI taxonomy): Eukaryota > Metazoa > Arthropoda > Insecta > Coleoptera > Chrysomelidae > Acanthoscelides > Acanthoscelides obtectus. The sequence continues at coordinate 24,088,252 of CAVLJG010000003.1, forward strand.
TTGGTAAACTAGCAAAATATCTACAACGGTAAATATTTAATACGTTATGCAATAATTGATTTATATTATACATTAATTAGTTGTTGTCTGTTCTTGAATCAATACGTTAGTTGTATTTAGATACACTGCAACGGCTACTGGAAAAATTAACATATTTATGTTGGAATTGTTTTTTTGTGTATTATGTAGGACTTTAACTTCTAGTGCAATTATTTTCATCATCTAATCTCACTGTGTACAGTGTCCAGGGAATCTCATGGCTTAGAGTGCTAGAATTCTGACTTAACTGACCATATTCGGTGTCTTTCCATATACATATACTAAGTGACATATAAATCCGAACACCCAGTTTAAATGGTTTTATTTTAATAAAATTTTTTATAAGTACTTAATGAAGCATAATAAGTAAATGATAAAAATTTCAAAATGATTGCACTGCTTCAAAGCCCTTTGACCTTTAATAATGTGTAGATGCACCCTGATGTGCTACGCATTCTCCAACGCGCCTAGGCATGCTTCTGATCAGGTGGTCAATGTCCTCCTGTGGTATCTCATTCCACGCAACCACCAACTCCTCTCGAAGTGCTTCTAGAGTCTGAGGAGGACGTTGCAAATTGAGCAATCTCCTACCCATCATATCCTACACGTGCTCAATTGGGGATAAGTCGGGAGATCTTGGTGGCCATGGTAACAATGTGACATCATTCTGTTGAAAGAAGTCTATTGTAACTCTTGCAACATGTGGTCGGGCATTATCTTGTTGGAAAGTTGGATCTGCCAGGGTGTCAAGATAGGGTAAAAGATGGGGTTCTAGAACTTCGTGGATATAACGCTGCGCGTTCATGTTACCTCTGATGAAGATTAAAGGTGACCTGGAATCATAAGCTATAGCACCCCAAACCATAACTCCAACAGTGTGATGAACATGTCTTTCAACAAAAAACTGTGGATTCTTCCTTTCACCACGTCGCCTTCTAACCCTGACACGACCGTCGTGCATGCCTAAACAAAATCGAGACTCGTCACTAAAGACAATACTGTTCCATTCCTGATCCCAGAGTGACGGTTGTCTGCACCACTCAAGGCGATTACGTCGGTGTTCTCGAGTTAAAGGGAAGACCCAGTGTGGCCGGTATGAAAACAAGCCAAAACTTCTCTTTCGTCGGTAAACACTTCGCATGCCAATAGGTCTTCCGTGTTCTGCAAACCATTCATTTGCAATGGACCTGGTAGTGGAGAAACGGTCCCTTAAGGCCAATAATCTTAGGCGGCGATCTTCACGGTCTGTTGTTCTACGGCGGCGTCCAGTGCCCCTTGCTCTTTGCGTACGGCCTTCTCGAAGCCATGTCTGACAACACCTAACCACAGTGTCTACACTTCTTTGCACCAACTGCAATTGCCCGAAAAGAAAGTCCAGGTTCCCGAAGTCCCAGTATACGGCCCCTATCAAACTCACTAAGTTGACGAAATCGTACAGCTCTCCGTACTCTAGGCATCGTTTCCGATCGTAAAGGATGTCAAGAACCAAAATCCGCCAACGTTGATTCTTTACTGCGGCTGAAATATTCATTTTTAGAGCGTTAGTGAAAAAGCAGTATAAAAACCGGAATGTCCAACTGATAAGGCTGAACATTTTTTCACTTGTTATTTACAGTAGATAAATACATTCACCAACTTTTCTTAAAATAAAACCATTTAAACTGGGTGTTCGGATTTATATGTCACTTAGTATACATGCTCAATTGCCCAGGCTATAGAGAAAAAAATAGATATTTCGTGTAAAAAAGTTTAGCAGATCTCTCCAGTTTACTGATTATTTTATAAAATTTAATTTGAAAATTGAACTAGCAAAATACTGAATTTTGGGCTTTTCTCATTTTTTATAAAAAACAACGGACATCTGGCCGTATCTTTTTATGTGTTTGTCAGTAGAAAGACCTACGATTTAAAACTTTCAGATATCTGCTGATTTTTTTCATCTTTTTTATCTAGCCTAAACTACAGGCCTATTTCAACGCGATGACCGGACCATTTTTGTACCAATATGCTACAAGCATCAGTTCGTTTGAAATCTGCTTCATTATGCTATCGAATTTGAGGCTGGCCAGACGCATTTGTCAATCCTCTATTCCTTAATCTAACTTGGGTCAGGTGCTATATATTGAGAATTAGATAACAAAATTGCTCTTTTATTGCGAGGCGTCGGCAATGAAGGGAAATATACCATAAAAAAGATTTTCGATACATCATGTAATCATTCTATATGGAAGGTCTACGTACTCCAAACCACAAAAAATCGAGGTCGCAATATGTTTGCACACCCACGTTCCCATACCTAATATGAACACTGACAACGTTCAAGGCCTCTACATGATAGAATACTAAAGTTAATGTACTGTTAATAGGATATGTACGTATCATCCATTATGTATGATGGTTTTATTTAAGCAAACTATTCGCTTACTTGCTTTTTATTCGTGTTTTTGAAAATCGTTTTGAGAAAAACATAAAATGTGATGAGGATCGGAGATGGTTGAATGGTTTTTTTGTGCTTGAATAGATTTATGGGCGGTTGCACCGTACCAGTGGAACTTAAATAGTCAGTTGAGCTAAGACGAAGATTTCCTTTGCTTAAGGTAGAGATTGTTACCTAAATTGTACCTTTTGTCAACATGGCGGACGAGTATCTCAAATTAATGCAAATTAATGTTTGAACAGTTTGTATGTGCTAAAGATGGATATAGATATTGCAGAAGTTGGTGAAGTTGACGAAATAAATCTACTGCGTATTGGTACCGGATTCAGCAGCAAATCAACAGCAAAATATTTTGAGATTTATGATGACCTGGACCAAAAACACACGGCCGTATCGTCAGTCGATCCTACAATTGTAGGACGCCTTTATGGCCTCCTTGATTTTCATAGTATTTTCTCTGGCTACCCACATACCAAACATGTTTAAGGGGAAAAGGGAAAGAAAGAAAGGAAAGAAGAAATGGAGCAAAGAAAAGAAGTAAATCATTTGAAATAGCTTAAGCATTATTGCTTTGACTACTCGAATTATTTTGTAACTCCAAAAAATAGTTTTGATCGGTTTTGTATACTGAAATAATTTTGGCTGGTCTGAATCTACAATTTAATTTTGATCACAGTGCGAGGCGCGGTATGGAATGTTTGTGAACTTGCTCGACTGTGTAGCCTACCGAATCACGCAATAGAGGGTTGCTGTGCGATTCCGCTTTATTATAACGCCACTGCGCCTGTTGTTTTACGTAATAATCCCTTCGATATGGGATATCAAGATCTCTGTGAATGGTCTCATTTGACACGTACCAAGGGGCGTTAGTAATTGTGCGTAGGTTTCTGTTTTGCAGGACTTGCAGTCTCTGCATGTGCGTCTTGGCAAGAAAACACCAAGCTGCGCTTCAGGCTGATCTAACACATGATATAAATCAAAGGCATCGACAATTTGATGCAAATAAATATTGGTAACATAACCTCAAAACAGAGCGCTGACACGGAACAGTAGAAAACTATGACAATCAAGGAGGCCATAAAGGCGTCCTATGAACGACTGACGATACGGTCCTAAGAGCTAGTTTTAGGATTGTCACATTGCCAGAATTTGATCAATCACTTTGATATACCATCAAATATTGTACTGCCATAAATGTGAGGAGGAATGAAAATGGCCTAAAATATCACACATCTACTCGTACCTATGGAAGGCAAGGTCATTTATGTATACCAGGAATAGACGTGGGTTCAGGATGCTACCTTGCAGAGCCCCCACGTCTGGGCTCTGACTTCTGATAAGACGTTTTTATCTTTATCTAACTCGTCATTGACGAATTCAACTAAAAGTTCCTCGAATTCTTTTTAATGTAGAGGGTGCTACAATGATAGGTCGTAATTTCTAGAGGATAATTTAATCAAATTTAAGTAGAAAAGTTCATAGAGACATGTGTCGCTTTCCAAGATACAGGGTGTCATAGTTTCAAAAATATGTTTTTTATTATCTCATCCTTGTGCCAATTTTGTTGAAAATTCACAGTGTTATTTATAGCAATTCGGCTCTAAATTAACATTACTTAGAAGATAATTATTATTATTCTAGTGGGGCATCCCGTAGCAGCCACACAAATAATATTGACAAATAAAATGTATGCCACTGACTTTTGAAAAAAATTTTTTTTTTGAATTAAGATAAAGATACAGCTTACTTTGTCGTTTAGTATCATTTTTGGGGATGTAATAAACCAATTTCATTACATGCTCAAAATTGTTTAAATAAATTCAAATTAATTTGTCGATGTACAAGCCATTTTGTTGAAATCTGGCGAACGGAAAGTAACAACAATTTAACAAAATATTCACAAAAAATGCTGAAAATTACGACCTCCCATTTATAAGCAGACTTCTACTTCTCAAAATAAGGTCGTTTTTATTTTTTTCTCGAAACCAAAGTAGGCTACGAAGTGATACCAAGAAACAAAAAAGCTGTATCATTAGCTGCTCAATCAGAAAAACAGATGCTTCTTTAAAAAGTTAGCGGCTTACATTTTTTTGACAATATCATTTATGAGGCTGCTCCTCGAGAGTCAATGGAATTCATAATTATCTTATAATCAGTTCTAATTTAGCAGCTTACTGTAATGAACAGCACTGCCACACTTGAACAAAATAGGTACGAGAATCTTTGAGGTATTAACAAAAATTATTTATTAATAAAAGAAACAATTTTTTTAAAACTTTAACGCCCTGTATCTTGAAAACTGAACCTTTTAGGACACATGCTCAGACTGTAGATTTAGTTGTTGTCTGTTCTTGATTCAATAACTTCGTTGGTTGTGTTTAGGCATAACAAGTTCTTCTGCAAATGTTAATCGAAAAATAATCATATTTCCGTTGGTCTTTTGTCTCTGTTGTGTACTCTGTAGGTCCTTAACTTTATTTTCAAAACGGTAGTCGGTCTAGAAAGATATTTTGAGGAACTCGTCTGACTTCTGGCGTTCATTTTCCTGCTTCGAAAAGACGGGGAACGTTACATTTCTATCCAACGTATCCCGCTCTCGTCGAGGTTTTCAGTGAAAAGCTTTCCGAATTGTTTTTCAATTATGTCCGCTCCACACTCGAATTTCGTTGGCGTTTCACTCGTTTTGTTTTGTTTTTCTACGTTCGGTAACCATGCCAGTTATTGCCGGCGGCCGCCTGCAGTTCAGTTGATTTTAATTAAACTATATATATTTGGTGGATTACACGCGAACTGCTTGCTCCAAGCCGTTGCAGCTTTAGTCGAAATATTGAGTGCAAGCTATTATTGTATTGTTGATAGGGTGTAAGTAGTAGGTAACCATTCACATAGCACAGGTAAGTTTGTGCAGGACGGATATATTTTTTTATCATGCATACTTTGTATGGCGAGCACCAACCAGGAGAATTCAAACTAAATTAGTATGTTGAAGAAAGTTTTCGAAATTGACGACTTCTGGTGTTCTGTGTATGAATGATTAGAGTATGTTCAATACTGTGGATAAATACTTCTACTACATTCGTATATACGAGCCCCTTACCACTTCAGTTGGCCCAACTATTGAAATATAGGAAATATAGGTTGATATCTATTTTCATTTCAATGCAAAATAAGTCTATAACGCATAGGTGGCTGTGAAAAATAAAAGCCATGACAATTGTTTTTATTAATCACAGCTGTCAGAATACGTTTAAAATAGTTTTGGGTAATTAAGGTTTTCAAAATGGGTAGATGGCATTGTTAGACTTATCGCGGTACAGTGTAAAAAATATTGTTAGAAGATATAACGTAACTGGTTCAGTTAATATTAAGCCACGATATGTGAAAAAAAGTAATATCACAAATGCCGACCGAAGAGTATTAACAAGAATAATCGTGAAAAACAGGCGTGCCAATTATTTACAATTAAGTGCTCTGTGGAGGGACGCTGTTGGAAGGAGAATTTCGAGGTCCACAACTCATAGAGAGGCCCACAAACTGGGATTTAGCACTTGCAAGGTAAGTTTTCTTATAAAAAAAGTGAAGTAAAAACCTTAAAGTTGCACAACTTGTTTATAGGCCAAAGAAAAGCCACTAAAGAACATAGACAATGGACACTTCAACAATGGTGTGCAATACAATGGAGTGATGAGGCCAGATTATTCGCAAAAAAATGAAGCATTCCATGTTGACTGTCTGAAGAGAAAAGTGAAATTTCCAGCATCCATTATGGTCTGGGGCAGTATGTCATCAAAAGGAGTAAGAAATCTTCATTTTATTGATGGAAATGTGGATACAAACAAATATTTGACAATTTTAGAAGAATCGCTTTTAAAAGTGATGGAAGAATATTCGACATCCGGCAAGATTTTGTGATTCAGCAAGATGTGCACCGTGCCATACCTCAAAAAAGGCCATAAAATGGATGGAAGAGAATAATGTACAACTTTTGAAATGGGTTTCTAGCAGTCCAGATCTGTCACCTAATGAAACTTTGTGGCACGAGATGCAAAAGGTTCTACGACAACATCCTGATCGTACAATCACCGAACTGAGGCAAAAGCTTCAAGAAATATGGGATTGTTTTACACCAAATTTTTGCCAAAACTTGGTTAACACTATGCCCCAAAGAATTTCAGCCGTAATAAAAAAAAAGGTGATGTTACCCAATGGTAATCTTTCAATTGTTGCTTTGTTAACTTCGCACATTTATTCGCACATTATTTATTTGTTCAGATGTTCTATTAGTTATAGGTCTTCAAATATGTATTTTTTACGACTAGAGTGTATCTAAAATGTTTTTGAGAAAATAAATTGTTTTAGAAGTAAATAGTTTCGTCATGTTTAGTTTATAAAGGCATATTTTGGTACAAATCTTGAGGTGGGCCAACTGATGTGGTAAGGGGCTCGTATAACCCGAAATCAACAATTTCACAGATTTTCAGCTGCAAACTAATTTAGCTTTGGTTCCTCTTGGTTATTGCTCACCACCCCTGGTGATACTTAATCATCACCAATGCTTCAAAAAAATGCAACATTAGATAAAACACCCAAAAAGTCAACTTTTTCAAATGGAAACTACCCATTTTTATATGTCCAGCATATTAAGCATTTCCTGGTATATTTACATCATGTTTTTTCTCTTGCTTAAATACCATTTACCTTAAGATAATCCCAGTTGCCCATGACACCTGATTTCTGCCATGGCCAACTGAGAGTATCTTATGGCAGAACTCTTGTGGAGCATTTAAGCAACAGAAAAACTAATATTTCCATATATCTCGGAAACTTTCTTTCCAAGGTAGACAACCTTACAAAAAATTAACCTTATTTTCAATATAGAGATTATAAAAAATGTTTCCATCTGAAAAAATGGTCCTTTCGGGTTTTTTCAAATCCAATTTCTCATTAACTTTTCTTGGCCACTCTATACTATTAAGCATTGGCCTGCACGTGTAATATTTTATGCGAAATCTGATATACCTCTAAAACGGTTAGACTTAGGTATAGGATGATATACACGAAATGTATTTAGAATCTCGCGTAGAATCAAACAAATTTTGTCAATACGATTTTGAACTGCCTAAGGTTAGTAGAACTGGGAAAAGCTCCCTATTGTAGACTGTTCCACAATCTCGACACCCTCGGGACAAAGGAGCGGTCGTATCTGCCAGTTCAGGATGTACAAAGTTCGACACGGTTAGGATGGGACGCCAAAGTCAGGCGGGTCTGCCTGGCAGGAACATCGCGCGGCGGCATCATGGAAGAGAGCTCTGAGGAGCAAAGCCCGTTGGTGTAGCGATAGAAAAGAGCTAGATCGCCGACCGCCCGCTGGTGCGAAAGAGTCCCGAGACCGTCCGCCAGAGAAGAGTCATCGATCAGTCGGACCGCCCTCCTCTGGACAGCATCGAGCATGGATAATGTAGTCGGGGCGGCAGCACCCCAAACGTGTGAGCAATACTCGAGGCTAGGCCTTATCTGGGTCTTGTATAGAGTCATGAGTTTTGGAAGCATTGTGTACAAGATTGTTGCGTTGCCAAGCAATGATAACCTCCAGGTCTCTCGCCAGAGAGGAAGTCATCGCCAGTCTTCTTTTTTCCAGCTCAGCGGCAGAGATCGGCTTGAATTACTGCATGTGGAGTGCTGTCATCAGCGTAGCTGTGGATTGGGTTGATCGAGCCAAGACAGATCTCTGAGGAACACCCGCGTTGACGTTGTGGGTTGAAGAGGAGAACCCGTCAATTACGACGGATAACTTGCGGCCAGAGATAAAGTCAACCGCCCATCTGCAAGTTTTTCTGGGTGGCCATAGGATGGAAGTTTGCTTAGAGGGCAGCGTGCCACAGCTGATCGAACGCTTTCGTGATGTCAAGAGCAACGACATGAGTCTCACTATAAGACTGTATGAGTTTACTCCACAATTGCGTGACGTAAGCTAGGATATCCCCTGTGGATCGCTGGTGCCGGAAACCATACTGCTTGTCGGTAATCAAGTTGTGACGTTCGAGGTAGTCCAGAGTATCGCGATTTATGCACCTCTCCATCACGTTACTTATAACAGAAAGCAGAGCTATAGGCCTGTGGGTCAGCCTTTTTTTGGGACGGTAAAATTTCCAGTTTTCTGGGAAGGTGCCGGATCCATAAGATATCTGGAAGAGACGCGAAAGAACTGGAGGAAGCTCCGCTGCACACCTTTTCAGTACGATGGCAGGAATCAAGTCCGGACCAGAAGCTCTGTTGATGTCGAGCAATAAGAGCACTCGTCTTACCTTCCGCATAGTGTGTTGTTGAATTGTTGGCACTTGGGCGTTGGAGGGAACGTTCGCGCTGGAGATGGCAGCACAGATTTTGGCAAGCAAGGCAAGCAAGAATAATCTATTTAAAATACGCAAGTTGATATCTACTTCCAGTATAATCCCAAATGCCACCATTTTGAAAATAGTTCAGCCAAACTTTTCTTACGCCAACTTTTTAAGTACATAATTGCAATACTATATTCTTTCTCTTCCATACCCGCTTTCCTTATAAACAGCTGTGCCGTAAATCATTTATTCCTTGTGAATTCAAAGTCTAATATCTGGAATCAGACTTCTAATCCATATTCCAGTACATTCTCGAATATAAAGTTAATGAGGCGTCCTTGAAAGGATTGGTTGAGGCATTGTAAGGTACAGCCTGTCCTGTGGTCAGCAAAATATCCATAGCACTTATTGGTAGCTGTTTTTTGCCTTCGAACGATGTATGAAGAAATTCAATTCGGTAATTAACCAAAGCGAACGCAGTTATTCCGTTGTCACTGTTGAAGGCGAGCGAAAACAACCGACTTTCAGTTTCGTCTCGCTGAAGCGTCGCTGCCAATTCGCCCGGTGACAGATCTTCATTATGGAAACCGCGGTGCTCCGCATTTGGAAAGTTCCAAAGTGTTAAATTGGAATTCTTTTTCCGCTTAGTTGTTGGTTAGCGGACACCTGATTAAAATGCACAGTTATGTAAATCCACGCTCTCGTTTCCACGTTTTATTTATTTGATCGGGGTCTGTTTGTGTTTTCAGTCTCTGTTTTCGCTATAATGAATTTATATTGTTTTAATCTAATTGCTGAAATTGGTCTTGGACCTAGATTAATGTAGAGTAGGTTTTTACCAAATGAACGGATGTGGATCCATCCCCGCAGGCCCACTCCGGGTCTACCGGTAATATTTTTTATCCGATCATTCTTACATCAACATTGCTCACAACTCATTAAACATTAATTACTTTGATTGCCTATCGCATATAAAGTATTCTGTCAAGAATACAGGGTGGAAACGTTATGATACTCATTATTTAAATCGGTGATAGAGGGGGTTAAAAGGAGCAAAAAGTTTCATATAACATGGGGATCAAAACGGCATTTTTTTTTTTAGAAAAAAGCGACTTTAGTGTAAATAAAGATGGAGTTTGCTATTTTTGGCTCTTAGGTATTATTTCATTATTTGATAATGTACTCGTAAAATGCAAACAATTAAATAAAGCGGACTCACCACTAACTGTCATGAGCGCTTCACCTAGTGTGTGAAAGTTTATTGAACGTATTAAAAAATCCATTTATAAATAGGGAACACAATTTTGATACATACATTGTTTTTCTTTTTAAAACCCACAGTGCACTTTTTTGTATCTAAAGAAGGTGTTCAAAATGTCGTCCTCCACTTTCCACACAAGCTTCATTACGACGAACCCAGTTTCTTCTTACTCTAGGTCCTCGAAGTTGTCTATTTATTATTTCAGCCGCATTAAATTTTTTTTCGCGAAGTTGTGCTTAAGTTGTTATTGGACCAGCCCCATATACCATCCCTTTAAGTTCTCCCCAATACCAGAAATCCAGCGGATTGAGGTCAGGAGATCATGCTTACCATTTTCGAGGATCAGGAGCATTTCGACCGATTCAGCGATTTGGATAATGTTCATTCAAATACTAAATGACGCCTCTAAAAATGTGTGGTGGTGCCCCGTCATGAAGAAATCACAAATTATGTCTCCGTTGTAATGGCATGTTGTCTAAGGTCTGTTCCAAAAGTTCTGGTAGGTTATTGGATAGAAAAGTTTTTTTTTATACTCCAACTACTACGAAGGCGTAAGGCCTAAACACCCATTGGGTACCGTGGGGCTATAGGGGAAAGGGGGAACGCCACACGGACTCTGGCGAGGGAACACGTGTGCATGCAACATGCACACATTCTGGCTCCGCCTACGAGATCCGCCTGGTGGTACCTCTACGTTCGACAGTCAGAGACCGTCTACCACCTACGGACAATCACAACATCCATAGCCAAGAGAAAAATTTCTCCTGGGACGGGACTCGAACCCGCACAGCGCACGGCGACTGATCAGTAGACCGAAGAGTCTACTACTGCGGCCACCGCTGCTGCCTGGTAAGGTATCCTTCTCCTGACAACTTTAGGGGTAACTCGCAAGGGCCAATTACCTGATTGTCAAGAATACCCGCCCAAATATTTATTTTAAAACGTGGTTGGAAATGACCTTCACGAATGGTATGAGGATTTTTTTGGGCCCACATGTGAGTATTATGGAAATTTAATATCCCGTCTAGCGTAAAAGTACATTCGTCCGTCGCTGGAATGTTTTTTAAAAAATCCGGATTTTTAATGTTTTTGTGCAAAAACCTCTGACAGAATGTTAGTCTGCGAGGATAGTCTTCTGGTAACAAGGCCTGTACTCGTTGTACATGGTAGAGATAAAGCAAATTTTCCCGTAGGATTCTATAGACTATGGTATGCGATAGTAGTACGCGGCGGCCTAAATCCCGAGTGCTGATATCTGCATTGATTTCCACGATATTTAAAATTTGTTCCTCCTGCTCTACAGTAACCTGTCTTTCACTAGTGCGAATAATAGTGGGCTGAACACTTCCTGTATCTCGAAGTCTTTGGCGAAATCTGTCGCGATAAATTTGAGCTGCAAGAGTTGAATTTTGACGAGCTTCTACGTAAACTAACAACATGTCGGCGAACTCTTGATTCGAGAACATTGGAAATAAACACGACGACGTACGCAAACAAAAACAAAACAACCGCCCGATGCTATGCCGGTTCGATGAGAGTGATGAAAGACCGAGGCGCTGTTGTCATGTGTGTTTTAAATATTTAATTTAATGAAACTTACTTATTGACTACAAATTTTGGCTTAACTTAGAAAAACTTAATGCCATTTATTTGTTAATTGAAGGGTCGGCCGGAACAACGTTGTATATAACATGTTTGTATAAAATAAGATTTCCGTCAAACAACGTAGTATGTGCCTATTGGGACCCGTTGACAACATAGACCCACCTGTTTACTCGCATCAATCACTGTGACGCGAATTTGTAAAGAGCGCCATTTCAGTCTTCCGCGTAACAACGTTGTATGTACGTAAACAAAAAAGAATATCTATGGTTTATGAACCATTCCAGTGGATCGATGTCATTGCTAAAGCCAAAGTTAAAATTCCTTTTAAAGTTGTCTGGATGCACCAAGCCTTCTTTGAGAATTTAACAGCTTTGGAATATTGTATATGGAAATACCCCAAATGTAAAATTACACAAGGATTGTGGCTGCAACTTACCGCTGATTGTCCAGCTAGTTTGAGAATGAGAAAATCTGATAATATTATGCAGCCCTGAAATTCATTTCCCATAAGCAATCGTAAAAGAAGAGAAAAAATGACTTTTGCCACTGATATCATATCATCTGAAAAATTACCTATAATGTATCATAACCTTCTTCCAGTCAAAGATGAAAAATTAAAAAACCTTGAGGATACGAGTGATTATATTCCGCTTAAGTAAGTAACATTTTATGAGAAATTAACTGCAACCCAGTAATATTTATTTAAGTTTCAGTTTTAGTTTCGAAACACGTTGATGAACTTAGAACGTATATTTTTGTTATTAAAAATATTTTACTGTGTGCTTTGGTTCCCTTAATAAATAGAACTGCTGAAAATACTTGTTTTGCTTATAGTCATTTAAAGCCTCCCTGTAACAACGTTGTAAGTAACGTGATCATACAACCTTGTTACATGCGTTTTCCATAAAAATGGTTCCCATAGCTGCAAAATAGGTGCCACATTTTTAAATTACAATAACCTTGTATAACTATTGTTCCTTTAATGTGCTGGCCAACTATAGACGCAGTCATTTGGAAAAAATGGTTCAAATTTGTTTTTCTTAATTTCGGCCACTGAGCTTTTTTGTTACATACAACGTTGTTCCGGCCAACCCTTCAATTACCTAATTTAAAAACGTTTTAGATTAAATTATAAAAATTAGTAAGATTGTGGTCGATAATAAAGCACTTAAAGATGTAAACTATAAAGCCATTTAGATAAAAATCTATTGACTTTTGGACCATGGGTCATATGAACTTTTTGTCTTGTTTTAACCCCCCTATTACCCATTTAAATAATGACTACCACAACGATTACACCCTGTTGATTATTTCTATCATTTGTTTTTATATCACAAGCTACATTCACTGAACCTCTTGCTTTTAAAAAATTGAATACCGAAAATTTGCGTTTTTGATTTTTTGCGTCTTTTCTGTTCTATTATTTTATACAGTACAACGAAAGATGCAGCACATATGGCAAATTTGTTTTTATTTTAAAAAAAGAAAATTTTGATATACTTAAATTTTTCGCCCGATCACCAACGAAACCTCTACAAACACGTTAAAATAGCGTGGGAAGGGACTGTATCTTGAATATACTTGTTCGGTGAGGACAACATATTTGTAGGCATTTATATTTATAAATATTTGGTATCATCGTTTGCCTTTAGAACAACTAGCTCCGTCTACCAATCGCCCTGAGGCCGGGCCTGCGAATGACCCTGCGGCCGTTAAATGCATAACTAACTTCCCCCTTTGCGCTCCCTGCTTCTCTATTTAATACCAACCGCTTTCCAACTACCAAGAAGTTTCGGTCGATCCAAAGTGGCCATTTAGCGAAAACTGCTGCCTGCTGTTCTATCAAACTATGCCCCTAACCCCCCACCACAAAACTAAAACTGAATTACCGGTGTATATTAACTAATTAAATGTTTCACGAAGTAGGAGCTGGTATGCGTCAGACAGGAGCATGTTGAAAACGAGTAAGGGTGCGTTGCAGATATCTTTTTCATCATATTTGTTGTAAAAAATTGGACGTGGACGTATGCCCAGTATCATTACTGCTCACTTCTACATCCAATTCCTCCTAGCATTCAGAACGCGTTCTAAATTTTGCAAAAAAATTGGTTGTAAAAGTGCGCAAAGGATAACTGTGCATCCGAGTAAGTTCTGTCAACAAAAACAGGTTATATCCATGTATGTTTTTCCCGCAACATTTTTCAGCTGAAAAATTTTCAGAAGATAGATAACAGTTGAAAGAGAAAGATTAAGGTTTAAAAAGTACAAAATTCATGAATTAAACTCAACCTCTCCTCCATTCACACCGCACCCATACTAATTTCTCGACAGATTCACCCACAGAACCCATTCCACAACGTCAACGCGGGTGTTCCCCAGGGATCGGACTTGTATCCGACATTGTTCCTCTTAGACATCAACGACGTTCTTTCCTGTACGATTAATCTAATCCACATCTTTGCTAATTTCGATGGATGGCAGAGTTCTATGAAAGAGTCGTTTATTTCGGTTGGTCGGAGTTCAGATCACCGAGGACTTGATCTGGCATGAATACATCTCGTCAATAGCGGCAGCTGCTCGGAAAAGGCTAGGCTATTTCTTTAGTGCTAAGTGATACTTTTCTCCACTTCCTCATTGTGTAAAAGGTCCAGATAAGACCTAGCCTCGAGTACTGCTCACATATTTGGGGTGCTGCCGCCCCGGCTATATCTTCCATGTTCCATGGTGATCAGAGGAGGGCTTTCCGACAGATCGATTACTCGTCTCTAACGGACAGTCTCGGGACCCTGTCGCACCGGCGGGCTGTCGACGATCTACCGCCAGTTGCTTGTCAAAGATGGATGAACAATTTTTGCTACTAAGTTTACCGATTTTTCGGTAGATCCTACCTATTTTAATGCGAGATCTAATGATTTTTTTTAAATTCTTAAACAGCCTACTTACTATACAATTCGACTAAACACAAGAGTAGAACTATTTGCAACACAATTTCAATTATTGCAATTTGGTGCATTCCTAGGCTTTTTTATTTTTCAAGTAGCTGCATTTCAGCATTTAATGTTAGCCCCCCCTGTTCAATTTTCAAAACAGAGTAGAGCTCAAACAAGGTGCCTCTCCTCCTCCCAATTACATAAATGAAAGTAAACACTTGACCGAATACGATTATTAATTGCAAATAGATTTTTGAGATAACTATTATTCATCTGGTTGTTTAGTCATCCCACATTAGCGTTCAGCAATTTCATAAATAAAAGTGAACGACCCCGTCAATAGGTGTTACGTTCTAAATCACTTCCGTGGGGCTCATTCTCGAAAACTTTTGCATTATGCTAATTAGGTTTCTGTTAATAATCTTTGCTGCATTTTTTTTATTTTTGAACGTTTATAAAGCAACTCACAGATTATTAGCTACACTGTAGCACCATTGACATAATTAAAAAATAGCTATTCCTTATACCAATAGGCTTAAGATAACAGAGATGTTAGGTCCAAAAATCTGAGCCAATGCGGCCTTATCATCCAGCCAATGTTTTTAGGTGATAAGAGGTTAGTATCTGATCAATAGACCGTTCTTTCAATAGTATCTATGAAATTTCTTATTCAATTTTTTACTCTTTTTCGCTGCTGTTTTGTCGCATCAGTTTTGTCAAGCGTAGCTGTTTCTGAAAAGAAAAGCTCTAATTTTCAGAACACCCTGTCATACAGAAACAGAAGTCATACATCATGTACAGTAGTTTACACTCAACACAACTATTAACCAGTATTTATTTTTCATATATAACTTAAATAAATATAATAACCTACTCACCTTCGATTGAAAATCTGCTAGTGTTTAGAAGTTTGTGCTTACCTGAAAAGGAAAAACAACAAATAAGTATACTGTGTGATTTTTACATTCTGAAACAATTATTTCTAGTACAAATTTAAGAGCATCTAGGCTACGCCCTGAGCTGGTGATTTTAAACCTTCGCATAGACAAAGAACTGTTTAGTGATCAAAATTTCATAAAAATTCTATAAATGTATGGCACTTGTGTAGACAGAATAATTGTTCTGACTGGAAAAAGTATTTTATTATTTTTCGAATCTTGGATATCAGAATTTGAACGCGCAGGAAAAGAGAGATTTATTTTTTTATAAATTTATACAAATGGTCTTCTTGACTAAAATTCTTATCTTCTTCAACCACGTTACATAAATATACAATTAACCGCTTGGTTAAAACTTTTCCCTTAAAAGTCAGAGCAAACAGCAATCAATTATCTTTCATTCCGCTTTACCGTTTTACGAAGACCTTTTGATAAATGACCTTCGTAATTACAGCCCTCCAATGTCCTTAGTGGCCGATGCCGTGGTTCAACTCCTCATCGACATTATAGAAGTTTACTATCGATCAATAACTTTCGATATTTGTGGAACAAGAACTTCAGCAGAACATTATTAGTTGTTGGTTATTGGAGGCTTGAGAGGAATTCGGATTGGATGTAGGTCATTTAATCGAAGTTTGTCGAAAGTTGGGATACAGTTGCTTATAAAGTTATTAGATTAGATTACTGAGTGATTTTAGTAGAAAGCCCGTTTACAAACTCAGGATGTCATGAGATGACGAAATACATAATGTGGCTGTGAGGAGATTCCACAAAAAGTGTCAGTTTGGCCCTCAAATAAATATATTCTGAAATACTGTCATATATTGTTCATATTCCAAATCAAATTTTCCTTCCTATACTACTGGCGAGGAGGCATCGAAATCGCAAAAGATTTCGAAAATGATAATGTTTTTTGCATGTTATACGACATTCAGGAGGTTTGGTCGGGGAGCTGATGAATGTGAATTTCAGCAGCTACGCAAATTGATTAAGGTCCAGGTCAAATGTGCATACGACAACGACCTTGAAGATATTGAAAATTCATTATTGCATGATCCTAGGAGGTTCTGGTCATATGTGAATTCAAAAAAGAACACTTCTAGGATCCCTGGAAAGATGTTTTACCTTAACGAATCATTTGATAATCCGCAAGACATTGTGAATGCCTTTTAGTGTATTTTACAAGAGTGTCTACATAGAGTCTCAAGCAGCCAATTTGGGTAATGTGGATGATAGTTTCAACAATGTACATAATCATAATGAAGTAATGATTGCTATTAAGAAACTTAAGGACAAAATGACTTCAGGCCCCGATAATATTCCATCCTTTTTATCAAGGATTGTACGGAGCATTCGTGGTTTTTTTCACTTAATGGCACATCTTCTAACAAGGAAGGCAAAATGTTGCGTAAAAAGTCTAGGTATTGCATCCCGTCCAATCGATTTGGGAGAATAAATGGTCCAATGAGCATATCGTTCACCATGCCAGCCCAAACATTCACCGAAAATGTTTGTTGAAAATGTGCCCGACGGACAGCGTGCGGATTTTCTACTGACCAAACATGAGTGTTGCGAAAGTTATTCACCCCATTACGCGTGAACGTAGATTCGTCACCAATATGCACTTCAAAAAGTCCGGATTATTGTCATGTTGATGCAACAACCACTCACAAAACCGCACTCTTGCTGGAAAATCGTCAGGTTGAAGGGCTTGTACACGTTGGACGTGAAACGGATACAGCCCCTCTTCACGCAGCGTTTGCCACACTTTAGTTTTTGATACTTGCACTTCTCTAGCCACGTCTCTAGTGCTTGTTGAGGGATTCTCGTCTACGGGATTCAGTAGTTCTTCCTCAACTTGCACCATTCGTGGTTGTCTAGGTACACAAATCTGCGGGGCCTTGGATGATGTCGTCTAGGGAAACGATCTGCATACACTCGCGAAGCCTCTGTAGCATTTTGAAAACATTCGCTATAAATTAACAACATATCAACGAGTTCATTATTGGTGTATGAGTGTGCCATTATTATTTTTTTTTTCAAACGCAATCGATTATACGGGTTCGTTTACCTCTACACGCGTGACCGTAACTGTCGGTTGAAGGTTGCATACTGACCTGACACACTGACCCCGACCCAGTTGTCGTCGGGGGGGAGCCAGTGACCTTGTACCACTCGGTGATATCGCGGGTCGCGGCTACAGGACGGTATTCAGATATCTTTGATGTTGCAGAGCCCTTTATCTCGGTTCCCTTAAGACATTGTTGTATATGGTACTAAGAAAAATTGCTTATGTTTTCAAGATCTACACGTCGTATAAAGGAAAACCCTGTATAATCATAATATACTAGGGACAATTTGCATGCATTGGTAATCAGTAAGTTACTAACTATTCCACCAAAATTGCAGAACTTGCTTTAAAAATCCAACTGATTGATTTGCACGCAAGATCCCGGCTGTTGCAAGAAAATGTCAGGAAGAAACAGCTGTCTGGTTAGTGGGCATGTCACTTTATCATTTCTTTTCCTCTTGCCGACTGTCAAACGGATATTAGCCTCATCTACTCCCACCAGACGTTTGATAAAGATGTACCATCGCTAATGAAAAAAAAACTGATTTCACGATAACAAATAAAACCTTTTTCGGTTATCCCAAGCGACCTTTATCCGTTGGTGTGTAATTCACAGAGCAGCATAATGAGGGAAGGTCGCCGGGTCACCAGCCGCATCTCTTCTCGCCCCCGAGCAGCCAGACCGTTTACCGGTAAAAATGCTAAAGGGCAGAAAAGCAGCAGGGCCGCACGTGCCGCTGCAATCCCTTTACGACGACCCCGCGGGGGTGAAATGGCGAAAGGAGGGGGCAGGCTCGGAATGCGGATCGCCTAGCCGCGTCGTTGTCATGACGACCGATCGTTGATTCATCCCGCTGACGATCGTCCCGGGGATGTTGTTGCCAAGTTCCCCTCCAACATCGGCGGCTGTAACCTTTGACAAGTGGTAAGGGGTGAGGGAGGCCGATGAGTTTTGATCGGTTCTATGGAATAGGGTTAAGCACACGTACGATGACGTGTGGACGAATAGAAGAAAGTTTATACAGTGCTTTTCTTTAATATCCCCCTCCCCTTTGATTTTTTGAACAGATCAATTCAAAAATTTAAAACTTGAGGCAATGAAATTGATGCGTGGATACCATATGTTAGAGTAAAATTGACAGATTAAGATGTCAAGATAGCCGCTGGGCGCCATATTGGAAAAAAATTTATATGAAAACGGGGGTCTTGTGGCACATCATTTTGAAGCGCCTGATGACTACTTTCTAACCCTAGAATATAAAGTCAATACCTTTATCTACTACAAAATGGTGGCACATTTAATAATTACTTGAACACAAACCCACTAACATGCATATCTCTACAAATAATTGTAATTCCCTGCCGTATCCACAGCAACAGCGATAAAAACTTGTTTTGTTATTTTTTGTTGACAGTGGCAAGAATATCAGTACGAAAACAAACATCACTGTACAGTTAAAATATTCTTATTTAGTTTTCGGTTTTAGTGCTAGATACTCTTTGAACTATTTTTGAAATTATCGTCCGTTCGAAGAAAAAATCGAAGCGACTTTTAGTTATGGTGCGACGCGTAACTTTCGCGAGACCGAAGGATTTTTAATGAATCGTCCTATCTGTAGAAAATATTTAAGGGAACTTGTATCTAAATTTACAGCTACTGATAGTGTAAACAACAAAAAGCCCCCAGGTCATCCGACCATCCCGGAAGAAAAGCAAGTTCAAATAATTGATGAGATCATAGTAAATCCCCAACAGTCTACTTCCTCCATCGCGAATGTATGTGAGGTTTGTCCTTCTACTGTATGGAGACTTTTGAAAAAGAATAAGTATCAGCCATACAAAATTCAAATGGTACATCAGCTAACCGAAGATGTCACAGATTGAAGAATTCTGCGAGACTATGATGAAAACCATTGCACGGCATCCTACCTGTATCCAAAATATTTGTTTTAGTGATGAATGTACGGACACTCTTACGAAAGCAGGATCAGCGAGCAAGCTTGTTGGTCCTGAGCCAGCCCTAGGAGTGCCCGCCCAAAGATTCGGGAGAAAAATGGAGAAGTAGATTGCCTGACAACATTCTCAGAAATTGAGAAGCATCTCTAGACATCTCCGTCAGGCCTCGGAAGCTCATCGTGGGGCCTCGTGTTAAGGAATGACGCTCTTCCTTATCTTTGGCTACGAGTAGAGCCAACCTCAGGTTGTTGGAGGGACTGTTGTCTGGCCATGGCAAACCTGCATGCCCCATGTGTGGGGGCTATATTCAACTCAGGGAATGCAGGGGTGAATAAGGGCCCGTTTATGTGGCCTATGCGCCGGCACCTCATGGTGGCAGGTATGTCTCCAATTTCGTTATTCATTCATTCATTCGATTGGACTACAAGGTAGTATAGGAATATAGTCAAAAAACAGCATACAGTGTATGAATAAACAAGGTAACATTACACTAAATAGTCAAATCGCATTTAAAAATCATGATTGAAATATTCCTCTACGGAGCAAAAAGGGTTTCCCGAAAATATCTTTTTTCTAACAGAGCAGCGCGAGAGAATAATAAACACAGAATTTTAAATACGTACAAAGTTTTATAAGAAATTTAATAAATGTAAAATCATCAACAACATCAATAATCCATTTATAATAATTCTTAACAATATTAAAAGTAAAATAACAGTTAGTTGGATTGTATGCGTACGGAAAAGTGCCACTTTCTATGCGCGTTGAAAGTGAGTACTTTCCGCACGCAGGTAGATAAAATCTTATACCTAACACTTTTCCGCCCCTGACGACTGCCGTCGAGTGCGGAAAACTATCAGTTGCCGCAGTTGTTAGGTAAATAACCATTTTATAACTTTTTATTGAATGCTGCTGCCGTATTTATCTCTTTTACATGGTTACAGTTCATTGTATAATTTAACGAGCATCACGTTAGATCCTTTCGAAGTGAGAGTAAGCCTATGTGCTGGAATTGACGTTTGGACGCAAGTTGTACATAATGAATAAAATTATTAATGGTTTTTCTCAGTAAAACAACGCAATTAAAAATATATAGCCTTGATAATGTAATCTTTGAACAGTGTATGACATGAATGTATTTTGCCAAGCATGTTTCTCAAGATTCTTTATTGAATTAAGAATATTTCATTAGCTTTGGTGCAGTTACCCCAGTATATAATGCAGTAGGTAGTTAAGCATAGCACTACATTAACAGAACCTCGATATGAACATATAATTTTAACTGTCATATCTTATAACAGTGATGAACAGTAATTTTAGAGAAACAACATCTACTTGTTTAGACCATGTGACAGTTTCGTCAAAATAAACATCCAGGTATTTAAAAGTGCTCGCTAACACTATTGCTACAACATTTAATAAGTAAGCTGAAGTCAACAAGTCAGAAGTAATTCAGTTTTATTGCTGTTAGATGAACGATCAGAATCGTACTTTTCAGATGGTAATGTAAGGCTATCTCGACACGTACAATTTCGTCAAATCAGCTTGCTCTGATGAGAAATTCTAACCGTGTCTTCATGTTGCATAAAATACTGCCCTAATTCAACTTTGCTCCATCTAACTGACAACTTCGTAGGTAACTTAGACAGACATACTAATACCATATTAGTGATGATTGATTTCTCAAAAGCCTTTGGTACGGTTAATCACAAAATCACGTTGAGCAAGCTGAAGTACATTGGACTATCTGATATTCCGCTAAGATTTTTCCAAAGCTACTTGGCTAAAAGAAAACAGGTAGTTAATACGGTTAGGGGCGTCTCTTCTAGTGCTGTGGTTTCGTCTGGCGTTCCACAGGGGTCAGTTCTGGGACCTCTGCTATATTTAATTTACACTATAGACTTAGACTCATGTGTGGAATTTTGTTCTATACAAACGTATGCTGATGACACACAATTATCATTCCACTTCAAATATGCTCAGTTAAATGAAGTGTCGTTTAAAATTAATACCGACCTAATCAATATTACGGATTTTTGTAAAAAGCACTGTCTCAGGATCAATCCTGAAAAGAGTTCAAGTATGTATTATAAATAACGAGCGCATCGCCATGGTAGAACATTCTAAAAACCTGGGTGTTCTCTTGGACTCTAACTTGAAGTTTGATAGACACATCGGTTACCTGTCTCAAAAACGTATGCCAAACTAAAAATTTTATACTCCAACCGGTACATTTTGAACTTTAAGTCTAGGAAAAAATTAGTTGAAAGCTTGATCCTGTCATCTTTGCAACATTCTCTGATTTCATTCTAATCTTATTTGGATTCGTCGGATCGGTATAGGTTACAAAAAATTCAAAACAGCTGCTGCAGGTTTGTGTTTGGACTTCGTAAATATAGTCATGTCTCTTCGAAGGTTAAAGATTTAAATTGTTTAAAGTTGGAATCACAATTTGTTTATGCTATGAAGGTGTTTGTCCATAAAGTAGTTCGTACAAAAACCACCGTACATTTTAGAAAAGCTAGTACCAAGAGGTAACATTAATGAGAGAAATCTCAGAAGCAACCCAAATTTTGCGATGCCAGTCCACTACACAGCCCTTTTCCAGAAAAGCTTCACCTTTCATGCTGTCAAGTTATACAACTCTACAGATAAAATGTGTCGCAGTAAAACAATGGTACCTTTCAGGAGACTCGTTAAAAAACAGCTGATATTAGTAGTTCAAGTGTGCAATTGTTACATTTTTTTTTCTTTTTGTTTCATATTACTTTGTTGGCTCGTGTGCGCGTGTTGTCAACACGTTATCTATTCAATTCATTTACTTTCATTTCCTTTTCTTCTTATTATTACTATTGTTTGTTTGTGTATCATGTTTAACTATGTTACACTTTCGCACACAGTGAGGTTAAGTGTAAGAGTAGTCATTTGGCTAAACGTCGCCACACTGATGTATGTGTATTAATAAAGACATTTATTATTATTATTGTTACTGCCAATATATCTGATATAGACATTTCGTCATGATGCCTGGGCTATATTGGCCATAGCAACTGTCAAATATACTCAAATAATAATCCCACAGTTCTTAAAATAAAGATACTTTTTTATAGAAACAAAATCAATTCAGATCAAGATCGTTAATCAAAGACTTCTTTCAGTACATTTAAGGATCATTGCATCCAAGAGCAAATCTTGGGGTTGGATAGAAATGGCATCTCCGTTTAGCCGTTTGATATTAATGCCTCGTCTCAAAACACTTTCGAATATTGTTTTTCGTACCTAGTACGGCCCTGTGCCCTTCCCCTCGCGCTTTCCATTCTATATTCCTGCTAAATTCTGACACAACGTGCCCATAATTTAAAGTGAAACAAAATCGATGCTCCCACCGAAGCCAAGCAGGATAATAATTTATTTTCTGTCAGACAACTCCGGGAATGGTTCTCGTTCTGTCGTTCTGTGTGTGGGTCTATCTGAATTCAGCCTCGACCTCAACACAGGAGAGAGAGAGGGCGATATGAAAGTTTGTAAACAACTGGCTATGTTGCTGTCCGTTATAGGCTTTTTCGGAGGATTTATGCTGGAGTTGTTTAAAGTCAGATACAATGTACTGGTTAGTAACTTGGAAGGATGGAAATAAAGCAAATAGTGTGCTAAGTTTTTTAGATTTTAGCAACCATTCAAAATATCAGCCACACGCAGCAACGTAACGTGACCTTGCCAGCCTTATAATCCGTATCTATTGGTGTTATTTATGCTTACGTGACAGGGTGGTTCTAGTCAGTTCAGCTTGGATGTTATAGTGTATGTGATGTACACACATTCTGACCCCACCTAGTAGAGGATAAAATACTTGAAAGCAAGGAAGTGCGTTTATAATACTGAAGCTGTCCTCTAACGCACAGGATAAGCTAGAAATGGCCGGTGGTACTTTCCTTTTTACTCTAACTAGCGTCCATCCGGTCATTGGACCGTGTTCGCGAGTACAGCTAATATACTCGTCATTTTATGGCGAGACCTTTCTTGCTGTTACCGGTGCGATCAACGGTATCATTTTATTTGTTCTGCTACTTAATCTCTGCTAATCTGCATACGGTGATTGTGAAAATAGTTTTCCAGCTTAAATGCTTCATTAGCGTCTCCGTAAGGCATTCAATTCAGCCGAGAGAACAGACGCTAAAACTAAAATATCGCAATTGGTCGTTAATCTAGGAATAAAGGAACGGTCGTATCGGTCAGATATCAAAGTTCAGAGTTCGATCGAGTCAGAATAAGAAGCCTGACAATACATCTAACAGTCATAGAACATGCTGGAGTGATGGATGACAGTTCGAAGGAGCAAAGTGCGTAGGAATATTGGTAGCAGACAGAACACCGATGGAGACCAAGAACCTAACCAACGTCAAATATGAATCAGCGTAACCTTAACATATGGAAACAATTTTAGGCGATGTGTATAGGAGATAGATAAGGAACCAATTGACGATAAGTATTCTTATGAAATCATGTTCTCGGCGACCTAAATTTCGACAAGTCGCAATTCTTGATAAAGCTTTCCCATCCATCAAAATTGAATATCCGGGCAGGCATTTACGACAAGGGAAAACTTTTATAGTCACTCTCAGGCTCAAAGGATCGATATATTGTTTTCTATCAGCATTTACTGCCATGCCATGCATTCCACCACGGAAGAGCATTACAGCACTTCGTCATGTTGGGTAATGCTGCGCTAAAATCATCACCAAAGGTCTTAGATGGTTCCATAAATACGCACACACATAAACCGCTTGTTGGTTTCCCTGTGGTGTGCTTCTTTCGTCACCATTGGCTGCATTACATGATACAGCTATCTATACATTATTTTTCCCTAATATCTATTAATCATTCATAGTTTCTGTTCTCTCTACTTAAGGTGCCTTTCTCTTTTTTGTATTTTTTGTTTCACTTTATGGCACTCAGACTGTCTAAATTAAACCATTGCTCTCTATATGGTATATGTACTGGGGCAATAAATGCTTTTTTCTGTAACGGGAAAAAAGTTTGACATTCAATCTCCGTTGACAGGTAACAAAATGTCACTTTTCATGAAATTACTTTTTTCCCCAGAGAAAAAAGTCAGTACTTTTTTATCCGATATATTGTATAAACGATTTAGCTGGAAATAATTTATGAGACGCTACTTTGGCTACTACTACTAACCCCGGTGGAGTCAAAGAAAAACCCGAAATCAGACATTTTTTACTTTATACTACTAAAAATACCCTAAACAACCACTAAGTTCACAATATTTAAATTAAATCACAAAATTAAATTGACAGCTATTTAATTACTTTAAAAGTTTCCTTAGCAACTCAGGTTTAATTGTCGCTATAAGTACAACATAGCCTACTAATTTCAAAATTCAAATTTGACATCGATATTTTCTGGCTTACTCGTAATAATATAATTTTCAATATTAAATCGCCGTTTTTTCTCGACACTGTCTATTATACACGGGAAGTACTTTCTTCCCTTGTAATTATAATAATAATAATAATTTATTATTATTATTATTACTATTATCATTCTTATTATTATTATTTCACCCCTCTTGCTCACGTCTAAATGCTTGGTAAAATTGTCAGCAGTGAGCCTTTCGGCGAGCCTCACTTCCAGCGGTCTCTGGTAGTAAACCCATCTACTGTATTCCAGTAGATGATCAAGGGTATAAAATAAGGCGATGAACGATAAACGTGAAAACAGCCAACCCTCCTTGAAAGATTTCTAAGTACCACCATGTACCTTATTGTTTTATTACAAGGGCAGTACGTGAACAATTCGATATGGGCAACAATTTCAGGATAATATGACAGCCGCTTACATGGTGATGGAATGACAACTAGTAGCAAGCGATAATGACTATAGGTCTTGACCAACACATATTTTTAGAAAAAAAGACGTTTGTTACGAGAAGCAGTCTAGAAGCCAGGATATTACGTTGCCGTGTCAATACCCATAAGCTCCGATGTTATCACTGATCCAGATATAACCAAGCAACATGACACAACTAACAATCCCTATACACTTCCTGCTATGCGATCCTTTCAGACTCCAGCGATTGCCAAGACGGGGGGAGCTAAGCGGTCAGTCAGACCTAGGATGTCACGTCGTTCAAAAGGCGTCGTGTCAACATCCAAAGCGTTTCGACGTTTCCGCTGGTAGAGGAAACCGAGCAGTAACTAACATAACTACCTACACCCGGTAATCGCGCTCCGAAAGTCCCATAACAATCCCCAGAAACTAAATGTAAAGAGCACTGCATCTTTATAAACAGGGATTAAGACATTCAACATCATAAATATAAAAGTATTATGGTTAGAAATTCATGCGGTACAGTAGAACAAAGGAAATACTCAGTGATTGCTCACCTTTCAGGTAACCAAAACCCAAAAACCAATAGCATAATAACACTGTAATTAGGTACACAACACGAACTACTTGATTTTGGAAACGACCGTTATACCCATCTGCGCGTAAATGATGCCAGTGAACCCTGGGAACAAGTGTCCAGAGGAATGGAATGCATACACGTAAATAACATAAACATGCCTAAAGGCGGACGTATTGAGTGAGATTAACCAGACTTGTAAACCTTCTGGAAAGATTTCGTGTGCTACAGGATTGAACTTGCATGCAAAATGTGTTTGAAATAGGGGGTATCCTAAGACAGGCATTAAACAATACCACGTCATTGCGTTTACATTAGAAGTGCTGACATCTGCAAAGGTGTGTTAGATTTATCGTGCAAGAAATGAGATCATCAACATTAAACAGAAACAACGTTGGAGCCTATACCAATCCCCAAGGAACAACGGAGGTGAAAGCCAAAGATTTAAGAGGCATAAGCCACAGTGTGGTGAAATGAATCGATGTTTATATCTTTTATCTACGCCCATGTTTGTGGTCGCATTTCTTTATCTGGAATTCTGCTGGCGTCTTCCGCGCACATTTTTTGCATGTACAGGATGCGGTAAGCGCTTATGATCGTGTGAGTATGCACTATGTATGTATATCTACGCCTCACACACATCCGGCCGACGACAACTAACAGGTTTATTAGATTACCGAGAAATTAGTAAGACTAGTATTATATTTCTCAGGGAAAATACAACAGATAGCAAATTCTGCATTTTGTCATAGAATGAGTAACAGTAAGGAATGGGGAGATAAAACCTGGAACTCCTTGGACGAGGCTTGCAATGTCCGACCAGACTTTCTTTTATAACACCACATCTATACAATAATAGGTAAAGCATATAAAAATCGTGGATGAGTTATCAAAAATAGTAAACACTTCAATAACGCTAATATACTAAGTGACATATAAATCCGAACAGCCAGTTTAAATGGTTTTATTTTAATAAAATTTTGTATAAGTACTTAATGAAGCATAATAAGTAAATGATAAAAATTTCAAAATGATTGCACTGCTTTAAAGCCCTTTGACCTTTAATAATGTGTGGATGCACCCTAATGTACTACGCATTCTCCAACGCGCCTAGGCATGCTTCTGATCAGGTGGTCAATGTCCTCCTGTGGTATCTCATTCCAGGCAACCACCAACTCCTCTCGAAGTGCTTCTAGAGTCTGAGGAGGACGTTGCAAATTGAGCAATCTCCTACCCATCATATGCTACACGTGTTCAATTGGGGATAAGTCGGGAGATCTTGGTGGCCATGGTAACAATGTGACATCATTATGTTGAAAGAAGTTTATTGTGACTCTTGCAACATGTGGTCGGGCATTATGTTGTTGGAAAGTTGGATCTGCCAGGGTGTCAAGATAGGGTAAAAGATGGGGTTCTAGAACTTCGTGGATATAACGCTGCGCGTTCATGTTACCTCTGATGAAGATTAAAGGTGACCTGGAACCATAAGCTATAGCACCCAAACCATAACTCCAACAGTGTGATGAACATGTCTTTCAACAAAAAACTGTGGATTCCTCCTTTCACCACGTCACCTTGCATGCCTAAACAAAATCGAGACTCGTCACTAAAGACAATACTGTTCCATTCCTGATCCCAGAGTGACCGTTGTCTGCACCACTCAAGGCGATTACGTCGGTGTTCTCGAGTTAAAGGGAAGGACCCAGTGTGGCCGGTATGAAAACAATCCAAAACTTCTCATTCGTCGGTAAACACTTCGCATGCCAATAGGTCTTCCGTGTTCTGCAAACCATTCATTTGCAATGGACCTGGTAGTGGAGAAACGGTCAATTAAGGCCAATAATCTTAGGCGGCGATCTTCACGGTCTGTTGTTCTACGGCGGCGTCCAGTGCCCCTTGCTCTTTGCGTACGGCCTTCTCGAAGCCATGCCTGACGACACCTAACCACAGTGTCTACACTTCTTTGCACTCTAACTGCAATTGCCCGAAAGAAAGTCCAGCTTCCCGAAGTCCCACTATACGGCCCCTATCAAACTCACTAAGTTGACGAATCGTACAGGTCTCCGTACTCTAGGCATCGTAACCGATCGTAAAGGATGTCAAGAACCAAAATCCGCCAACGTTGATTCTTTACTGCGGCTGAAATATTCATTTTTAGAGCATTAGTGAATTAAAAGAAAGCAGTATAAAAACCGGAATGTCCAACTGATAAGGCTGAAAATTTTTTCACGTGTTATTTACAGTAAGATACATTCACCAACTTTTATTAAAATAAAACCATTTAAACTGGGTGTTCGGATTTATATGTCACTTAGTATATTAAAGCTCGCCTAAAAATATTTCAAAAATTTTTATTTTATTACAAGGGCAGTACGTAAACAATATATGGGTAAGAATGTCAGGATAATACGAGTACATATAAAAACAGAAAATTCCAAGTTGCCTTTGGAAACAAAATCAAACTCGCATGCAAAATGTATTTGAAATATTTCGTATGCTTACATGATGGGAGCATTTAGCACCCTTCAAACAACATAATTATCTACAATTGACAAAAGTCACCGTATCGAGTCATATTTTTAGCATTACCCCCATTTTACTCAAGGACAGCAGTGATACCAATCTCCTCACCTTGTCCCCGTCTGGCATGTGGCGAAGAATACAAAGGACCGTTTTAAAAGATGTTGGTAGTATGAAACTCAGAAGAAAAAAGATATTTATTGTTGCCCTGAACCCCATGGCGAGGGATCAGGTAGAGAAATTCCTTTTGTGGTGGTGCGTCTGACCTGCTTCAATGGTGAAATATACGACAGAAGAGGATTGTGGATGATTAAGCACCACGTAAGGGCGCGCAGGGCAAAGAACTCACAAAGAATGGTTGAGTAATATTGTTACAAAGGTGGTAAGTGAACAGGTGAATTCTGAATGCTGGTTCTTACTACACCAGGAAGTGATCTTCGTAATGTTAATTTTATTAAAATAAAAAAAATTAAGAAGATTAACCATTATTTAGCGTCAAAACGTACAACTTCTATTACGCGATCAACAAGAAACTAAACTGTATCCATCGAAGAAACAAAGTAAAATCAAACATATACACCCGTATTGCACGTGATCAAGAACTTAACCGTAGGAGACGCTACAGGGCCGTATCAAGCTACTGTGACTGATCTATCAAAAAATGTCGTACAAGATATGTGTTGCTGTAAATTCTATCAAAAGCATAGTAAATTATCAGGATATACCACGCCTTTCTAATCATATTTCGACATTAGGAATCAGTGCAAAAAATTCTGTATTCACCATTTCAACAAAATGTTACTAAAACGCACACGAAAAAAACTTGTGCACCATCTCAATTGAAATTGTTCATATTTTATTATTAACTTACATACAGGGTGACTTCGAAGTTGAGTCATTTATTTTAACAGTGAGTAGATCTGATCAAAAGAAATGTTTTTTTCCTTTACCATTTTTCTGGTAAAATTAAAGTAACAAAGTTATAGCCCTTTGGAAGTTTGAGTACCGCCCTGTCTCAATAATAATATCATGTACTCGTGTTTGGCAACAACGGATATAATCCACCTTATCGGTTCATCGCATGGGAAACAAAAAAGCGAAAGAATTTGGAACGACGTTTTTATTTCATTCAGTTCAGTTATACATACATTCAGTGTCAGTCGCGTGTGAATAGTGTCTGTTGCGTGGCTCAAACGAAATAAAAATGGCACATGTTTATGCGGATCGGTTTCCCAATCGAGTGCAACCAACCCCTCGTGCCTTTGTTAATGTAGTACAACGGGCTCGTGAATCAGGTGACTTAAGACCTCACAGGGCACCTCACGATCAAATACAGGTCCGCACTGAAATACTTGTTGGGAGGATACTTTATAAAACAAGGTAAAAAAATTTTTTTATTTTTTTTTATTTTTACACACATATTTTGGTTTATCTTCCTTCTACAATCATTATCTGAAAATTAATGACTCAACTTCAAAGTCACCCTGTATATACCCAATAATATTTACAAATCAACCTTCTATTCACAATGCAGAGCAAATTTTTTTGAGCAAATAGAAACTACAGACGTAGTAGTAGTAGTACAAAAGTTTATTACAGACTCCATAAAGTTTGATAGTTTGATTGCTATTAAAATTTACATGAGAAATAGGAAGAAGGTCAAAATGGCACTATTATGCTTTGGAACTCCTAAATTAACCCTAATTTTGTGTAATTATAAATTTGGAATTTCCACATTAATAACTAGAAACTTACACTTTGATTTCAGTCTATAATGAACTTACCTGTCTTGCCAAAAAGCCCGTTAAACTGCCAGTCTTAATGGTATCAATTGATTTATATGCTGTATTCCGAGGAGCTTGAATCATCAGAATTGTTGATGTCAATTATAAGGGGTTCAACTTGGGTGTCAATGATATTGTCCATATCCCACATTTTGGTTTCAACCTTCTCTTGGACATGGTCAATACATGTTCTCCATTTTGCTGACGTAATTCTATCGACAGCAACATCAAACAGTTTTTTAAGGTCAGAAAACTTAAAAGTACTGTTACAAATCAACTCGTTGGATTCAGTTCGCAGTGATAGGGAGGCAGCCTGAGAATCGTTTTATTTTGGTTTTTGGCCATTTCGTCAACAATTTTTAAATCATATTTATACTTATGTCGCTTGACTATATTTATCAGCTCAGCTTTGACCATTGTTTGGTCGAAGTCGATCTTCTTTGAGACAAGCTACTGTTGAATGTCTGCCTTTTTGGTGACCATTGTTGCAATTTTTTCCAATTTTCTGGAGTGGTACGGGGCATTATCCATCACAATAATTGCGTTATCATCAAGTGTCGGCTAAATTTTTTTGAACCAATTTTCAAATGAGTTACCATCCATTTCTTCGTGATAGTCTCCAGTTTTTTTGGATTCAAATGCCCACAATGCTTCAGGAACAAATCCATCTACGCTACCTATGTGGCAAATGATCAGGCGTTTTCCCTTGCCTGAAAGTAATTAGTTATTTTACTTCTCAGCGAGCGCACTAAATGACGAAATTAAGCAACTTACTCTTTTTAGGTTAGTGTAGAATAGGGTCTTAGATTAGTTTTTGGGTGAAGGAAATACTCAGAAACTTGGATGAGATAGCAAAACTGAGTTCGGAGCTTCCAAATCATTGATTCGATCAGAAAATGAATTATCTGCATCCAAAAAAGTTCATATACTTCGAAACTTACCTGCAGGATTTTTCAATCCCGTCGAAAGGCCATCTAAAAAAGCCTGCCTTGAGGACCTCACAGATCTGTCTACCCAAACCTTTCCCTGCGTATGCCCCGCGTTCACCCATGTTTCGTCTAAATAATAAATTTTTCTTCCTTCAGCGCGGAATTGCCTAATTTTTCTAAGGTATTCTCTCCTCCAGATAACAATTTCCTCCTTTTCTATCAATAAACTATTCCTTCCTCTTTTCAAAAATCGAAAGTCTAGTTCTTTCAACAGCTTATGGAACGTAGATCTTTTAAAATTTGGCAGGTCCTCATCATCATTCACTTGCTTCAATATTTTATCTATTGTAGGTATTTCATTCCTGAAGAAAAAGTGATGTACTTTTCTTTGGCACTTTTGTCAAAGTCATCTATTTTTCGATGATTTTTTTTCTCGCTGGATATGTTTTTGGCTCAGATAGTGAGTGATTTTGTCTATATTCCTTCAAAATTTTGTAAACACTTGATCGACCTACTCCAGAAATTTCAGCAACCTTACATACGATATTTTCTATAGCCAATCCACTATTCTCTTGCATCTGGTTCTTGTAGATATTTAGAATAATTTGTTTTTCACCTGCGCTAAGATGGAGCTTTTTAGCCCTTTTTCTGGGTGAAGTTAAGCTGATTTCAACCACTTCATCAGCTGTATCTGTGTCAGACATTTTAGACTAATATTAAATTTCCGCAAGAAAAATCAAGTCAAGACGTGCATAAAACGTTCGCGCTCATAAACGGGTATCCGTAACTGATTACAATCCTGTGCGTGGTGACGAACCATCAGCGTGACGCTGAGAGTTCCCTCTACTATGCAGCGTTGCCAGGCTTAATGTCACAATGATCATGTTTTATTGGGAAAATTGTCAGAAATCGCCGAATGTTGAACAGAAACATTACAAGAAGTCTAACCTTGAAATGTGAGGATACAAATCGATATTCTTATAGGGGGGAAGGGTAGGGAGCTGTTATGGTTCCTATTAACCTTGGTGAAAGTTGGAAACGGTAATATCATATATGGCATACATTCGGTTGAAAGTGTGTGCACGGAAAATAGATTGCGGATAGGATTTTAATAGATAAATCTGCACAAAAAAACACAAAAGGAGATTTTTGTATTTCCCTGAAGAATATCTCAAGGTTATTTCAGATGTACTCATCGAAACTTTATGGAAGGATTATCGAAACCTTATTTTCAATTGCGATAGGGCCACATACCTCGACATCGCATTAATGTGAAAAATAAGACAATAGAAAAAAATTCCCTCACTGATGCTATCTCTTAGGAAAAATTTAACTATAAAGATTGCACAAAAATTTTCTTCACCTTTTTGAGCTTGTTTTCGCATCTCCGTATATGCCGTTCATAATTTGCTGCAGATCAAATTGGAATATACCTTTGTGATGCCATTTATTGTTATATAATGTCCTATACAACAGTTATTGCACGTATTGCACCAACAGATTGATTTGTGATCCATGCGAATGTGATCAACCACCCTGGCGAAAACTCGCCGAGCGTGGCAACCGTGCGACTTTGTCTGGAGGCTCGTCGCTACAAGCCAATCAGGAAGAGGCCGACAGAGCGCCATGGCTACCGATCACGCGTTGATCACGAATCAACCACTGTTTACGATTACTTTGTAGCTTCGTTAGATACACTTTAGATTGTCCCTCATTTTCAATTATTACCAACTTAAAAGACCGCTGTTTACAGTGTTTTTAGAGCACTGAGCAAAAACTCAAATACATGGGCAAGGGAAGGGCGTCGCATGGACTCCAGCGGGGAACACACTCGCATATGTATGTTCCGTTCTGGCCCTACCTGACCGAACTGCCAGCATCCATATTACGTAACTTAAAAAGTGACTGTATTGTTGTATAATGGAAATATGTAGATTTTTCCGAAAAAAAATTTCATCTTGGAACTAGCTGTCATTTATTTCATCGTCACCTGTAGTAGCTATGCGTGTTGCCTAAACGTCATGGCGCTTGAGCTGTATGGTTTGGCTCTGATGTGATATAATATCTGCTTCAGAGATGGCACTAGCGAAGCCCATTTATAGCTTCTATGACTTCTATACTATATATCATTGTGCCATCCATCCATAGGTGGCGTTCATAGCGAGTGCGCGTGGTGCCACAAGTTGACATTATTCCGATTTTTTATGTAATAACCCTGCGGGTGGTACGTTAGACGGTATGAGACCTACAGGCAATTCCGTAGCTAAGAAAAAAATTGAATTTTTGGGATGGGATTCGAACCCGCGCAGCTCACGGTGACTGGTTAGTAGATCCAATACGCCGACAGGCGGCCTGAAGATGCTTCATAGATGCCCATACTCGTACTTTCAAATTATATATCTGCCTTGATCTATGATAGTGTTTAAATAAATTAACTGCACAAGATCGTTTCATGTACTAGTCCTCAAGTGGACCAATGCGGTTTCACCACGTAATCTTGATGGCATTGAGCACGGAAGATTCCCGGAACTGTTTAGTTTGTAAAAAGAATCTGTTTATGTATGTGCATACATGCATAAATGTTTACAAATTAGTTACGTCACCAGATTACAAGCTAAACGCTCAGATGATCATATTTCAACAATGATCTTTAACAGGTTCAGCGCCAGGACCTCCAGGCTAAAAAATACCGTCGGGCCAATATGTTTTTTTGTTATTTTTCACCAGCTTTATGCATTTTAAACCTATCATGACTAATACAATTTTGTTTTTATTTGAAAATTCTTTGAAAAACTGAGCAGACACTGGTGTCTGCCTTGGCCTCACAGGATAGTAAATCAGACACCGGTGTCTGCCTTGGCCTTACAGGATAAGAAATCAGACACCGGTGTCTGCCTTGGCCTCAAAGGAAAGCAAATCGGAAGAAAATCGTTTACCGACTTGTTCTGACTTGTTATTAGCTCTTACGCGAACCGCGACAAAGGGAAGATTAGTTTGCTACGAGCATTCTGTGGATAAACAACGGCATCGTTCTTATCGAAAATGGCGAATCGTAGTAAAAAGATATTACAATTAGCATTACAGATGGGGCAAACTGAAGGTAAGTTTTGTTTGATTTTTACTATTCTAGTTTTTCTTATTATTATTTGTATTGTAACCTGTATTGTCTTATGAACAGATAAGTTTACAATACAATTATTGAGCCGCCAGAGAGATAAAAAGAAGTATGTAGTGATAGGTATAATTTAGGTCAAATAAAAAAACCATAGATCAAAATAAGGACTAATGTTTTTTATTTCATCTAAATTCAAACTACCAATATATACATATAAAGACGAACAAATTATTGAAAACCTAAATTTTGTTGATGATTGGTAAATGTATTTATTTCAGATGACTCTGAAGAATCAGACCCGTTTGCGACAGATTCTGACGTTGATCCAGGATATGTTCCAAATAGCAGTAGCGAAGATTATTCGAGTAGTGATTCGGAGAAGGAAACATTTTACAAGTCACCGAATAAAATCGCTAAATTATACGAGTCACCAAGTGAACATGACCAAAATGATGCTGGTCCATCTTCTTCTTTCCATACAACTGTTCAGGATCAAATGGCAAACGTACCTTCTCAAGTATTAGAAAGTGAACTAGAAATCAGTGGACATCACCCGGAAGAAGACGAAGATTTAGAAAGTGTAGGTAATCCTGAAGTAATGGAAAATTATGATGGTCAAAGTCTTCGTGATCTCTCGCAATCAGTTTGGGGGCCCGTAAAAGGGAATAATTTAGTATTTCCAGAAACCTTCACAAGTGGAATGAAAGTTGAATGGCAGGTGGCACTGAAAGGAGAAAAACCTGTCCAATATTTTTTTTCCTTAGTGGATTTTGACATACTAGATTTGATTGTTGACCAAACAAATCATTATGCGACGCAATGTGTTACTGAAAACGATAACATATCCAATGAAGCTCGCATAAAAACTTGGCAGCCAACAGACAGGACCGAAATTATACATTTTATTGGTTTACTGGGATACATGGGCATTGTAAAAATGAATAGTCTTCGAGATTACTGGTCTAGTAAATGGCTACTGAAAAATGACGTCGCTCGTAATATAATGAGCCGTAATAGATTTGAATTGCTGCTAAAAATGCTGCATTTCTCAGACAATAA
Organism: Acanthoscelides obtectus; assembly: GCA_963669975.1. Taxonomy (NCBI): domain Eukaryota; kingdom Metazoa; phylum Arthropoda; class Insecta; order Coleoptera; family Chrysomelidae; genus Acanthoscelides; species Acanthoscelides obtectus. Next base: position 24,123,658 of record CAVLJG010000003.1, read on the forward strand.
ACTTTGTCCAGATGGAGACCGTCTGTACAAACTGCAACCATTACTAGATAAACTCATATCAAATTACAAAATACTCTATACGCCAGGAAAAACATTCTGTATTGATGAGACTATGATACCCTATCAAGGACGCTTAGTTTTCAAACAGTATAACCCTATGAAAACTCATAAATATGGGGTAAAAATGTTCAAGTTATGTTGCGATAACGGTTATACTTGGAACCTTAGTATTTATGCGGGAAAAGAAAAGGAACAAGCCAAAAACAGAAATTTTTCAGTCTCCTCACATGTTGTTATGACTCTGTCTCAGGGTCTTTTGAATAGTGGCAGGATCTGTATCACTGACAATTGGTATACCAGCCTACAACTTGCTCATTTACTCCTAGATAATAAAACTCATTGTTTGGGCACCTTGCGGACCAATCGTGCTGGAAATCCCGTCAGTGTTACAAAGAAAAAACTGAAGAAAGGTGAAATTACTGCAGCAGAAAATGAGAGGGGCATCTGTATTCTAAAATGGAGAGACAAAAGAGACGTGCTTGTCCTTTCTACTTGTCATACCGATGACACAGTGCAGGTTCAACGGCGTGGACACGTTATTCACAAACCGAAAGCCATAATTGATTACAATCGTGGGAAATCCTCAATTGATATATCTGACCAAATGTCAAGTTACAGTACTGCTCTACGTCGCACAATTCGGTGGTACAAAAAAGTGGCGATTGAAACTATATTAGGTACATCGATTGTAAATGCACATTTTCTTTTCAAACACAATGAGGAGACTGTCATGCCTATAAACGAATTTCGAATGTCAGTCATAGAAGACCTTTTGACATTCAAAAGTCCTGATGTAGCGATACCTAGGCCGCAGCCTACACGAAATCTTCGTACTCACATTTTCTCAAAATTGGACTGTAAAGCTCGCGAGAATAGCAAATATTATAGAGGCTGTTATAAAAAAAAGCAAGAAGGTATAATTGAGAAGAGTAAGGTGAAAAGAGTTACAACGTTTTGTTCCGTTTGCGAAGGTAATCCGAGATATTGTTTGGACTGCTTCAATACTTTTCATGGAAAGTAGTGATACCGTTTAGTTTTAGGAATTTTAACTTTACTGGTTAGAATTATTTGTTTTAGATTACCGCAAATGTATCTTTTATTATGACAATAAATGCCTACTTACACAACTAAAGGCTTTTTGTAACAAAAAAATTAAAAGAATTGTTAAAATACGGGTTACAAAAAACCTGATACTAGTGTGCTCGCATCATGGGCCATGTCAGACACTACGTTATATTAAAATACATAAGAGCGTGTCTGCTTGGCCGTGCCAAGCCGATAAAGTTGCGAAGCGGGGGCAGACACCGGTGTATGCCATGGCCCAGTCGTAGAACCTAACAGCAGACACCGGTGTATGCCCTGGCGCTAAACCTGTTAAGGAAATGGGAAAGGTGTTGTAATGGATGTGTTAGTAAAGAAGCCTAAGGGTTGGATATGTTGGTATGAGATTATGGATGGAAAATTAGTATCATTGGCACTTTTGATAATCTGTCATGTAAGTTACGTGGGTAAAAATTGTCCTTAATCTTCCATAGGAGTTCCATAGTGTAACGGGTCATAAAGTCAACCCCATAAATGACCTTACCTTTACTATTAGTTAAAAGTCGGTCTGTTAGTGTGTCTCTAGAGCAGCAAGTCGCTTGCGGTAGCTGGGAGCAGCGTACCCCCAGACCGCGGAGGCGTAAGCGAGCTGAGGTCTGGCGATGGCCTTGATCAGCCGTAGCTTGGTCGCTAGCGGCATCCGGCTGTGTCTACCCAGTAATGGGTAGAGTTGCGTCATGGCTGCTCTGGTCTTTGCGATGACAGCTTCTATGTGGTCTTTCCACTGGATATCTTCGTCGAAGATGGATGCTTCGAGAGGTCTTGCAATCCTTCTTCGTTGGATGAAGATTGCCTGCGTCTTCTGGACGTTGATGCGAATTTTCCATTTCACGCATCAGTCCTGGATGTGGTCCAGTTCATCCTGTAGTCTCCTACGGATGATCTCGGGTCGTCGATGCTTGGCGGCTATAGCAGTGTCGTCTGCATATAGGGCCAGCATTGTGTCAGCTGTCTTCGGTACGTTGTGAGTGTAGATGTTGTAGAGCAGGGGGGCTAAGGCTGACCCCTGGGGCACGCCTGCTTCCAGCTGTCGTCTTGTTGAGTGGCATGTACCAATCTTCACCGTGAACCATCTTTGTGTCAGATAGCTCTGGATCAGTTGGCACATGTTTGCATCGATTCCGGCGGCTTCCATTTTGGCGATGAGTCCATCGTGCCAAACTCGATCGAAGGCTCGTTCCACGTCCAGCAGGACGAGGCCGGTTGCCCCCTGGAGATTGAAGCCACTGGTGATGTTTTCTTTCAGTCGTAGCGCTTGAAGTTCCGTGTTGTGGGAGGATATAAAGCCGAATTGCTCTGGGGGGAGAAGTTCCAGTTCTTCTGCCTGCTTCTCTAGTCGAACGGCGATAGCCTTTTCGACTACTCCGGATCGCCACCAGTGCACCATCCTACGTAAGAAACTCAACCAAGGTCCCAGTTGGCACCCGCTAACTGGAGCCTTGACTAGGAGACTAGGAGAACCCGCGGTTGCTCCCCCCCCCCACGGCGTGGATGCAGAGGACCAGAAACCACCGGGACCAGAAACCACCGGGACCAGGACCCACCGGGACCAGGACCCACCAGCACCAGGCCCAACCAGGACCAGGACCCGCCACGACCAGGACCCACCAGGACCAGGACCAGGAACAATATATAGGTAAGAGGACTTGAAACTCTTGATTTTTCGAAAACAAGGGTTTCAAGAGAACCTAGCAGACCCTCTATCGATGATCGCTTAACGACATCGATAGAATGTGCGGCGTTCCCAGAGACTGAAACACATGAGGAGACGTTGTAGCAGACCGCAGGTCACGCACAACACATGGCCTACCGAGACGCTGATGAGTCGGGCCACGCGGAGGTTAGGGTTTAGTGGGTATTAGGTGGTCTCTTCAAGACAACCTGGAGTCCCACACACGCCGTAGCTCGGCCTATGGTATGGTGCATAAACGCATGTCCCCCTCACAAAAAAAAAGTGTGTCAGATTTGGTTACTCAGATGCCAAACAAGTTCAAGGGGTAACGGGAAAGAAAGGAAGGGAAAGAAGGAAAGGATGGAACAGAACAAAGAAAAGTAAAAAAATGAAGTGGAAAAAGCTTGAGCATTATTGATTTGACTACGCAAATTATTTTATTATTCCAAAAAAATATTTTTATACGTTTTGAAAAAATTTTATAGTTGGATTCACAGATTCACAATTTAGTTTTCATCACAGTGCAAGGCGCGGTCTGAAATGTTTGTGTACTTGGTCGACTGAGTAGTCAATTAGGTTGCTGTGCGATTACGCTTGAATATAACACCGTTGTCCCTATTGTTTGAATTAATCCCTTAGATTCGGGATGTCAAGACCTCGGTAAATAGTGGCATCTGATACATGCCATGAGGCGTTGGTGATTGTGCGTTATGTGATTGTGTCATTTTGAATTCCTGCATCCAAGTATCAGTGTGTTTCTGCCAGGTCAACCAACCCCTTCTCAATGATGACTCCAAGGTACCTGACTGGTTGCTTCCATGCCGGGCCATTGCGAAGTTTTGTTTTTTGGTATAACAGATTGCCTGCGTTTTCTAATACTTGTCGTATGCCTTGACCTGCAAAGCATCTCTACTGGATGATAAAACGGAATTATGTCTAAGAGAGCAACAAGCCACACCTCATTGAAGCCTTGATAATATGAGCTACTGGTTTACAAAACCAGTAACTCCACAAGCATAATAATAATAATAGTAATAGCTTTATTGTCCAACAGTTTCCCATTTATAGGACAATTTATAAACATAATACAAAAGCAAAAAAAAAGCAAAAAAAACGAAAAGAAAACAACAAATGCAACACAGGTATAAATTTGTAACATGAGCTATTGGTCCGAATGAGCTTTAGCTGCCTTTAGCAGGTAATTAACATTTGTCGTAAATATATCACAGTAACATCCAATTCTGTTTAAGTTAGAGCACATTACATATAACGGTGACTTGAGAAGAATGTTTGTCCTAGCTCTAGGAAGCCCGAATATTTTATGATTGCGAGATGCAAACGTTGGAGTACGAAACTTGATCTGTTCCAGGATCATGGGGCAATCAATTAAATTGTTGATCATTTTGTAGCCAAATATTATTGAGGCACAGTACCTACGTTTTTTCAAAGTCAACATGTCTAAGCGACTATATAATTCCTCCTTACTTGTACCTCTCTCTGGATATGTCCCATCAATCCTAAACAGAACAAACTTCATAAACTTCCGTTGTACTCTTTCAATAGCTGTGCTATAAGCATTCATAGTAAGGGCTCCAAATAATACTACAATATTCGCCTTTGGATCTAACATAAGCATAATATAATAGCTTAATAGACTTTATGTTATGAAAATTCCTGCAATAACTTACTATGAAACCATAAGCCGCCAATGCTTCTGATGCTTTTTTATTTATGTGCTGACTAAAAGTTAACTTTTGATCATAGATTATACCCAAATCACGTACATCAGAGCATCTTTCTAGCACAGACCCATCAATAGAGTACGGATATTCGCAAACATTAATTTTCCTGGTATAGCTGACTATTTTACACTTCCTCACATTAAGCTCCAACTTGTTTTCTACACACCAAGACAGCACAAAATTTAATTGGTGTTGTAGCTTGATACAATCATCAGGAATATTTATCTGCCAATAAATTTTTAGGTCGTCAGCAAAGCATAGGCGTTCACATTCAACTGAGTCACAGAGGTCATTAATAAATATCAAAAACAGTAATGGTCCCAGGTTCGACCCCTGAGGAACTCCAGAAGGTGCCAAGTAGGTCTCAGATTGGAAGCCATTATAGCTAACAAATTGTCTACGATCGGATAAGTAAGATTTCATCAACTCCCTAGCATCATCTGTGAAACCAAGTGCACCTAACTTATTTAATAAAGTTTTGTGGTTAATTTTATCGAAGCATGTAATATACTCGAGATATTTAAGGCGGAGTTAAACATTTTTTTGGAGGGTTTGAACATGAGCTAACTTTTCATTCACGTCGAGATATCGAAAAATCATTTTCTAAAAGATGGAGCTACCAGCAACCTCCGGTAAACACTTCCCCAGTACAATGCCAAACAGTGAATCGATACCACGAACTTTAACAGGATAATATTTGATAGTTTCTGAGGTTTATGAATTTTGCGGTTTCGAAATGCACGAAGTAATGGTGCAAGAACTTACTTTGGTTGTACTAGAAACATGACTAGATGTTTATAAAATTATTCTTCTAATGATCCTTATTAATAATATTACATATACATTAATTAACAATTTACACAATAAAATTGATGTAAACAATATTTATTTTGGTTAAGACGTTATACAGAATGAACAAATGAAGCAAAAATAGAAACAATATGAATCATAATTTAGATATTCAAAACGAAGGAAAATTTTCGTTACCGTAATTCAGAAATAAATCTTTCATATAAAATAAAACGACGCATAATTTAGATAGGTATTCAAAACGAATTAATATTTTTTCCGTATTTCAGAAGAAAAACTTTTCATTCGTTTTATATCTATCACATTTATGAATAAGTTTATTTTTATCTTTGTTTTATTTCTTCATGTGTGTATATGATAGGAATTGCTATGTAATTGGATGTATTTTATATAACATCTTAACTAAAATAAGTATATTTTACATCGATTTTATTATTTAAATTGTTAATTTATCTGTAAAGTTAGTTTTTCAATTTTTGGTACAGCCCTGAAGAGGGAAATACATTTTTTAGAAACGTAGGCAACATTGTAACAGGAAACTGTTTCTTTAGCCCCTAATCCAATGAATTACAAGAAATTTGACTGAATGCTGCCTATTTGAATAATGGCAGCGCTTCGGATTCAACCAATCAGTCACAAATTGATAGCACTTTAAATACCTGTTGTGAAGCATCGCAAATGTCCGGCGCTTTAAAATGAGGTTTGTTATTATCGGACGTTTAATAAAACTGAATAACGGAATAGACGATAATAATTAGTTCATGGCATTGTATAGGCCAGAATGAGCTTTGTTTCGTCTATGTATTTTCCGCTCCTGTATAATTGAATTTCATTGCGAAAGTAGGATCGGTTGTTGGAATTCATTCCGTGCATGTTCTGGTGGCGCTAACGGGTTGTTTGTTTTGTTTTTTCCAAAGCAAACTGCGTTTTGTTATCGAGCGAGTGAAAACATTTAGGGATTGTGGCACCATTTACTCTGATTCAAAATGACCAGGAACGGATGGATGCTCTATAAATTTCCACAATAATCACGGCACATGAACTGGACCAATGCTTCAGAAAAGCCATGGTATTTCAACTTTGGGTAGATGATTCGCAAGGTATAAAAATTTGTACACTTATTAACCCGAGGAAGGTTTTATCTGCGAAAATATACAGGGTGTTCTCGAAAAATACGTTAGCTAGAGAAAGTATTTGTAAAATAAAGTTGTATGGTTTGAAAAGATTAATCTACTCGAGATCTTGAAGTTGGCCTTGACTATGACATTCAAGGTCATCTGAAGGTCTTAAATGAAACCTCTATTTTTGACACCGGAAACGTGGAGGGCGGAAAACTTCACGTAAAAGTATATCTTGAAGGAGTCCAGAAAGTAGGGATCTCAAAAATATGTTTCATAAAGAAAAATGTTGTGTAGTAAAGTTATCAGGTTTGAAAAGATTCATCTAATGGTGACGTTGAGTGTGACCTTGACAACGATCTTCAATTTCATTTGAGGGTCAAGAAAGTTTTCTCAAAAGAAACCCCTCTTTCTGACACCGAAAATAAAAAGAGCAAAAAACTTCATGTTCAAGTATGCTCATCATCTTGACTTTGGCCTTCAAGGTAATTTGAAGATCAAAAGGGTAAAATCCTGAAAATTTCCGACAATTTTAAGTTCAAATATATCGTTGCCAATGGACCAAGGTCATTTTAAGATCCAATATATACTAAGTGACATATAAATCCGAACACCCAGTTTAAATGGTTTTATTTTAATAAAATTTTGTATAAGTACTTAATGAAGCATAATCAGTAAATGATAAAAATTTCAAAATGATTACACTGCTTCAAAGCCCTTTGACCTTTAATAATGTGTGGATGCACCCTGATGTGCTACGCATTCTCCAACGCGCCTAGGCATGCTTCTGATCAGGTGGTCAATGTCCTCCTGTGGTATCTCATTCCAGGCAACCACCAACTCCTCTGGAAGTGCTTCTAGAGTCTGAGGAGGACGTTGCAAATTGAGCAATCTCCTACCCATCATATCCCACACGTGCTCAATTGGGGATAAGTCGGGAGATCTTGGTGGCCAGGGTAACAATGTGACATCATTATGTTGAAAGAAGTCTATTGTGACTCTTGCAACATATGGTCGGGCATTATCTTGTTGTAAAGTTGGATCTGCCAGGGTGTCAAGATAGGGTAAAAGATGGGGTTCTAGAACTTCGTGGATATAACGCTGCGCGTGCATGTTACCTCTGATGAAGATTAAAGGTGACCTGGAACCATAAGCTATAGAACCCCAAACCATAACTCCAACAGTGTGATGAACATGTCTTTCAGCAAAAAACTGTGGATTCCTCCTTTCACCACGTCGCCTTCTAACCCTGGCACGACCATCGTGCATGCCTAAACAAAATCGAGACTCGTCACTAAAGACAATACTGTTCCATTCCTGATCCCAGAGTGACCGTTGTCTGCACCACTCAAAGCGATTACGTCGGTGTTCTCGAGTTAAAGGGAGGACCCAGTGTGGCCGGTATGAAAACAAGCCAAAACTTCTCATTCGACGATAAACACTTCGCATGCCAATAGGTCTTCCGTGTTCTGCAAACCATTCATTTGCAATGGACCTGGTAGTGGAGAAACGGTCCCTTAAGGCCAATAATCTTAGGCGGCGATCTTCACGGTCTGTTGTTCTACGGCGGCGTCCAGTGCCCCTTGCTCTTTGCGTAGGGCCTTCTCGAAGCCATGCCTGACAATACCTAACCACACTGTCTACACTACTTTGCACTCTAACTGAAATTGCCCAAAAAGAAGGTCCAGCTTCACGAAGTCCCACTATACGGCCCCTATCAAACTCACTAAGTTGACGAAATCGTACAGGTCTACACTTCTTTGCACTCTAACTACAATTGCCCGAAAAGAAAGTCCAGCTTCCCGAAGTCCCACTATACGGCCCCTATCAAACTCGCTAAGTTGACGAAATCGTACAGGTCTCCGTACTCTAGGCATCGTAACCGATCGTAAAGGATGTCAAGAACCAAAATCCGCCAACGTGGATTCTTTACTGCGGCTGAAATATTCATTTTTAGAGCGTTAGTGAATTAAAAAAAGCAGTATAAAAACCGGAATGTCCAACTGATAAGGCTGAAAATTTTTTCACTTGTTATTTACAGTAAGATAAATACATTCACCAACTTTTATTAAAATAAAACCATTTAAACTGGGTGTTCGGATTTATATGTCACTTAGTATATTTTCATACAAACTCCATACTTTTTTATCGAAGATATAAAAAGCGAAACATTGACATTAATTTATTTTTGCACTGAAATCTTGAAAAAAAACGTTCATTGCGCAAATAACTACGGCATTAATTTCAATACTGCATTTGTTTCTCTGAAACCTGAAATCTCATTCTTACTAATGCGAAACGAATGACCTATTATACTTTACACACTCCATGAATGTTGTTTCTCATTTCTTAAGGTCAAGATAGAGGTGATTGTGGTTAGGTTAAGCTATCAAGAATCCACCATAGTTTTCTACAAACATAAACAACTACTTATAATGTTGTTTCATGATTTTTGGCAATCATCAGTACGGTAAAGGTCTAATCAGACAACGCTACGAGAGACAGATTCAGTAGTACTCGAGCCATCGCTAATCATGGAAGGGTGGTTGGTATTTATCCTTTGAGAGGCGTTATTGGCGAATTGATCTCTGATTTGGACTCTAATGACTGCGAAAACCTACATGACACGCGTCTGGGCTCGATTACTAGACTTATTGTGTATTTGTCATTGAAATGACCTTTAAATGCCGTCACAGTGACTACCCAGAAAAACTTAAACGACACAGGGCTGGGCTCAACTGCTGGCATTCTTTTGAAAATGATCTTGATATGACCTTGAAGTGACCTTCAAAAGCCCTCATAGAGGCAAACTAATTTCGGATTTGATGTTTAGCCAGTGTTCGACGTACGGGTCGGTAATACCGCTATGACAAACTACTCGCGAACAGAAACTTCCACAAAATCCAGACACCCCCGGATCCAGAATTCCCCCAGGCATCCCCTAATATAATCTAATACAATAAATAAAACAGAGAATCCCTCTCCGTTGAAAGCAAATATATCGTGGAAAGCGTCTAAATCGATCATGCCCCGAAGTCGGAACAAATGAAAGGATCGGTGGAATTCCCTGAACAAGCACAAAGCACACACACTACAAAATGCTGACCTCGTTTTGTCGGGAGTTGCCGGAGCTGGAGTTGGAAGTTGAGAGACGCGACCGGTCGCGCATCAGCTAGACTGCAATAACTCGTCAGGCAGAAAAGGGAACACGCGCAAAGAGGAAAATGGGAAAAAAGAAAATGGGAAATTCTTGCTTGCTGGCGATGGTTGTTTTTCTCGCCGGCGTACGAGATCTCCGAATCGGGCAGCGAGAGAATCTGTACGAATGGTTCATTTTAGTTGCTGTCAGCATCCAGACTTTTCTATTTTGAAGCAAACATGAACCCATTAGAGTTAATTCCCTTATAGGCAAAAACTAAGTTAAGTATATACTCATTGCGTCAAATCTAATTTGAGTCCAAGACCAACCCTTAGCATGTGGCCGCTAGATGGCACTTAGTGGATGGACCAGTGTTTTCTGGATTTTTTTCGAAACGTTTTTAAATGCATAAAAGGTCGTATAAAATAGTGAAAACCGCAGATCAATATCTTAATTTGTTATGGAGATATATTAATAAATAGGCATAAATTATACATTAAATAACACATTTTTTAACCGATAGCTCTAGGTTAAGCGATTGCTAGATATAGCTGGAGCAGTACTAGACATTCCAAGGTACTTCCAGAGAATTCTTCATTGATCTAGGAAAAACAGCCTTGGAGCGATACAAGAAGGTGGTACTTACTTTAAATACAGGGTGTTACTTAATGATACGCCATAAATATTATATAAGGAAAAACAGCCTTTGAGCGATACAAGGACGTGGTACTTACTTTAAATAGAGGGTGTTAGTTAATGATACGCCATAAATAGAAGCGCGTATTCCGGGACTAAACTTAAGTAGAAAAGTCCATATAAACATGTGTCATAAAATGCCTGGATTACAAGATACAGTGTCAAAATTTTAAAAATCTACCTTTTAGTAGAGAAAAAACAATGTCAAACTGACACGGAAAGTTAAAATTATGTTCGTAGCAACATACCAAGGATCAAAATCGCTTCGATTGTAGTCTAACAATTTTTCGACTAATGAAACGTTTTATTTGTTTTTAAATGAAAACGAAGTGAGATACAAAAATATAGCAGGAGACAAAAAAATGAATCTTTGCTCAATTCTGAAACAACAACGTATTTCTTCAAAGTCTGTGGTATATATATTTTTTGTCAATATTATTTGTGAGACTGCCCCCCGAGACGCCAATGGAATTCATCAGCTTCTAGTTAGCGTTGTATTTCAATGAACAATACTACCAAAATTAAACAAAAGTGGCAGAAGGTGCTAAAAATCCATTAATATAATAATAATTTCAAAACTGCATTTTTTGTGACGTTAAGGTTTTAATAATCGATTTTTATTATCGAATGCTACATGTGAGCGAAACTTTGTACAAGGTAATTTGGGGCGCTAAATATGAGTATCAGAGTGAAAAGACTCTAAACTGTCATCGGACCGGATATGGGGTTGAAAGATTGGAACAAAACCTGGTTTTCCGGGGCTGCCCGTGAATCCTAGCACTGAATTGATATAGAATTCGGAATTTACGCTCTCAATTTATCTAGAAAACAAGCTTTCATCTAGATCATAGACGAACAGCAGTTTTCTGAGATTTTTATTAGTTATTTTTCAACAAAGTAGATTTTTTGCCAGCATCTCCGAACTGAATGGGCCCCAAATTCGGATTCAGCAACTGAAAAAACTTATTAAAAGGCATATTGGGCTCACATTCCCGACTGAACCATTTTGTTCCTTTTTGGTAGCATATGTTACATGGTTATTATACATTAAATTGCTTTAAATGCGGTTGTACAGGTATATGATTCCGTTTTACATGTAATTATTTAACGAAAAATTGCAAAACTAAGCGTTTTTTGCCAAAAATTAATTTTTAGTATCGATGGCTACATGTGAGCGAAACTTTGTACAACAAGGTAATTTGGGACTCTCAATATGAATATCATAATGAAGGGATTCTAAAGTGTCATCGGACCGGATTTGGGGTGAAAAACTGGTAAGCCAGGGCGGGGCTACCCGTGAATCCTAGCATTGAATTCACATCCAATTCGGAATCTAGGCGCCCGATTTACCTAGAAAACAATCAATAAACAACCCTTTTTTTTAAACTATGATAAACTTTTCAATTTTACCGTAACTTTTCGATTTGAATTTTCTTGTAAATAAGGCATGCCATTTAGTGACACAATGTATGTATTAGTAATGATGGATATATATTAATAGAATCAAATTTCTAAACCTTACCAGTTTCCAATAAATGGTAAACATGATTTTTAATTTCATTATTATTTTTTTATTCAAAAGGTAACTTAATCGAGGGTGTTCTTAGCTATGAGGCAAGAAGAAAATACTCAGTAGTTTGAGGGTAATTGCGGGGAAATGGACACGGATTAAAAACCAAATTTTAAAAGCATCACTTTTTGAGGTGCTGTTGTGATGACGATAAACCATAAAAAATAACATATAACTTCTAACTTACGTTTCACTAGGGGTTGGTGTAAGATTCTTCAGCAGCACAAAGCTAGATTGTTTTAGCTGTCTTAATAAAATACATAACCAAACTTCGAAGGGTAATAATAAGAAAAAAAGTGCATCTAAATATGGGTCAGGAAATGCCCCCGTTTGAGGATATTTTCTGGAAAAAATTGTAATCCTTCAGTAACTTTTTTGTTTTTTTTTTGCCGGATTTAAATCTATGATTTTTTTTCTGGGGGACTGAATTCAATTCACGCGTTTTTCTTATCCAACATGATCTATTTTCGTATCTTGAAATCGAAGCATTTGCTTGTATATAAAAACCTTTTTTCTTACAATCCAACAAGCAATTGTCAGGTATTTCATTACAATTCTGTATGTAATTTTTAATACGGAAATACCCGACGACGTCAAATGACTCTTTTTTGTGTTGTTTCTACAGACTAAAAACATTTAACGCCGGTTCGAAAGTGTAAAATTACCTTTACATTACAAGATTATACATACACAGCATCTAAGTTATGTGCATTAAATACAGCACTCATTCGGAGAACATTTGAAATGCAAAAAGCAGCATTACCATAAACACAGCTCACCTTGATTTTTCCTAACAAAAAGCAATAAGAATTCGTTCTGGTTTCCCATACATGGGAACCATTCGAAGCTCTTAGATAATACGGTCGATTTTATTCGTAACGAAGCAATTATACAAGAATCTCACAAGACAATGTTCAACAATGAGCGGAACGAGGATAATGGTTGGAATGTTGTTTTTATTCATTCCAATGAGAAATAATCACCATGCTAATAACACGCGGCGACTTATTCACACACTTTTTATTTATTCAATTATTTTTTGCTTATTAATCAAGTGATGAGCAAACTATGTGCCATTTTCCCAGTTGCGAGAACATGGCAAAATTTGGTGGCACAACTACAAACTAATTAAAAAAGGTCCATTTTCATTTCTCAAAAACTCGATCAAAATCATCATTTCCAAGGTTACCTGATGTCTAAACTAAAGTTCAAACCTTCTTTTACAAGAAGCGAAAAGTATGCTGAGCTTGTTTTATTTTAAAGCATTGTAATTATTAATAACACGTCAGCACCTGGTTCAGCGCCTTTTTAGTAACATGAAGACGCACCTGTGCATTTTCTAAGAAACGATTCGGCAGTTTCATCATGTCAATATATATGCTAACATCTGTAAGCGGTCAAACCATCGAAAAACCCATAAAATTTATAACATTCCAACGGAAACTTTATTCTGAGAATGAAGGAAGCGCCGCATAGGGGCACATACACAAAACATAAATAAAAGAGGTGCTCGTAAAACGTTTATGTTTGTTCGATTATGTATAGGTGTGATCTGATTGACAGATTCTAAAATTGTTCCTTTTAAATGCGACACCGCTAAATGAGTCACCCTCTCGATCCAAGTGGATCATCTTGGAAGAGCAGGTACTCAGTTCTATGTTAAACGCTCAAGTGAAAGTATCTCGTACTTTTTCTTTTCATTCACGCTTAAATTCACAACTTCCTTCTGGTTATGATGCTACTAAATTTTCATACAGCGGTTACTTAAATTTTTGATACCATTATTTGGAATTCATTATTATAATATCTCATTACTACTTTTGATAACGAAACTACCTCACTCTCCCTTGATCTTATAAAACTTATCTAATTTATATCTCTAGTTCTTCTTCCATATTCTATGAGCTAATTACTTTGAACTGAAATTTGAATTTTGAATGAACAATCATAACCAGTATCAGTTCAATTTCTACTTTGATAGTTGCTCATTTGGTAGTCGGAGTGAAAGGACTGAACAACCCAGCATTTTCTTTATTGAGTAAATCTTTTCAAGTTTTTATCTTAGAGAGTTAATAAATGAGTATTCTTTAACTCTCGATACTCAATTCGTAGTCTTGTAGTGAAGCTCCACTTAATACACAGTATCAAACTTTTACGTGAATGTTTCCAGTTTGACACTATTGAGAATGAAGCGTTTTGAACAGTGGTTTTGAAGATACCTCTGGTCAATTTTCAAATATTAAATATACAACTTAGGTGTAAAATGAACCAAATAAATTGACCTCAGTGCGCGCCGACCTTGAGATGTCTAATCAGCGGAGGACAGTAATAGTTGAATTACCTTACATCTTTTTCTCAAATCACTACCACCCGATAAATTAATATTCCGTGTTATTTACCGTTTCCGTTGGTCAGCTTCAACCGCACCAAATTCTTAATAGCATGAACTTTAAGTTATTGCCGGAATTTCCGCCCGAATTCCGGTTTATCTTGGTTATAATAGTGGCTGACATCGTAATTAGAGTTGTTCAATTTTTGGTTAGGATTACTGTCTCTCATGGGAATAAAAAATATCATAAGAATGCATCATCCTTCCAGCTCCTAGGCAAGTCTTTAAACTAAGATTTTCGGCACAAAATTTGATAGAAAATACGTATATAAAACAGACTGACAAGTGAAGAAAATAGAACGTTTTGACCTTGATTACAATAGGAAGTTGAGTTAAGCACTTTTGAAATTATACTTTCGCCTAAATTCGTCACACGACTTTTATATATCGTAATAGAATCTTTGTAACGGGTGATTCTTTAAGAGGTATAGGATTTGATTTTCAAAAAAAAAACAAAAAATTTGAAAAAACAATTAAATCTTTATCTGAGTCGATTGAACGGTCGATATAATTTAATGTTTAAAGATTATTTCATGTAAATGTTGGCCGCGGCTCCGCTTTAGATGGCCCATGCGCAAGGTCCAATTTTGACACACTCTTTCCAACATATCGGCCGGTATCTCACGAATAAATGCTTTAATATTGGCTTCCAGTGCGTCAATCGTTGCTGGTTTATCCTTGTAGACATTAGCCTTAACATGGCCCCGCAAGAAATAGTCCAATAGTCCAACGGCGTTAAACAACACGATCTAGGCGGCCAATTGACGAGCCCCAAACGTGAGATAAACTGTTCACCGAACTCGCCTCTCAATAGGGCCATTTTGGGCAAAAAAGTTTGTTATCATCGCATGGTAGCGCTCGCCATTCACAGTTACGTTCCGGCCATTGTCGTCTTTGAAGAAAGTACGCCCGATGATGCCACAGGCCCATAATCCACACCAAACAGTGATTTGTTCGGGATGCAGTGCTTCTGGTTGGTCTTCACTCCAGATGCGGCAATTTTGCTTGTTAACGTACCCACTCATCCAGAAATGAGCTTCGTCGCTGAACACAATTTTTCGATAAAAATGTGAATCTTCCTCCAACTTTGCCAGCGCCCATTCACCAAATTGGAAACGTTGTGGGAGGTGGGAGGTCGTGAGGCTTCAATTCTTGCACCAGCTGTATCTTATAAGGTTTTACACCCAAATCTTGTCGCAAAATTTTCCACGTAGTGGAGTAACAAAGGCCCAATTGCTGCGAACGGCGGCGAATCGACATTTCACGGTCATCACTAACACTGGCGGATACAGCCGCAATATTTTCTTCAGTCCTCACTCTACGTCTGCGTGTTGGTGGTTTAATGTCCAATAATGTAAACTGGGTTCGAAATTTAGTCACAAGCTTCCGAATAGCTCCCTCGGTAGGCCGACCAAATTGCCCATAAATTGGAAGCAGTGCTCGATGCACAAAATTCAATAATTTGCAAGCGTTGTTCGTTCGTAAGTCGATTCATGGTTAAATTATAGACCAAACTGAACAAGTTTGACAATGACACAAGACACGATTCACGCGTCATCTGTCAAAAATAGTGTTGCCAAAAAGATACTAGCAAAAAATCACCCATTATTATCAATATCTATTGTGGAATAGGAAGTGACGTAGTAATGTGTCATTTGAATTCAATTTGAGATAGGTCAAAATGAATATCACTTCTCCTTCAATGTTGTATCTTACTCCCACTGGTTGAAATCTATAGAGTGATTTCATGTAAGATTGATGGATGAATAATGGATATGATTCTATGATATCGTCTCTAATTAGATGCGCATACGGTTAGGTTACTATATTATATTCACTCCTACGCTCATGACTCATGTATGCGGGACGAAACTTTGCATCGAGAATGTTGTCAAGCTTAAGGGCAAATTATTAATGGAAGTTTTCAAAAATTCTTCTTTTTCTGGAACAGGTCAGCTTTTTGAATAAATCAGATCCACATATTATGTAATCAACTATTGTCTGTTTGTTGCGGGAGATCCCGAAACGACCATTTTTCTACAAAAAACAGGGCTTCGCGGCATTCAAGAATTCTTTTTCGTATTAAAAGAAATCAGCAAAAAAAACCCAATGTACCCAGTTTCTTTCGCTTGTAGTCACATATAGCGCTACAGTTTTTTTTTTAATTACTCATGAATGAGTTAGCAGAAAGCTGAATCACCATATACATTTTTTAATAAAAGTGTCGTTTAAAAAGAGCAGATGTTGGAATCCGTGAAGAGGAAATATTAATTCTTAGAAATGTCAAATTATGTGTTAAGTACACTCAGGTTAAAAATAAACGCAACAAGCAAAATTTTGGCTAAATTCGGATCGTCATCACTTTTTTACTTTTACCTATTGATTTTGTTCAGCAGGTGATAGGTACACTCATTGGCATTAGTAAATGTGTAGATATGAGTTCATGATTGTCGTCACGGTTATTGTACAGAGTAAATCAAAATGGTGTTTCATTAGCCCAACTTTGAGTCACTGTGTGGTGTGACTCCAGTTACCAATCAAACCGCAATGCTTTCCATTATCAAGAACGACATTTTCTCTATAATATGTTCTTCATTCACGTCAATATATACAGTGGTTTAAGTTTTAAAGGCTAATGAAGATTTAATCATTAATTATGCTTCTTCCTTTAATATATTTTCAATTCCCGTACGAAGTCACAAAGATTTTCATCGATTTGTACAGAAATCTATTGCCTCGTACTCGGGTCGAATATTGCTCCTAGATAATGATTCCTTCATTGCGTGTAGGTGAGCATGATTTAGGCATATTTTGCACTATACAGAGTAGTTCATTTTCAAATTGCATACTGAATTTGACAGATAACCAACTTGTTACATAAAGTTTAGTAGATACACGCCTCCAGAAGAGAACAATATGATATACGCAAAGTTGGAGTGGTCCTTTTCAGAAACAACTACCCTTGAAATAACAAAGGTAATGTGTAGTGAAACGAGGGCGACCAAGTAAAAAAAAATAAAGGAAAAAGTACTCACTCTCCATTTAACGAGAAGGGTTAAGTACGTCTCTGCCCGAAATCATACCGCTCCAACAGAAAATGAAATCAGCTGATGCGCTACCGAGCAGACGCAGGCGGTGGTGCAGACCACGAACTGAGGTAACAAATATGACGGCGTTGCCGCGTTTTCAGTTTTTAGGTAAACGTAAAAGCATCGGTGCAGGCTTTGAGAATGGAGTCCCTCCCCCGAATGAAAGCACCAGCTTGTTCAATTCTGAGACGAAGTTCGTCAACCGTATGCACTTCAGTTTTGTACACTAAGCGTTTCATTTCTCCCCACATGGTGTTAAGTCTGGAGATCGCGGAGGCCACGCTACGGGTCCATTACGTCCGATCCACCTATTCCGAAATAATTCATACAAAAACTCACCCACTTCGCGTCTAAAATGGGGTGGTGCACCATCGTGCAGAAACCACATTGATTGTCTTACACTTAATGGCACATCTTCTAACAAGGAAGGCAAAATGTTGCGTAAAAAGTCTAGGTATTGCATCCCGTCCAATCGATTTGGGAGAATAAATGGTCCAATGAGCATACCGTTCACCATGCCAGCCCAAACATTCACCGAAAATGTTTGTTGAAAATGTTCCCAACGGACAGCGTGCGGATTTTCTACTGACCAAACATGAGTGTTGCGAAAGTTATTCACCCCATTACGCGTGAACGTAGATTCGTCTGTCACCAATATGCACTTCAAAAAGTCCGGATTATTGTCATGTTGATGCAACAATCACTCACAAAACCGCACTCTTGCTGGAAAATCGTCAGGTTGAAGGGCTTGTACACGTTGGACGTGAAACGGATACAGCCCCTCTTCACGCAGCGTTTGCCACACTTTAGTTTTTGATACTTGCACTTCTCTAGCCACGTCTCTAGTGCTTGTTGAGGGATTCTCGTCTACGCGATTCAGTAGTTCTTCCTCAACTTGCACCATTCGTGGTTGTCTAGGCCTCCCACTGTGCCCACCTCGAAATTCCTCCAAATGGCCCGTATCCCTGACTCTCTGGACCAGGTACACAAATCTGCGGGGCCTTGGATGATATCGTCTAGGGAAACGATCTGCATACACTCATTATTGGTGTATGAGTGTGTCATTATTTTTTTTTTTTGAAACGCAATCGATTATACTGGTTCGTTTACCTCTACACGCGTGACCGTAACCGTCGGTTGAAGGTTGCATACTGACCTGACACACTGACCCCGACCCAGTTCTGTCGTCGGGTTGAGCCAGTGACCTTGTACCACTCGGTGATGTCGCGGGTCGCGGCTACAGGACGGTATTCAGATATTTTTGAGAGTCCTTTATCTCGGTTCCCTTAAGACATTGGTGTATATGGTATTAAGAAAAATTGCTTATGTTTTCAAGATGTACACGTCGTGTAAAGGAAAACCCCAACTTTGCGGACACTCTGTACTGTCCTATGATCTTCCTGAGGTGCTTTGCTTCCCGTAGTAGCAACACGAGTATTTTCGTTGTTCGCCACTGTAGATAAACAGTATCAATGGCGTTTTAAGAAAATGTGAACCTACCGCAGAAAGGCGATAGATTTCTGTACAGTTTGGTGAAAAACTTTTTGAATTCGTACGGGAACTAAAAAAGTTTATGAAAGGAGGAAGCATAATTGGTAGTAAAACTTTTTAGTTGTAGTTTCCAAAAATTAACGTTAAACAAGATTACACTCTGAAATTTACATAAAACGTTTCAAATTAATACGTAATTTTTCTGAGGACTCCAAAACAATTTTTATTTCTTATTTATTCAAATAGTCTCTTAATCTACTAAGGCACAATTTCACCAGCATTAATATTTGACGGTCCCTTGGACCAATGGAAAAATAGCTTTTCGAAATGCAATTTGACAGAAGCTGTCAAAGGTCTCTGAATATCAGTGGCTAGCTATTATATTTGGTAGGATATTTTCACTGTTTTTGACGACTGTTCATGTATGGCAATCTAGTTTTGTCTGTATATCACGTACAAGGTGTTGTACAAAATACGTGCCTGTAGAAATGTACTGATTTTTGTTATTTTGCAAAAAAGGATATAAAACGTATTCCAACTGGTTCATCATCTTTTGTTACAACAAAAACAATTTTTGCCAATTTATGATCTAGAAATCTGCATTTCTGGGTCCTAAAACATCGATATTTGTAAAAGTATCCGCATCCACCTATTATTCATCGTCTAGATATTATGTCAGAATCAAAAATACCTATTTATGAAAACATATCTTCAAACATTGTTTTATTTTCTTATTTCTATTATTATAACACGTCTGGGATATTAATTGCTTTTAATTGGTGATCTGCACATCTGCAGTGTTGCCGAACCGGCAAAAAAACGGAATCGATAAATAGTATCGTTGAATTCGGTATAAGGAAAATGCCGTCCCAAGATCAGTGGTAGATCAAGGACCTTTGAGTCATGAAAAACGTCTGTTATTGTATTGGGCGCGCACACAACATGTTTTTTGAGGGCATAGTTCTATATTACAACTTCTACAATGTGCATACTGGTACAAAGTACTTTGCAACCATTCTGGAAACTCTTTCGATTCTTGCTTATAGTATTGTATATATTTTTCTGTTTTACCCTTGAACTCATGAACTCACCTCTCATTTTAATTAAATATTTATTTTGAAAACAGGCAGGTTTCGGTTTTTTTATTGCTTGTCCGGTGATGAGGTAATGACGGTAATTAATCTACCAGTCTGTAGCTTTTGTATGCACAAAAGTCAGGACAAGCGGAGTAAGGGATGAGGATGTGCGTTAGTAATCATAGGCAACCCATGGGGCATAAAACTATGAAGACAGCATAAAATTAACTTTTAGCTTTATTTTTGGTTTCAGCTCTTTTTCGGCAAGTATAGAAATATTTAAATTATTTTGAAAAATCGTGGAGAATGATGTTATAAAAATACCGAAAAATCTGGTTCAAGTCCATGCATAGACAATCTGGAATTTGCAATATGAATTTATATTCTAAATTCTATGCATATCCGTTCATATCCGTCAATATTTCATTTGAAGCTTTTATTTGTCATAAGATTTTAGCAAAATGTAAGCAGCCCAGTTGACAAGAACGGCAAGCTGTCAAGATGAGGGATGCTTAGATCCACGAACAGTATTGTTATGTATCGATTCTTATCGTTTTAGGAAGTATCGATACTCTAAAATATTGGAATAAAATTATCGATATCCAGCGGAAGGAAACAAAGAAGAAAAGTAATCTGAAGTTAGTCACTCTTTCTGACACAGTCCGGATTGAAAGATGACGATACTCGTGAAATGTATCGATACTTCTAAATATAGGATCGTATCGAACATGCCTACTGTCAAGATGTATAACCCGAGGCACCGACGGAGCTATTTTGCGGCGTCATGGAAATAATTTTAAATTTTCATTTGCATTTTTTCAAGTGTTGTGCAACGATTATGGGAAAAATTCCACGAATAGTCTTATAAAGCATAGTAGAGTATATTAACTTACAGTTAATTTAAATTCATTTTACACTATTGTTGCTACTGTTATCAATGTAATTGCAGCTCCTGATGATGATGGCAAAGTCCATTGAAAGCTAGTGAGAATAAAAAAAGTATAAAGTGTCCTCCTTGCTTAAAATTTTTGTCGAAGTACCCAACAAAAGGCAGAAGCTTTAATTTTTCACCTATATATATATATATATATATATATATATAATTATATAACCTAGAATGTGTACTTGTGAAAAAAAAATATGGCAAATTTGTAGTTTTTTGCAGGTTTTAGGTTTGCTGGTAGCTTTAAGACATATATTTGGGTATTTATTAATCGCTGTGAATATAGTGTGGATGTTTGTTCAGTTCCTGAACAACGAAAAATATTCAACTTTATGGATGTATGGATATTAAAAAACCTGAATGGTTTTGTGGGAATATCAATCTAAGGTCCATAATGGTTCTGATGAACGGCAAGTAAATGAATGAATGAATGAATGTTTGGAAACGAGCAATATCTATGAACTTTTTGGTAGAGCCTGTCATCAAGTAGCTGCTTAATGGCTATCTGCAAGAGGTTTATAGGAAAAGAACACACGGTAGGTGATGTTGAAACGGTAAAATAGCATATCAGTTGAAGAAAATGATATAAACATGAATAAAAAATCAACAATAGTAATTAAAATATGTTTTTTTTCAAAAATCAAACATTTCTTTAAATTTTTACTGAATTATATGTAATTTCTTAATATTCAATAAGCTGGTGATATTTCAATGACAAGTTGTCATCTCATATATTGACAGTATCTTGTTTTCAACATTTTATAGCTATTGGTTGCTAAAATTTGTTGATTGGAATATTTCTATAAGTTTTCATTACTCTCAAAGTTAAAACTATTAAAAATCCGAGTAAAACGACGATTAAACTTATTCAATGATATATAGGACATCTCACACAGAAAGAGACAATTGCCATGTTTCACTTTCCAAAAAGATACGATCGAACCTAAATCGAATCACCAAATAAAAAATGCATGAGGAGATAGATAAATCACCTGGGCTTTTTCGATGCATGGCAATCAATGCTGGCACGACGTGTCATTGTTCTTTCAGCAGTGAAATACGCGGACCGCCATTCGAAATCAACAATTCACGATAAAAATTCTCGGTTATGTGCACACAACTTTCGATTTCTGTATGTATTGAGGTTAATGAATGCTTTACCGCTGCCACTACCATGTTTTTACATATTTGCATTCTGAATTTATGTTTCTATGTTTTATCCGATCACGCGTATTTTTGGTCTGAGCAGGAAATTGATTTTGTATAAAATTATGGTGCGGTTGGATTGAATCGATCATTTCAAAAACCACCTCAGTCAATCTTTTTGGCTTTTTTCTTCTCCGCCACTGGACCGATTTTCAAAAAATACAAAGATTTTTCGTTCTTGGCATAATAGTAACCTGTTTGAATATAAAGTGTGAACACCCTTTAATGTGTAGTAGGCTTAAGGTATCATATGTCATGTTGAGTATGTCAAATGTCACTTGTCAATTCAAAATGTACGCTCCCAAAATATCAAATAAAAGATTTGCATAAATCTAAATGCATCCGTTCTTGTAATAAATAAAACAGCAACACACAACATAACCTTGTGTGAAAAATTCATCCAAATGCGAGCTAGCCAACGATTAGCGGACAAACAGACAGACAGATCGGCAGATAGATAGACTAACAATCCGATAGACAGACAGACCGACGGAAATGAGTGACATAGTTTTTCGTGAAGTACATGTCATACAGGGTGATTCACAAGTCGTGACCAAAAATGAAACATCATATACAGGAACGTATTTTATGTAACATTTTTCCTTCATTGAAAGATACATTGAAGTCTATTGGCGGAGGTACAGGCGGTTGGTGGCACCATTTTTCCAAATAAAAATATACTAAGTGACATATAAATCCGAACACCCACTTTAAATGGTTTTATTTTAATAAAAGTTGGTGAATGTATTTATCTTACTGTAAATAACAAGTGAAAAAATGTTCAGCCTTATCAGTTGGACATTCCGGTTCTTATACTGCTTTTTTTAATTCACTAACGCTCTAAAAATGAATATTTCAGCCGCAGTAAAGAATCAACGTTGGCGGATTTTGGTTCTTGACATCCTTTACGATCGGTTACGATGCCTAGAGTACGGAGACCTGTACGATTTCGTCAACTTAGTGAGTTTGATAGGGGCCCTATAGTGGGACTTCGGGAAGCTGGACTTTCTTTTCGGGCAATTGCAGTTAGAGTGCAAAGAAGTGTAGACACTGTGGTTAGGTGTTGTCAGGCATGGCTTCGAGAAGGCCGTACGCAAAGAGCAAGGGGCACTGGACGCCGCCGTAGAACAACAGACGGTGAAGATCGCCGCCTAAGATTATTGGCCTTAAGGGACCGTTTCTCCACTACCAGGTCCATTGCAAATGAATGGTTTGCAGAACACGGAAGACCTATTGGCATGCGAAGTGTTTACCGACGAATGAGAAGTTTTGGCTTGTTTTGATACCGGCCACACTGGGTCCTCCCTTTAACTCGAGAACACCAACGTAATCGCCTTGAGTGGTGCAGACAACGGTCACTCTGGGATCAGGAATGGAACAGTATTGTCTTTAGTGACGAGTCTCGATTTTGTTTAGGCATGCACGATGGTCGTGCCAGGGTTAGAAGGCGACGTGGTGAAAGGAGGAATCCACAGTTTTTTGTTGAAAGACATGTTCATCACACTGTTGGAGTTATGGTTTGGGGTGCTATAGCTTATGGTTCCAGGTCACCTTTAATCTTCATCAGAGGTAACATGAACGCGCAGCGTTATATCCACGGAGTTCTAGAACCCCATCTTTTGCCCTATCTTGACACCCTGGCAGATCCAACTTTCCATCAAGATAATCATATCATTTACTTATTATGCTTCATTAAGTACTTATACAGAATTTTATCAAAATAAAACCATTTAAACCGGGTGTTCGGATTTATATGTCACTTAGTATAGTACGCCACTCTTTTCGAAACGCGAAATTTTCCGAATTTTACCATCAATTTGCTACAAATAATTACTAGAGTGCACCGTTTTCGTATAACATCCAAAAAACGTAATATCTCATTTTACGCGAGTAGGCGTGGGAAGTAAAAAGCTGACAATATTACCTAAAAGGAATGCAAATATGTACCCATCAAACTTTTCGGGGTCGAGGGTTAAGTAAAAACAAACCAATATGAGGCTTCCTAAATAAAACTTTGTTATCACATATCACGTTAAAAGTTCAAGTATTCATGGTATCTGTAATTTGGAAGTATGGAATTGATACTAGCGTATCTATATTGACATGAGGCACTGCTTTACATATAATGTCCGCTTAAGTATTAAACAAACTGAATTTGTCTAGATAAACCGCCCACTTTACTTAATACATTGAAGCAGATAGCGAATATTTGGATTGTTACTCATTCTCACTGAAGTGTGAACGTATACGTTACACAATGGTTCAAGAAACGATATTTTATAGAGCGAAAAATTTCAATTTGTTCTAATAGCTGTTCATTACACAGTTGAATCTCGCCATACAATTACACATCTACCTAACAGCAATTTGTAGAAAAAAACAGGTGTATAAAAACATATAATTATAGTATAATCATGACGAGCGATTTGGCTTAAAATTAACTACAATTATTTGTAAACGGGTTTTTTGAATAACTTGCATTACAGCAGCTTGAATTCCTTGCTTTCTTATAATTGGACTTGCGAAGGTATTTTATTCCATCTAAAAGGCTGAAGTATTTACAAAATGTTACACACCTCATAGACTATGAGGTAAATGTCATTATTCCTTATAAATGTAAAAATGTATTGGCCCCAATTATGTGCCTTGTGGTATTTCCCATTTCATATCCTTTTTTCTAGAACCTCAGTCAGAGCAGACCATTGGCGCTTGATCTCTGTTCATAGTTGAAGCTTTTGATCTCAGTCTGTTGGGAGTTACACAAGGAATATGTGAACCAAGATCAAGGTCAATCCGATGAACCCTTGTTGAAGTCTATGCAGTAGCTTGATCCCAGTTCCATAATGTTTGTAGAATCGAGATTATCTGACGTAACCCTCTAAACCAGTGGTCGCCAACCCATCGATCTAGCGGTAGCTCGCAAAGGCAATTCTGGTGGTCACAACATGTTTTAAAAAGGTGTAAAAATCAGAGAAGCTTCCATACATTTTGTACATTCTCATAATAAACACAAGTAACGGCAATTCCGCGGTGAGCGATCTGTTCGAGAACGATCTCGTTTACTTTGAGCGGAATAAATACTCAAGGCGCGGCGAGAGTGCGCTCAGTTTAAAACTGAACGGTACAAAGTCCAGAGGATGGGTCGGAGTTGGCCTGCAATTAAAAATATTATGAGCAGTAGTAAAAACAATCGACAAAAGTATGGCTGCAACTGAAGCATCATACCGGGTGTCCCGGACTTTTACACAAAAAAAGATCTTTTGAAGTTTATTCCACCAAAAGGTCAAACTACTACGCAGGACTTGTTTTCTTCTTTTAAAAACATTATTTCTTCTGAGAAAATTCCAATATCGAAAATGGTAGGCTTGACAACCGATGGCGCTCCAGCTTTGGTTGGTTGAGATAAGGGTCTGGAGGGGTTATGTTGTAAAGATGAAAATTTCCTGAATTTCTCTGTTATCACTGTATCCATAAGAAAACCAAAATCTCTAAGCCAGATTGAATTTACCAGTTCCGGAATCGGTTCATCACATTGTTTGAAAAATTTAAAACGTTTCAGCACTCGTCCCCTTCTTAACCATCGGACTTCAGAGTGAAGAAGTAGTTCCCCGTAACAACAGTCAATTTCATTGGCCAAGGTTTTGAATAACCTTATTTGTAACGCTTGAGCTCTAATCTTGTTCAAAATTTTTACTACCAATTTCATAACTGTAGGATACGAAAGAGCTATGATAATAGCAATATAACGATAAACGTGAAAACATCTCATCTTAGAAGGTTTCGAAGTACCGCCCCGTACCATTTCATTTTTACTACATGGTCAGTACGTAAACAATTCGATATGGGCAACAATGTCAGTGTAATATTAAAGTCACTTACTTGGTGACGAAACGACAACGAGTTATCCTCCTTTGGCAAGCGATAAGGGCGATATGATCGGATTTTCGGGGCCATCGCCTATTTTTAGAAAAAGACTTATGAGTATATCCCGTATTCAACTGACTCATGACATCACATGCACAAATCTACTATTTACCATTACATTAATGTACCCCAACTACTACTACGGATTCTTCATCGTCACACAGACTAATCCTGACCGTCACACAGACTGATCATTAAGTCGTCACACAGACTGACTAGGAGTCGTCACACAGAAAAACTCTAACTCTTTGGTCGCTAGGTGTATGGTCAGACGTGCTGAGTTTAACGATTGTTACAAAAAGACAGTCCAGGAAGCGGGATATCACGCTGGCCAAGGGCCGTTGTGTCAATACCCCAAATCTCCGACGTTACCCCTGAATCCGAGGTAACCGAGCAATATGACTATCATTAAAGTAACAATCCCTTCACACATCCTGCCATGAGATACATTCAGACTCCAGCGATTGCCAAGAGAAGATAGTTACGCGGTCATTCACACCTAGGACGCCACTTCGGCCAACCACCTTTCAGGTAACCAAAACACTGTAATCAAGTTCGCAAAGCGCACTACTTGGTCTGAGAAGCGATCTCCTCCACGCAATAATTGAACTGCATCGCCATCCACGCCCGTATCTTTAACAAAGTTTATCCTGGGAACAAGTACCCAGAGAAGGAATGGAATGTATAATGTAAACAGGCGTAAGGGCTGTCGCGTTAAGTGACACTAAGCAGCCTTGTGAACCTTCTGGAAAGGTTTTGTGTGCTACAGGGTTGGAGTCGCATGCAAAAATGTGTTTGAGATATTTCGTAAGCTTAGATAACGTTGTTTGATGTTATAAAATGTCCACATAATGCTTGCTGATGGATATTTTTTTATACCAAAGCAGCCGCGCAGGCAGAAGCCTAAATGCCGCGACACCGCGCGCAAAATGTATCTGACTTTCAGTAAGTAAAGATAAATATTTTTATAAGTTTTATGTCGTGTTGCCTTGAAAGTTTAAGCGTTATTTAGTTCAAACTAGTTGTGCGAATATTCTTTTTCAAATAAGTTTATTAAAAAAATACCGTAATCGACACACAAATTAAATAAATTGTCCGTGAGTCTGAGTGTCAGGCTTCTGATTGGTTGCTTTTTTTATTTTTAATTACCTTTGATAAATCGTATGTGACATGCCATTGTAGCTGCCGAAAAAATTTGTTTATTTTTAAAACACCTACGGTTGGTAGGAATGGATGCAGTTATGTAGTTAGTTATTAGTTTATTTAAGTTTATTAGTATGTATTAGTATAAGTAAAATAAACAAATGTATGTCGCATACAACTGTGTATAATTTCATTTAAGTTGGCTTACATTGCTTACGACTAGGTAGCTCACTGTTTATTTCAAAATTATCAAAGTATCACAGTGAAAAGGTTCGTGACCACTGCTCTAAGGTGATGATTTGAAAGGTCCTTCTTGTAACAATATCAACGACCTCTTTAGGAAAATGGAACTGTTAGAAGGAATATAAATAGGAGATAGCTAGAATAGAAAGATCATAGTTTGACCCACTCGCTATAGACCTAACCTGAGCAACCATTAATTGAACGAAGGCATGTTATATACCGTTTAATAGATGCATAACCTACTTGACCCAATCCCCGTATAATTGATACGAATCAATTATACAAATTACCTTGAGTAATTTCTCACGTATGACCGGAAAAAGAAAATGCGCATTTATTAACTCTCTAAGTAAAAGTAGCTGATCGTCAATTAACCTAATATGAAAATTATACATTGAAATTAATCAAACAGCAGCATAATCTTAGATAACACGTAACGCGCTGTCGGCTACTTCCACCGTGAAGAAAAAGCAACAACCGCTATGTCGACGGCTGAACGTAAACACTCGCACCGGTATCTAGTAGGCCGAGAACGTTTGACTTTCAAATGACCTCTAAGACACGTACAGCCAACCGCAAGATGCAAGACGCAACAGTCGTGTCTCTCAGACAGGACAACAAAAATATGAATAACAGTCTAGTAGTTAATTTGAATTTATATCTTTAGTGACTTGCAGGTATTGAAATAAGTGTACAGTATGGAAAAACACTTGGGGATTTGATTAGGCATCAGTGCTCGACAAAATCCAAAGTAACAGGTTCATGGTCATCGATGACTATAATGAGAGTAACATTTTTATTATTGGTACAGTTCCTTGAATGTTGCTTTTTCGATATCGGTTAAGACAGTGGTCGTCAACCTTTTCAGTGTGTTGAGGTACTTTGATAATTTTGGACTAAATAGTCCTAGTCGTAAGCAATGTAAATGAAATTATACATAGTTGTATGCGACATATATGTGTTTATTTGACTAATACTAATACATACTAATAAACTTAAATAAACTAATAATTAATACATCCATTTCTACCAAATGTCGGTGTTTGAAAAATAAACAAAATCTTTCGTCAGCTACAATGGCATGTTACATATGGTTTAATAAAGGTAACTAAAAATAAAAAAGCATTGTATTATTTTAAACAAGAACATGTCCAGATAAAAAATGCATGTTCAATGAGAAGCCTGGCACTCAGACTCACTGACATTTTTTTTAATGTTTTGAGTATAATTTGATACCCCCATTCGAATGCAGCTATCCAAATATTCATCTGTAAGTCGATTACGGTATTTGTTTTTAATAAACTTCATATCTGAAAAAGAAAATTCACACAAATAGGTTGAACGAAATAAAATAATGCTTTCACTCTCAAGGCAGCACGACGTAAAACTGAATATTTACGAGTATCTTTTCTTACTGAAGGTCAGATACATGTATATGAGATCGCCATCGATTAAGTTTTGTTCCATCTTTCTGTTGAACGCTTTTATATCAGAAATCATTTCTGCTAGTTCTTTGTCTATCCCTTGAAGCTGCAAATTAAGTTCATTTATGGTGGTTTGCACCGCTTTGGGTTAAAGGTGAGGGTTAGTTAACTCGGAGTTAGCGGTAACCCCAGGTTAAATTCGAGTAGCTTTGCACCGTCAAGGTTTAACTCTGGGTTTATAAACCCCGACTTTTGGTCATGTTGGCAAGCTTGGATATAGGGATATTTCTTAGAATTAATACATTTATTGGCAATATTGCCACAAAGGCTATTTCTGTGCTAAAAGTTTGTCGATTTGTGCTGGGATTTGAAAGATTGACGTATATTTTGACATTTTAGTACTTGTGTTTTGTATGCAGTTTCTTTGCTATTTTTTCGATTATCGTTTGTGTTTGATTTGGATGGATAAAATATTTTCAAATTCCCAACTTTCAAACAAAATCACAAATACGAGCCCCTTCCCACTTCAGTTGGCCCAACTATTGAAACCTTAGTTTTTTCTTATCAAACACAAATAATAAAAATGTAGCAGGGTGTTATAGGTTTAAAATATTAACAATGAATATTTTGATAATATATAGTAGAAAACACCAACTTTATCAAATTTGCAGCATAAAAATAACACATGTTGCAATTACAGCATATCAGCCTATTTTCATTTCAATGCAAAATAAGTCTACATATAACGCATAGGTGGCTGTGAAAAATAAAAGCCATGACAATTGTTTTTATTAATCACAGCTGTCAGAATACGTTTAAAATAGTTTTGGGTAGTTGAGGTTTTCAAAATGGGTAGAGGAAAGGTTATTAGTGAGAAAATTCTGTTACTGATAATTAAATTTTTTAATTCTGGGAAATCAAACTCAGAAATTGCAACTTTGTTAGACTTATCGCGGTACAGTGTGAGAAATATTGTTAGAAGATATAACGTAACTGGCTCAGTTAATATTAAGCCACGATATCTGAAAAAAAGTAATATCACAAATGCCAACCGAAGAGCATTAAGAAGAATAATCGTGAAAAACAGGCGTGCCAATTATTTACAATTAAGTGCTCTGCGGAGTGACGCTGTTGGAAGGAGAATTTCGAGGTCCACAACTCCTAGAGAGGCCCACAAACTGGGATTTAGCACATGCAAGGTAAGTTTTCTTATAAAAAAAATTGAAGTAAAAACCCTAAAGTTGCACAACTTGTTTATAGGCCAAAGGAAAGCCACTATTAACTCCACGGCAAAAGAAAAATCGGCTTAGATGGGCTAAAGAACATAGACAATGGACACCTCAACAATGGTGTGCAATACAATGGAGTGATGAGGACCGATTCGAAGTTTGTGTTGGTGACAGTCGCAGTAGAGTTATTCGCAAAAAAATGAAGCATTCCATGTTGAATGCATGAAGAGAAAAGTGAAATTTCCAGCATCCATTATGATCCGGAGCAGTATTTCATCAAAAGGAGTAGGAAAACTTCATTTTATTTATGAAAATGTGGATACAAACAAATATTTGGCAATTTTAGAAGAATCGCTTTTACCAGTGATGGAAGAATGTTTGACATCCGGCCAAGATTTTCTTTTTCAGAAAGATGATGCAGCGTGCCATACCTCAAAAAAGGCTATAAAATGGATGGAAGAAAATAATGAACCACTTTTGAAGTGGGTTTCTAGCAGTCCAGATCTGTCACCTATTGAAACTTTGTGGGACGAAATGAAAAAGGTTCTACGACCACATCCTGCTCGTAAAATCACCGAACTGAGACAAAAGCTTCAAGAAATATGGGTTTGTTTTACACCAATTTTGCCAAAACTTGGTTAACACTATGCCCCAAAGAATTTCAGCCGTAATAAGAAAATAAAGGTGATGTTACCCAATGGTAATCTTTCAATTCTTGCTTTGTTAACTTCGCGCATTTATTCGCACATTGTTTATTTGTTCAGATGTTCTATTAGTTATAGGTCTAAGTGATTTCAAATATGTATTTTTTACGACTAGAGTGTATCTAAAATGTTTTTGAGAAAATAAATTGTTTTAGAAGTAAATAGTTTCGTCATGTTTAGTTTATAAAGGCATATTTTGGTACAAATCTTGAAGTGGGCCAACTGAAGTGGGAAGGGGCTTGTAAATATATTTGTGATTCTGCTTGGAAGTTGGGAACTTGAAAATATTTTTCGCTGTGGATCGACAAGTCGCATCATACAGCCGACAACATTGTCCACAAAGCACACTGGTAATTAAGGACGTAACCATAAATAATGAAGAATTCGACGAGGATGACCTTATTCCTCTGGAATGAAATCTAACAGTTATAAGAACCAATATTGGAGAGTTTTAAGCAGCCACAAATTTGGTTCCGTAAGCGTTAAAACAACGACATTTGACATTTAAGTCTCTTTTTATTGTCAGTACGCATTGCGATGCGCAGGCATTACTCTACATTTTCATGGTGTTATCCGCCTTAACACCTAGTTCAAGTGAGAGGTCAATTTATCCCAGAGTTAGGCCTTAACTCCGAGATAACTATGACGGTGCAAAGACTAACTCGAAGTTAGCGCTAACCCTCACTTTAACCCGAACCAGTGCAAACCACCGTTAAACTTTCTGTAATATCCACAAGAAAATCAAAATTTCTAAGCCAAATTGAACTTTCCATTTCCGGAATCGGTTCATCACGTTGTTTGAAAAATTGAACTATGGCAGATATAATATCATTAAACCGTTTCAGCACTCGTCCCCTACTTAACCATCGGACTTCAGAGTGAAGAAGTAGTTCCCCGTATTGACAGTCAATTTCATCGGCCACGGTTTCGAATAATTTTCTTTGTAATGCTTGAGCCCTAATCTTGTTCACAATTTGCAGTGGTTACAGAGAAATTGCAGCTTCTAGAAACGCCCGTTTTATCATGTCCCCGTCTTCATAAGGTTTCTTATTTTGCGTAATTTTGTGCAATCTGGGACACCCAGTATGATGCTTCAGTTGCTGCCTTACATTTGTCGATTGTATTTAAAAACATTGTCTGTTGTCCAATTAACTGATTTTTTCATTGTTTCAGTTTTTCTGGTTGCAGAACGTAATGGGAATGATTTTTCAAAATTCGAATGTACAGCTTTATAGTGCCTATCGATATTCCCTTTTTTAGCAACGGAAACAGATGTATTACATAACAAACATACATTTTTACCTTTAGCTTCTGTAAAGAAATATTGTTCTTCCCATTCCGAACGGAAATGGTCTGTCTTCATCTTCTTCCTGCTGCTCTTAATGTAATTGCAGGCCAACTCTAACCCAACCGCTGGACTTTGTGCCGTTCAGCTTTAAACTGAGCGCACTGTCGCCGCACCTTGCGTATTTATTCCGTTCACAGTGATCGAGATCGTTCTCGAACAGATCGC
Organism: Acanthoscelides obtectus; assembly: GCA_963669975.1. Classification (NCBI taxonomy): domain Eukaryota; kingdom Metazoa; phylum Arthropoda; class Insecta; order Coleoptera; family Chrysomelidae; genus Acanthoscelides; species Acanthoscelides obtectus. Next base: position 24,155,940 of record CAVLJG010000003.1, read on the forward strand.
TCACCGCAGTGTTGCCGCTGCTTGTGTTTATTATGGGAATTTACAACATTTACGGATGCTTCTATGAATTTTCCACCTTCTTAAAATATGTTGTGAACCACCAGAATGGCCTTTGCGAGCTATCGGTAGTTCGCAATCGACGGGTTGGCGAGCACTGGGTTAAGAGCATTTAACTTTAAAATAACCCTCACGATTTAGTCAAGATATAATACAAGTCATACCTATAAGATAGAACAACAAAAAATATTAGCAAGATTCTTGTAATTCGTTAAAATTTATCTCTCTGGTGACTTGATGGTATTGAAATTAAGTATGGAAGAACGCTTGACATAAACCCATGAGATTTCACCAGGCATCAGTGATTGGCAAATTTCAAAATAACTGGTTGGTATTCAATCAGGTTAACATTTTTGTTATAGGTACAGTTCTTCCTTTGTTTAATTCGGTTAAGAAGGGCAGTTGACTTTCAAATGACCCTTAAGGTTCACAAGAAACAGGTGTCTCGGAACAGCAAAAAATATGAATGAGACTTGCAGTTCATTTAAATTCATCACAAATTCTACAGGATAGGTTTTGAATGCAATTATAATTGGTAAAAGTAAAAACTTTGTTATTAGTGTAGTCCCGATGTTGTCCTTGCCTTCGAGTTTAATTAAAAAGGGCGTTTGTCTTTCGAATAGGCTTCTCAGATAATTATGAGATGAAAAACGCAAGAGTTACGCACTAACACAGTGAAACATATGAAGTGACGTCTTACAAATATTGAAGTATACAACTAACATGGAATAATACTTTACATAGACCTTAGATCTTATCATAAGAATACAATATTGACGATGATGGGTATGACAATTTTCTTATTGGTACTGTTCTCACAGTGCTCCTATTTCAGACTCACTTAACAAATGGTCACTCTGGTATGTTATATCCAACACCAATTCATTTTCGTTTTTAAAATTTATTATAAATTATTCCCAATAGCGCTAGAATTTTGCTGTGCCACCTGATTTCGGAGCTGAACACTAACAAAGTTATACTTCATTCCTGTATTAAGTACACTATTTATTATATGCCTTATCTTGTAAAATATGAAAATATGTGAAGATATCAGAATGATGATTTTTATATTTATCCTACATTCTGCGATGCCTATTTATTTGTTTGAAGCTATTGTATTTTTCTTCGATGATGGCTGTAACAGTTCTGCGCTTCCTTCTTATATATATTTTTTGAGCAATTGTATTAAATTCTGATGGTGGAGTAGAAGCTAGACTCCGCCATCCTCATGGACATTTTATTTCTGAAGAACACTTTGTTATTTTTTAATAAAGTCGGTTATTATTATTAAATACTAACTACATCATTGGTAGATTTAGCTCACCACAGACGAAAATCTCCGGCTATGTACACGTACCTGTAACAAAACAGAAGCTATTACCACCTTGAATAGAAACACCAATAAAACCATATTTTATGGACTATATCAGGTAAAATTCGCATGCCATTACAGATGGCACATGTCTCAGAATGTCTTCCAATTTTGCAGGTTCATAGGGTGTTTTATAAAGTTCTATAATCTGTTTCTTATATAAAATGACTCAGTAACAATAACTCCAAAATACAAAAAATTTGAAGACTGTATACGAATTATGATCGAAGGCATGTACGTACCAATCACCAATCCCAACCTTTATTTTCCTAATACAGAATATACAAAAACCATTCCCAATGACCAACACAACAAAAAAACCATCGAGAGCCAACCCATACGTTTTAACTGAGCGTTGACAACGGCAATCGTGTTGGTTGCCAGGTCGACCAATCAAAGCTAATCACTCGCTGTGTGGCTAGTTCCTTTCAGTAGGCGTCGGCAAAAAGGTTGGAAGTAATGAGTCATATTCTTCATGATTTTGCGTGAACGTAAGAAAACTACATCTCTTCGTTCCTTTTGCTATTGGTCCACCAATAGGAAAGTAAATCTCATCGCTGATAGATGTGATGGCACATGCCAAAAATACGCTCTACTCAAGGTGCAATAGAACCTCGTCTTGTGCCTCAAATATTTGGAACGTTTATAATGCATCTATTCAGGTAAAAAAATTATAAAATTGTATATACTAAATACATTACGAATTATGAAAAATGCATATTGTTTTCTAAGACTAAAAGGTATAAAAAAATAAGTTCGTGGAGTTTTTAGTAGAAAAATATAAATTTTTATTGAGAAACAATAAAACACTATTTATTCGTCGATTCATTCAATGACTTGTGGCCAACGTGGAATCAATTTTAGTATGAGGCTTGGCGTTATCCTACAAGAATATCACTTTCTTCTGATTGAACAAAGAAGGCTCTTTCTGGATGAGTGCTGCTGGTACTCGTTGAAGCTGCTGTCAATACAAGTTAGCAGTGATGGTTTGACCCCTGTCCAAAAACTGATAATGGACAATTCCAGTTGCTGTCCACCAAACAAACAACAAAACCTTGTTTGGGTGCATGGACGCCTTGGGCGTGTGTGGTACCGAATCAGTAGGCGACAACCAATGATAAGAACGATTAGAGTACAAGATCTATTTTTCGTCGCAGGTTAATATACGATTAAGAAATGGTTCATTAGAGTTGCGTGAAATATTTGCTGAACAAATGGTAAGACGACTTGTACTGATACAGTAAACAACTTCAAATTACTGTTTTATTCGTCGCAATTTTCAATTAAACACGTTAAACGCCAAACAAAATGTTAGAAAAATGTCCATCAGGCCAAAGCGCCTAAGTCATGTTTCCAACAAATAATGTTTCTAATCTACCTTCTACGTAAAAAGCTGACACAAGACGAACAACATGTACTGAAAAAGAAGGAGGAAAGTCACATGAAGTTAGACGGTATTGCGAAAGATGTTATTATAAAAAACAAGAGGTGAAATAACAAAAATAGATTTCCAAAAGTTGTGAAGGATCCCCACTGTTGCCTTGGCTGTTTCGAAACAAGTCATAAATTAATGAAATTATCTTATATTTTGTATCCCTATATCATAACTTATTTTATATATGCATTTTCACTGTACTATTGTTTGTTGTTGTCAAAGTGGTTGTGTAGACTTAGTAGGAAATAAATGATGAGAATAAAACAAAAATTAATAACTCTGTTTAAAACAAAAATACACCAAAAAGTTGGCATAAAGGTATAATCCATACAAGACACAGCGGTCCATATCTACCGCTAAAATGAATTTAAATATGGACCTCTGGCTGGAGTCACCGTGGAAATAAATGAAATACAAAGCCGTCCACACGGACCGCCGTGGCGTGGTAGGCCCGTTGTCGAGCGGTCCCATGGGACCGTCATGGCGTTTAACGTGTTAAAACTAGGTATGTAAAAATGTTCAGCAACTTTTTACGTGTGTGACAAAAGAAGGATTCATAGCAAAATGACAACAGGTAACAAACAATCGCTATCGATCAACAACACCCATGGCAATGTGCGATATACAGCAACCGCACGGACTTATTTGGTTACCTGATACCTTATTGAAAGGCCCTTTGAGGGCTATGGCAGTTCTGCTGTTGGGCTCCTGTACACGTCATCTGTCACGAACTACACATACGCCACTTTTACCGTCTAACCGAGTGTTTGATACCTGGGACAGGCTGCCCAAACTGTAGTTTGCCTATGACATGATCTATTTTTTTATATGACAATTTCTTATTGTCTATCTGCAGTGCAGAGCTTGGCTCAACTCCTCAATTATGTATAATATACTAAGTGACATGTAAACCCGAACACCCAGTTTAAATGGTTTTATTTTAATAAAAGTTGGTGAATGTATTTATCTTACTGTAAATAACAAGTGAAAAAATTTTCAGCCTTATCAGTTGGACATTCCGGTTTTTATACTGCTTTTTTTTAATTCACTAACGCTCTAAAAATGAATATTTCAGCCGCAGTAAAGAATCAACGTTGGCGGATTTTGGTTCTTGACATCCTTTACGATCGGTTACGATGCCTAGAGTACGGAGACCTGTACAATTTCGTCAACTTAGTGAGTTTGATAGGGGCCGGATAGTGGGACTTCGGGAAGCTGGATTTTCTTTTCGGGCAATTGCAGTTAGAGTGCAAAGAAGTGTAGACACTGTGGTTAGGTGTTGTCAGGCAAGGCTTCGAGAAGGCCGTACGCAAAGAGCAAGCGGCACTGGACGCCGCCGTAGAACAACAGATCGTGAAGATCGCCGCCTAAGATTATTGGCCTTAAGGGACCGTTTCTCCACTACCAGGTCCATTGCAAATGAATGGTTTGCAGAACACGGAAGACCTATTGGCATGCGAAGTGTTTACCGACGAATGAGAAGTTTTGGCTTGTTTTCATACCGGCCACACTGGGTCCTCCCTTTAACTTGAGAACACCGACGTAATCGCCTTGAGTGGTGCAGATAACGGTCACTCTGGGATCAGGAATGGAACAGTATTGTCTTTAGTGACGAGTCTCGATTTTGTTTAGGCGTGCACGATGGTCGTGCCAGGGTTAGAAGGCGACGTGGTGAAAGGAGGAATCCACAGTTTTTTGTTGAAAGACATGTTCATCACACTGTTGGAGTTATGGTTTGGGGTGCTATAGCTTATGGTTCCAGGTCACATTTAATCTTCATCAGAGGTAACATGAACGCGCAGCGTTATATCCACGAAGTTCTAGAACCCCATCTTTTACCCTATCTTGACACCCTGGCAGATCCAACTTTCCAACAAGATAATGCCCGACCACATGTTGCAAGAGTCACAATAGACTTCTTTCAACATAATGATGTCACATTGTTACCATGGCCACCAAGATCTCCCGACTTATCCCCAATTGAGCACGTGTGGGATATGATGGGTAGGAGATTGCTCAATTTGCAACGTCCTCCTCAGACTCTAGAAGCACTTCGAGAGAAGTTGGTGGTTGCCTGGAATGAGATACCACAGGAGGACATTGACCACCTGATCAGAAGCATGCCTAGGCGCATTGGAGAATGCGTAGAACATCAGGGTGCATCCACACATTATTTAAGATCAAAGGGCTTTAAAGCAGTGCAATCATTTTGAAATTTTTATCATTTACTTATTATGCTTAATTAAGTACTTATACAAAGTTTTATTAAAATAAAACAATTTAAACTGGGTGTTCGGATTTATATGTCACTTAGTATAATAATAAAAAGCTGTACGAACGAGTAAATAAGATAAAGTATACTTTGTTCGGTTATGGTACGATATAATTAATGCCGTTGGATTATCTTCGACACATCGCCCCTTTTTAATACATCACTCATTTTTTCTTCTTCATCGTCCTTCAATACGTCCTCCATCTTCTACGTTTTCACGCGAGAGATGAAAAACAGCTTCCCATCCATCATCATTAATCTACTTATTCTGAGCATCCCATTCTCTCCGAGACACCTCCAGGGCATGGTCAGGCCACAAGCAGTTCAGCAACAGCAGCAGTCACCAGTGGCGTATCAAAAAAATGTGGACGGTGTAAGATTTTTATAAGAAACTAGTAGTAAGGAATATTATTTTCAGGTAGTGGTCTGGTTTTATTGGTGCAAGTTGTTCAAGGACGCATAAAATGGGTACACCAATTTTTGTGGCAAAACTTTTTATTTGACAACAAACACTGAGAAAACGTGTTTTTTGGGATTCAATCCAAAGTGTTGACAGGAACGAAAAAACTTTTAATATGAGTTTTTTAGGTATTTATGAGACCTACAAAATGAGACCACACGTAAAAAGATCCGATTAATAGCAAAAATGTTATGGACGAAAAACGATGCAAAATGCAGGCTTTGGCTGTTGTTGGTAATGCGACGATAATTTCACGCAACTACTTGAAATTCTTCAAATCCGTAGAGTTCACATTTCTAAATAACAACAACAAGATTGGATTATATTGGTCAAGTAGTTTTTTGAGAATGTCTAATTGTTTATCCCAAAACACCTATTTTCCGGCCATCACTACTAGTCTATTGAGAAATTCAAAGAACATTTAATAAAAAAATACACGCGTTCACAAACCATCCCGAAAGATAAATGTTATTTTTATGCGAAAAACAAAGGTTACGTTTTTTTCTTCTAAACATATTCAAACATTTCGTATTTGTGAGTAATTGAACAAATGCGCTACGATATTCGAAAAACGTCACTATACACATTTTAAAACAAAGCGGATGTGTCTATCATCTTTTGTTTTAGAAATTCCCAAAAACTACTTGACCAATCAGCTCCAATTTTGTTGTGGTTATTTAGAAGACCGAATGCTACGTATTTAAAGAATTTAAAATAAATCCAGACTTTACAATTATTTCGCAAACCAGGGGTATTTTCGTCTATGATTAGACTATAAAGTGCTCTGAGAAAAGGAGTACAAGAGAAAGAGTCTTGAAAGAATGAAATCAACCTCCGCTAGACAGTTCTTCAATTCGACACCATACCAGTTTAGACTCAATACTATGTTGAAATGATGGCAAGTGTAGTAGCCATAAGAAAATGGTTAGAATTATCAGAATTAGTGAGTCAGTGTCTGTATAAATAAGGTAATGTCACATAATAGTCAACCTCGCATCCAGTGTGTTTCCATTTCTCTATGAAGCTTTCTTTATGAAACCTACATGCTCTTATGGTACCTGGATAAGTGTCGAGTGGCGTTTTAACCTAACCTATCACTGCCAGCGTTACCGACATCAATACCCTCCTGGCTTCCTAGGTCTCAACATTTTTTTTCATCTAGTTTGGTATAGTTGTAATCATCGCTCTTGGCAGGTCAAAGTAAGACTACCAGCATCCCTTTATATATCTCTATCTTCCTCATACATACACATGCCACCTACCCTTGTGTGTGAACGTTTGTTCGGTATGCTTTAGTTGTTTGTCTCCGTCTCGATAACTTATGTATGAGTGAGTGCCCTTCAATCATATTTGTCAGAGTGACAACTTACTTGACATCAGAGTGCAATTCGAGTTGTCCTGTTATCAATCTTCGATATAAAATTGTACACTGTCCGGAAATACGATCAATGGAGAAGGCCGACAGCTCGTGATAAATTTATAGAGTATTTCCAGTGCCTACTCTTGACTTTAATATAAAATCACACTCCCTCTCTTTTTCTACTCCCCCGGTTTTCTATCGATTTAAAAATACTGTATTCTTGAAAAGACTCGATCGACAGGAGAAATGCAATCAAGACACAGGGTTGCCAGGTAAACGTGTTAAGCCAATAAAAATGGAGATAATTTTGACAGTCAAAAAATATTTTGGTCAAGATGTCCTCCTTATAATTTTATCTTTGGAGCCGAAACTTTAAACAACACATTACAAATGAACAAAAGGACAAAATGATTAAATTTATCCGAGATCACCCCCAAATGCACCAGGGAAAATTCAATCATAGGTTAAAGTAATGTTTTAGAATGGCTAAAACTTAATGTCTACTCTTGTATTTGTTGTGATCGAAAGTGCGGAAGCTCGTGGGGGTGGTTGTGTGAATGGAATCAATATTTCCAGCAAGTCATACACCAAATCTTTGGTCAACCTAAACATCTGTACACATTTTCGATCCAAAATTATGAAATGATCTCGGTGCCCAAGAATATCTCTCGCAAACTCTCCCAATATCTCATTCCTCAACTGCCTCCTCTACATGCTCGTTAATAATATCGTTTCAATACATCAGTTGATTGAAATTATCTTATCAATTTTTCACAATATGTATAGCAGGAACGACAATAACAATGCCAAACACGTCAATTTTTAGGTTATATAGCGCTATTTTCCACTAATTTTTCCAGTTTGTCTTGGTCGGTACCAAGAGAAATCGCGACTCCCTAAAGTGAATTCATTTCCATCACTTTTCGGTAGAATTGAATTCAAGAATACCTACTACATTTCTTGGCCACACCCACTTTTTGCCACTTTCTCTCAATGTTTCTATTTCCTTAAACTCAAGAATAGAGGTCCAGGAGGTGTACATTTCCACGGTCCGTCGCGTCAATCACTTGTCATCTGTCGACGCTTTACCTTTCCGTGCCTTCCCCCTCTCCACCTGTAGCGGTAGTAGAAGGTTAGGGACTGCATTCCGATTGCTTCAACAAAATGTCTCCTCACGTGTAATATGTCCCCGTCTTTTTGTTTTTATACTGATCACAAGTTCGATCTTCTCTACGTTCGTTCTGAAACACCTTGTGGCTGCAACCTCACCGACGAGTAAGTTGTCTGACATTTTAAATCTGTCCTGTTTTCTTTGCTAGCATCACAATTGTGTTTTCAGAATCCTGATGAAGGCTCCATAGAGAATGCCGAAAACTTGATTTTATCGTCAAAAGAGTCAACTTAAGCCTAAAAGTTATGCCAATTTCCCAATTAACAAGTAATTGTATTTTGTACCCAACTGGTCGTTGGCTTTGGCAATGACTACTGCTCAGTTTATTGTTGCATAACTTTAAGATTCGATAGAACTTTTAAAATTAATGCATAAAGTCTATATAAACATGGGTCGAAAAATGCATGGCTTCCGAAATACAGGGTGTTTAAATTTACTTTCTAAAATAGTTTTTTTTTAAATATTTCGAACAATATTTGATGTATAACAGTGAAAATTGGTATACAAGGGTTTTTTTGGTACGACAAAACGAACCATGGGCATAGTTTTACTGTAGCCACTAGAGGGCGCTCTCTACTGGACCTGTAGTGCAATTTTTGCTTTTTGAATAAAAAAACTGGTTCTTCGCACTTTTCGACATGAAAAAGCTCTCTTGTGAATTTTCGTTATAGTTAGCCGTTTTGAGATATTTCGATTTTCAAGGTTCTATGCATTTTTAATTATTTATGATAAAATAACGTGAAAAAGTCAGTATCTCGATAATTTTTAGAAGTAGGCTGTGCCTGCAAATATTTTTGAAATTGAAAGCAGAATAAGGTTAAACGTCAATTAGTTGACAGTTAGTTTTGTTGTCTGAAAGAAACCTGAAACGTTTTTTTGCAATTGTGAATGCACGAAATTTAGTTTCTTTTACCTGGTTTTTTTTGTAAGTTTTATAAAAATGCCATTTTTATTCTCCAATAAAGAGTTAGCGGATATTCATTTTGTGTATGGCTTTGTAAATGGAAACGCAGCAGAAGCAGCCAGAGAATATGCACGAAGATTTCCAAACAGACGACATCCAACTCGCTCAGTATTTGTAAGAGTGCATCGCCAAATAATTGAAAATGGTTTTGGAAATCTCCAAAGGGATCAAAACATAAATGTTCGTCAGCGCAGATTTACCCGTATGATTCTGCGTGAGTTTGATAGAGATCCGACCACAAGTGTTAGGAGAGTTTCTGGTGCCTTGGGAATTTTAGCAAGCCATGTTCATCGTGTTCTTAGAAATGACCATAGACGTCCTTACCATTTGCAACCTATGCAAGGACTACAGCCAGGGGACGGAGAACGAAGAATCACATTTTGTCAGTGGATTCTTGATAGGACTGATAATAATAGGGACTTTTTAAGTAACCTTTTATGGACCGATGAGTCATGCTTCACTAGACGTGGAGTGGTAAATTTTCATAATCAACATATTTGGTCGCATGAAAATCCGCATGCAGTTTGGGAAAGAAATTTTCATCATGAATTTAGTGTGAACGTGTGGATTGGTATCTACCGTAATCGACTATTTGGACCCTACCTTTTGCCTGCAAGGTTAAATGCTGCGACCTTCTTGGAATTTTTACAGGCTGGACATGCAAATATGTGGGGTGATGTTATGTTAAATTTAAGAAGATTGGCCTGGTTCCAGCTTGATGGTTGTCCAGCTCATTATTCGAGAATAGTTAGAAACTGGCTGGACGAAAATTATCCAGAAAGATGGATTGGCCGTGGAGGACCAGTCGCCTGACCTACACGATACCCTGACCTAAATCCATTAGATTTCTTTGTGTGGGGATTCCAAAAGAAAAAGTGTACCAGACTCCCGTAACCACAAGAGATATGCTAACAGACAGGATCAGGAATGGATGTGATGAAATAAGGACTTATTTGAATAATGCTATACCACGTTCGATCATTCGTAGATGTGAATTGTGTATTGAACAATTGGGTTTACATTTCGAGCAACTACTTTAGATTTTGTATGTTTGTCCTAACTATCCAATAGCATTTTAGTTGTAAATAATTAATTGAATTTGTTAAAAATAATATTGGAAAATTAAACAAATTAATATTATGTTTTTTGTGCTTATTTGGAGTTAGGAATTATTGCTGTGTTTAAAAACACAATCTAAACGATCATCTTAATTATTTGTAATGCCCAAATCGAAAATGTAAAAAAAATATTATTTTCCCATAAATAATTAAAAATGCATCGAACCTTAAAAATCGAAATATCTCAAAAACGGCTAACTGTAACGAAAACTCACAGGAGAGCTTTTTTATGCAGAAAAATGCGAAGAATCAGTTTTTTTATTCAAAAAGCAAAAAATTGCACTAAGAAAATTTTTTCGGTCATTTTAATACACTACAGGTACAGTAGAAGCGCCCTCTAGCGGCTACAGTAAAACTATGCCCATGGTTCGTTTTGTATACCAATTTTCACTGTTATACATCAAATATTGTTCGAAATATTTAAAAAAAAACTATTTAAAAAGTAAATTTAAACACCCTGTATTTCGGAAGCCACGCATTTTTCGACCCATGTTTATATAGACTTTATGGATTAATTTTAAAAGTTCTATCGAATCTTAAAGTTATGCAACAATAAACTGAAACACCTTGTATATATATACAGGGTTATCCAAATTAAGTGTCCACCATTGGTAACTTTGTTATTAGTAAAAATACAAAGTTGTTTAAATTAGCAAACTAGTAGCATTTTTAACGCTGGTAAAAATGAGAAATAAAAAAAAACAATTGAGAGTCGTTATTTTGATTTTTTTCAGTAAAATAACATTTTTTTAAATGGAAACCCCTGTATATTATATTTTTTTCTGTTAAAGCATCAAATTTTAAACAAAAAAGTTCATAATGACTTTTCCGCTAAAGTCAAAAATAAAGTCAAAATAACGATAAATATTTTTAATTATTTGCAGTATTATAATATTAAGACGGCTATGAAAACAACATGGCGTTCGCGATTTGACAGCATTAAGATAAGCGACAAATTGTTAAACTGGACATACTCGCAACTAGAAGGCTTTGGAAAACAATGATAAAATCAAATAATGTCAAACATTAGTGTAAATACTTGTTTATAAGCTTTATTGTGTCATTGATTTAAAGAAAAATGTTCTCCCATGAAGAAAAGTGTGATATGTTAGAATGCTATTTAGTGTGCAGAAAATCCTCCTTGAGAGCAAGAGAATACTACAGTGAATTATATCCCGCTCGCATTCAACCGTATGAACGATATTTTCTGAGACTTTATCGAAAATTTAGGGGCAACGAAAATGTTTTTGCTAAAACAAGGGCAAAAAAAGAATTCATAATAAGCGAGGCCACGGAAATTGCAGTTATTGGATATTTTGAAGCTTATCGTGAGAATTCAATAGCAGATATTCTCAAGGACTCTAATTTCAGTTATGGTACTGTTCAAAGGATTTTAAAAAAATACAAATTTATTCCGTATAAGTACCGACCAGTTCAAACGCTTTTGGCAGGGGATCCAGAGAGAAGACTTGTTTTTTGCCATTGGTATCTTAGCTTCTGTCGCCAAAATGTAAATAACTTTCGTTACCTTTTATGGACAGATGAATCAAATTTTTCAAATTCTGGAATGTTTAATAGAAAAAACCACCATTATTGGTCAAGAGAAAATCTTTTGTTAGTACATCCAAGTGGCCCACAAGTCCGTTTCAGTTTCAACGTTTGGTGCGGTATAATTGGTTCAAAAATTGTTGGCCCGTTCTTTTATGAGGGAACCCTAACTGGTGAAAGATATGTGGAATTTATGTCAGAAATTCTGACTAATTTCTTAGACGAATTGGATCTTATAAGTAGACATCATCTGCATTTTCAGCAAGATGGCGCACCTGCCCACAACTCCAGAGGTACTTATCATTTTCTAAGTACTACTTTTAATGATCAGTGGATAGGAACAAATGGCCCAATACAGTGGCCTCCCAGATCACCAGATCTAAACCCACTTGATTACTTCTTGTGGGGTTACTTAAAGAACCAAATTTACAAGCGAAGGTACGATAACCTTGACGCGTTAAAGACTGCAGTTAGGGAAAAGATAACCCAGATAGATGGTAGGACCATACTTAAGACAGTTCGAGCAGTTGAAAAACGTGCCCAAAAATGTATTGAAGAACAAGGTGGTGTTTTCGAGCATCTTCTTTAAAAAAAATTGTTATTGTATTTTGTAAGATTATAAGTTGATGTTGAAAATAAAGTTTGTCGATACAATTTAATTGTTTCAGATTGGAGGCCATAACTTCAACAATTTGTAACCTAGGAGAAAAGTTATTGTAAGCTTTTTTGTTTAAAATTTGATGCTTTAACAGAAAAAAATATAATATACAGGGGTTTCCATTTAAAAAAATGTTATTTTACTGAAAAAAATCAAAATAACGACTCTCAATTGTTTTTTTTTATTTCTCATTTTTACCAGCGTTAAAAATGCTACTAGTTTGCTAATTCAAACAACTTTGTATTTTCACTAATAACAAAGTTACTAATGGTGGACACTTAATTTGGATAACCCTGTATACATATGTATATACTCGTATATATATAAATATATATCTATATAGGTATATAACTCCTTGGTACTTCGGTCTTTCAGATACTGTTCAAATCTTGGTAAGCCCGGCACTGGCATCTTGTGAGCTTGTAGCATAATTCCGGACTGGTCGCTAATTAAAGTTATTCAAAAGAGGGAGGGAGACGAGACACGAGGAGATCCGACCACAGCGTCCCTCAGGGCGAATTCCTCCTGCTGTTTGCTGCCGCTTCTGTTATTCCTGCAGACTCTGCTGATGTCTCGACATTACAATTCGCATTCCTGTGGTTGCGACGTTGCCACATTGTCGAAGGGTGCTGCAATAAGCATAGCCCAGTCCACAGGATACTAAATGTATGAATTTGAATGAGTATCCCTCCAAATGTTTTAATTCGTCTGAGAAATATATAAAGGTCCTCATAGTAATGGGATTCATCCTGTCTAATATATTTTGTTTATCATGAAGAACAGTTCAATCATAGTTTTACTATGAACCTCAATGTATTCTGAAGTCACTTGAAACACTGTGAAATACCGGGTGCGTTTTATATATCTATATTTAACACGCTCTGTTGCTGCAAAAATCGCCAAATTTCGCAGCAAATATCCCCCGTATAAGATCAAAGGCAGTTTCACCGGTCCACGTGGAGTAAAGCACGCCTATGCGTGGACATAGCCAATGAGAAAGCGTGTATTTCAGAGCTCTGAACAAGTGCAGGTGGCTACTGAAAATTGAAACAGTTTAGCCAGTGCCGCGTAGCGGTGAATAAACGTGTTTTCTTTAGTCTGTCCGTGTTTTTTCATAGATTTTATTAGTTTGTGTTTTTGACTTTTGAATACTCAGTTTACTTGTTGATTTAATTGTTGTGTTGATTGTTCTTGTGTGTCCTAAATATGGCTCTTTGGAGACCTTGGGAAAATGCTCCAAGCCACGGGAGATGGTTGATGAACCTGTGCAGGCAGAATTCTTTCATAAAGATTTAGAGGAACAGACCCAAAGAGTAATCCTAAATATGTATGATTGTCTGAAAAACGAAAATCCAGATTCCTCGCAAAATCAAATTTTAAACAGAATTTGTATCCTGACAAAAATCAGTCGGTCTACCATTTATCGGGTTATAAAAAGGGGCGATGTAGTCAACCATTCCTTCCACAGAAAGCGCATAGGGCAAAAATTAAAAAGAATAGACGTGGGTTTTCAATACAAAAAATTAGATAAAAGAATGGTGATTATGGAGTCGTCTCGAATCGTTGAATTGCGCCAAGAATTTTTGCACAAAGTTACAATCTATAGAGAGCAGAAAAGAAATCTGATTTACCTGGATGAAACGTGGTATGATACCCATGATGTTGTGCAGTACGGCTGGGTTGACGACAGCAACAAGTGCATTTTAAATGCACCATGCAACCGTGGAAAACGAATCATTATTCTCCATGCTGGCAGTGAAAATGGATTTATACCTAATGCCTTGCTGTTATCTGCCAAAAATATCAAAGAATCATGTGCCGACTATTATGAGGACATGACCTCCGACTTATTTGAAAAGTGGATAGAGCAGCAGTTAATACCAAACATTTCCCAAAATTCAGTGATTATTATGGACAATGCGCCATACCATTCCCGACAGAAAAACAAAATTCCGAATACAGGCACAAAAAAACAAGACATTATTGATTTTATGAAGGATAAGGGAATGGAAATACCACAAAAATCAACCAAAGCCATATTATTGGATCTTATTAAAAGACAAAAATTTGAAAAAGAGTATGTTGTTGACAATCTGCTTCAGCAAAATGGCCATGAAGTATTACGTCTACCTCCCTATTACTGCATTTTTAACCCGATTGAGTTGGTCTGGGCTGCTTTAAAAAAAAAGTAAGAAAACATAATCAGACCCCTCAATTAAGTGAATCGCTATTGGCCACAATAAGAGATGCAGTATCTCATATTGCTGCCACAGACCTATGGAAGCAGTGTTCTAGGCATATTATTGAAAAAGAAAATGAGTATTGTGTATTGCTTCCTGTAAATCCCGTTGTAATTCCTCTACAAGATGACTCTAGCGACAGCTCCGAAGGCGAGGATGATATATAAATACCTATAATGTAAGTCTTTATATACCTTTTTATATACCTACCTGCTATGTAAATAATTGCCTATGTCAAACGTTGGAATTCTGTAATTTTTCCATTTCTTAACTTTCAGTCAACATAAATTAAACTCCCAATATAAGTATTTTTTATCCCAAATCAAAAAAATAAGAAGATAGTAAAATCCATTTATTGTGATATAAAAACATTATTATTATCGTTCTAAATAAATGACCGCACGCCTATGATACGTCATAAAATTACAAAGGACGCGCCGACCAAAGGTTTTTATGCTATTTCAAGTGACTTCAGATAAACCATACCTTACACTATTCCAAGCATTGCCTGGATTCTAATTATTACACAGCTTTGGAAAAATGCAGTTAGCCTCTTGACTGTAGATCTCACTAGTATGTCAATTTTTTTCGGTGCCAGAACAAAGTAACTGTATCACAGTTACCGTTAAGTTCTATTATGGGTGAATGACAAACCCTGAAGATATTCATCACATGCAGAGTGATCAAATAGACAACAACTAGGGAATAGAGAACCGGGAACTTCGGGAGTATTTTCTAACCTAAACTTCTGTACCAGTTTATTTTATGTGATGTTCGTCTATCAATCGTTTATTATGTATCTTATATGTGAATGTTTAAATGACTTGATTTGTTTATTTGTATTTTTTATCTATTTATATATTTAGTCCTTCATCCAAAGTTTTTTAATATTCTTGAAAAAGGAACAGCAGAAAATAACTAATTACATTTTCATACTTGAATACAACCATGCTGAGGTAAGTGCCATTGTATGTATCAACCATTATCTATTCTACATCATTTTTAAATGATCAAAAGGAATGATAAAGAAATTTGGAATGATTTACCAAGTACACATTCAAAAGCCTTTGTTGAAAATTAAAGTGGACCAGTGGCGGAGATACAGGAGATTAGTGGCAATATTTTTCCAAATAAAAATTGTACGCCACTGTTTTTTTTTTAAAAATAAAAATAAAACAAATTAGATCATTCATGAAGAGCCGAGATACAATGATTAGTTTCAAAATAAAATAGGAGGCCTTGATACCAGCTTGACGTTTCTTGGGAGACAGTTTGTCAAAATTATATGTTATACAGTTGTTAGAGTTACTACTTCCATTTTTTTGACAAACTTCCCGGAGTTAGAGGCCCTGGTGTCCGGTTTTACTGTTAGTCATTTTGAACATTTTTATTGAAATAAAACTTTGATTATTTAATTAGTTTTTCTTACGAAAACAGTGCACTCTAGTAAAAAACACAAGAGTAATTATTTATAGCAAACTGGAGGTAAAATTCGAAAAATCGCGCGTTTCGAAGAAAAACAGTGGCGTACTATTTTTATTTGGAAAAATAATGCCACTAATCCCCTGGATCTCCACCACTGATACACTTTAATTTTGAGCAAAGACTTTCGAATATGGAAAATACTTAGGTAAACACGCATACCAAATTTTAGTTCATTCCACTTGACGGTTTTGAAGATATTTAAAAAATTGTGTTTTATTTTTAAACTTCAACACTCCGAATCTTTTTAATGAAGTCGACGAGGAAAAAATGTTGCATAAAAGACTCCCCTGAAAATGCGGTCCTATGTATGATGTTTCATTTTTGGTCACAATTTCTTCCTATAGGCGGCATATTCTTTATTTTTTTTTTGTATTCGCCAATGGAGACTCATGGGAGTGAGTAACTTGATCCTCAAGTTATCAAAAAATATTACACTTTCCATACTTGCACGTGATAGTAAAGAAATTGTTTCACCTTAAAATGGCATTCTCGATAATAAATAATGATTATGAAATTATTTCCAAGTGAAATAATGTTGTATGCGGATTAAGTGGACAACTGATTTGACACCAGTTTTCAAATTTCACTCCTTATAGGTACTTCTTGAAACACCACGGTGTCGAAAAGACGTTTTTTGTAGTAAGCTTTGTCCTCTACAAAAAATTAGTAGCGATTTATACTCATAGATCCACAGTTTAGACATTATAAGCAGACATAACATTACATGTATCTTTATTCTTATTCTTCCTACTTTATTAATAGGCTCATGCCTGTTTTACTTCGGTTGTTAGCCTCAATTGATGTCGTCTGACCATATTTTCCTCGGTCGTTCCATTGATCTTCCATTTGGCGATTTGTCTCTTGCTATTCGTACTGTTCTATTTTCTGTCATTCTTTCTATGTGTTGATTCCATTTTATTTTTCTTCTTTTGGTCCACAGGTTTATTTCCTCTATACCACATCTGGCTCGTCTTTTCTCACTTCTTACTCTGTTTCTTAGAGTTTGGTTTGTTATTTTTCGTAAGACTTTCACTTCTGCTGTTTCCAATAATCTTTGTGTTTTCGCCGTATCGGCTCTTGTTTCCGCTGTGTACATCATTATCGGTCTTGTTGTTGATTTATATATCCTAGTTTTCGTTTCCGTTGTGAGGTATTTGTTTCTCCAGATTGTATTGTTGAGACATCCTGCTGTTCTGTTCGCCATGTTCACTTGTTTTTGTACGTCTTCCACTTTTCCATAGCTTGACAGTTTGATTCCCAAGTATTCCGTTTCCATCACTTGTTCTATTATTTTGTTATTTATGACCAGTTTACATCGTCTCGGTTCCGCTGATATCACTATCGATTTAGTTTTCTCTGTTGAAATCACCATGTTGTATATGAGCGTATCTTCGAATTCTTTAATTAATCTTTGTAGGTCATCTTCATTTTCGGTTATTATTATTGCGTCGTCGATGTAGCATATTATCTGCATTTCCTTTTCTCTCATTATATATCCTCTTCTTTTTTTAACTTTCTTTATGGTTTCATCCATTATCAGATGAAATATTAGTGGGCTCAGCGAATCTCCTTGTCTAATGCCAGTTTCATACTTCATTGGTTGCGAGAGTTTTTCTTTACTCTCTATTGAGAATTACAGGGCAATCTCTATATTATGCATGTTCTCGAAAGTCTTTGAAATAATCATGTACAGTCGCATTTACACTGCCGTACAACGTCAGCTTTCATTGCATCAACACGGATTTGTCCCTAATCGCTCAACAACCACAAATCTATTTATAATAACGCAGTACCTCTCGGAAGCAATTGATAGTAATGAGCAATTTGACGTTATTGATACCGACTTTTCGAAGGCTTTCGATAAAATTAACCACAAAACTTTATTAAATAAGTTAGGTGTACTTGGTGATGCTAGGGAGTTGATGAAATCTTACTTATCCAATCGTAGACAATTTGTTAGCTATAATGGCTTCTAG
This sequence comes from Acanthoscelides obtectus, assembly GCA_963669975.1. Classification (NCBI taxonomy): domain Eukaryota; kingdom Metazoa; phylum Arthropoda; class Insecta; order Coleoptera; family Chrysomelidae; genus Acanthoscelides; species Acanthoscelides obtectus. The sequence continues at coordinate 24,174,056 of CAVLJG010000003.1, forward strand.
TCTGAGACCTACTTGGCACCTTCTGGAGTTCCTCAGGGGTCCAACCTGGGACCATTACTGTTTTTGATATTTATTAATGATCTCTGTGACTCAGTTGAATGTGAACGCCTATGCTTTGCTGACGACCTACAAATTTATTCGCAGATAAATACTCCTGATGATTGTGTCAAGCTACAACATCAATTAAATTTTGCGCTGTCTTGGTGTGTAGAAAACAAGTTGGAGCTTAATGTGAGGAAGTGTAAAATAGTCAGCTATACCAGGAAACTTAATGTTTGCGAATATCCGTACACTATTGATGGGTCTGTGCTAGAAAGATGCTCTGATGTACGTGATTTAGGTATAATCTATGATCAAAAGTTAACTTTTAGTCAGCATATAAATAAAAAAGCATCAGAAGCATTGGCGGCTTATGGTTTCATAGTAAGGAATTGTTTCTATTGTATAGCGGCAAATGCTCTCATGATGCCAATTTGAAATTATCATTAGGAAGCAACAATCTGAAGCAAAATTTACCGTCGCCCAAATTGTAGGATTTCCTTATACAAAATCTCCCTATTTCATGGCCTACTCAGGCGCGTCACTCCATTGAGGAAGTTGCGCTGCGCGTGTTTCTGCGAGGCGGTGGCGGCGACGACGACGGCATTTTCCCAGCTGGGAGAGGCTGTCGCTTCCTACTTCCCACTCTCTTCCCGGTCTCCCGCTGACTGCGTCGCCATGCTGCACCGCCGTGCGGGATTTCCGCCTGGAGCGCGGCTGGATTGATTTTAATTAAACTACGACAAACAAACTCGCCGCCGCCGCGCCGTGCCGCCGGCACAGGCGAACTTCCAAGGACGTGACTGGGAAAAGAAAACAGCCAGTTCAGCGTCGATCTCTGGACTTTAGAATGAGTTTTATGAGAATTTATTTGAATACTTTTTAGTCGCTAAAAAGGCACACCCAGCACTCTAAAATGACAAGCGAGCATCAGGTTATCAGTGGTTTTTTAAATGTACCACATACGTCACCCTCGTCCATCGTCCCGAGGACGCCAAAATCCCTCAAAAAAAAAAACACCCAGAATTATTGTTGTCGTAACACATCTGTTAATTTTTATGCAATCTTCGACTAACATGTTGCTTTTAGATGTTTCCCTCTTCTTTTCAACTACCGCAGAGTTCGCTATGTCCCAGTAAGTAGCAGGGAACAGAAAATAGCGATATCATGAGAGTCAATCTTTAGATTTTAATGAGGTTTTATTTGTTAGCCATTCGAAAGGAACCCACTTATTGTCTATGTAAAGCTGTCAGCCCCATCCTATTCACTGGGAAAGCTAAGCCTGACGCTCCGTGTTTTAGGACACGCCTTATACAGGGTGTCCCGAAAAAAGTGTGCAATATACTACCAGCGATTTCTAGAGCTCAAAATAGGAAGAAAAGTTTATATAAACATAGGTCGCTAATGGAGGCAGATTTTTTATCACGAACCGAGTTTTGCCGGTAGATATTAGCAAATGAAAACACTATTCCTAGAATATTATGGTCGGATGAGTCAATATTTACTAGGAATGGTGCTTTTAATTTCCATAACATGCATCACTGGTCAGATGAAAATCCAAAAGTTGTTCGCCGTACAAATTTCCAACATAGATTTTCATTGAACTTATGGGCAGGAGTAATTGTGGATCAAGTAATTGGGCCTATTGTACTTCCCAATCTTCTTAATTCAGAGGTGTATCTGAACTTTCTTCAGAATGAGCCCATGGATATAATACCATTGGATGTGCACCAGCAGTTTCAAGAAAGTGTGTTTTCAACATGATGGCGCTCCTGCAGATTTTGGACGCAATGTTCGAAATTGGTTGAATGTCAATTTTCCAGACAGGTGGTTAGGCTGAGGAGGTCCTATAGCGAGGCTGCCACGTTCACCTGACCTAAATCCATTGGATTTCTATTTTTGGGGGTCACTAAAAGACCTAGTTTACTCGACTGAAGAAGATCTACTTCAAAGAATCCATCAGGCTGCAAATGAAATAAGAAGAAAAAGGTTTTCCATTTTTCGGGCTACGCAATCATTAGTTCGTCGTCTGTATCCTACAAAATGGGAATTTATTTGAACACTTAGTGTAAAGCTAGTTTAGTATATCCAAATGTATGTCTTCTTTTTTCAATTTCGTTCGTAGAAAATATTTATTTCTTTTGTTTTTGCCTATGTTGCAATAGAAATATGTATTTATGCAATATTTACCAATTATTAAATTAGTTTTTTCGTTGCCATGGCTAATTATTCAACAATTCATTTAAATTCGCAGTACATTTCCTATCATGTGACAAATTTTTTAGTTTGATTTTATTCAAAAATGGCACAATTTATCGATATTTAATAAGAGTATCTTTTTTATGTAGAAAACCCTAAATTTTCAAATTCTAACGCGACACCCTGTATACTTCATCAAATACTGCATAGAAGTCAGTTTGCATTGTAATTATAATTAGGATCCTCATTTCGAGCACAAAAACATATGAACCTGAATTGAACGAAATTATGCGTCGCGAATTCTTTATTATAAAAAGTGTGGCTCAGAAGTTTCCGAGATGTCAAAATGTTTGATCGAATTACTTTCTTATTTACCACATGAATAAAATCATCAACCCAAAGGCTGCAAGTGAGGATAAATACAACTAATGAGGTTGGTTTGTTGGTAATGCAGTTGGGGTAAGGAGAGAGAAAGAAATCTCGCGTGATTTAAACTGGGTTTTGTTTAGAACAACGTTTGTATAACCAACCCAACTTAAATCACTGAGAAATGCCATAGAGGGCTAGATCGTAGACAAAATATTAGTGTGAAGATCACGAAAGTCATGGTTGGAAAACTTGAGATTTACAGTCATCTCAAGTTGGCTTACGACCTCTTGACAGCAAGACGGCGTAATACACGAAAGAATACATTTCCGCAATTTTAGAACATTCTCTCTGAGCCAATCATTTCTTTAATTCTTTAAACTGCTTCATGGTCTACAAAGTATAAAATGGCATTAAAACATATTCCAGAATAAAAACGGCTTGAATATGCTGACAATTATTAATAAAGGATAAGTAGATCCAAAATTAAACCAGCGGAAACAGCACGTGTACGTTTCGGCCAGCAAATAAATCATCAATCTATCGATCAAAATCGTGGAATACGCCAACGTCGAACATCCTTCAACAATGAGCTTCTCTCCAGCTAGATCGACATAAATATTCATGAGATCCCAGAATTGGATGGGGTTCACAATTTATTGGGAACTTGAAGGCCTTAATTATTTCGCTGCGCGTGGCTTCGGCGATGCCAGACTAGATGTGTACTTGACTGCTGCAATCTTTTAAATTTACATGCCAAAAGCTACTGGTTGGTACACAGGCTGCTCGGCTACTGGAGACGGAGCTGCAGCTGGGGTTTATGGGGCAAGGCCAAAAACTGAGATCTCTATGAGTCTAGGTAATATTGCAACAATATTTCAGGCCATACATATCTGCGCAAAAGAGCTAATAAGGAATTAGACTGCAAATCAGTCCATCGCCATCTGTTCAGACATCCAGGCACCATAAAGAGCTAGGAAGCCGAAACAAGGTAACATTGCACTGGGTACCAGGACATGAAGGGCACAAAGGAAATGAAAAGGTGGACAAGCTAGACCGACAGGGGGCGGCCAATCGCCTAATAGGATCAGAGCCAGATGAGAATACGCACTAAACAGTCCATCAGAAATTGGACCAAGCAAAGTCCCTAGAATGCTGGAACAGTCAATTGGGGCACAATCAGGCAAAACAGTCTATCAAAGAACAGAGGACCTACTCGAATCCAATAGGAAGGCCATAGTGGGTCTTATGACAGGACACTGTCGACTAAATCGACCTATGAGGCTCTTGGGTCTGCAAACAGCATGAGAAAACCCCAGTGCATCTTATGTGTCACCGTAAAGGCCTGGCAAGGCTACGGTTTCAGATAGTAAGAACCACAGGTCCAACAGCGGAAAGCTACATGCAAAACCCTGGGTCAAGGCTATGGAGTCTAATTATTTAAGGATCAAGGCTGGAGACACAGTGCTTTAGAAAGCATATATAGGACTACAATAGATCCACTTGGGTTACAGTGACGTTAAGGCTGTAATCTGTAAGGATAAAATCACACTTGGTTCTTAATCCCAATTCAGGAGTGTTTGGAATGATATTTGATGTGCTGATCAGTGACAAATATGATCGTTTCATCAGTAGAAGGACTGCGATTATCTGGGTCGCGACCAGCCATTTACATACACTAAAGAGTAAAGTGGTTCCAGGTGTAATCCTGTGATCCCAAAGTCATTCCATTCCAAATAGTGATGGCTACGAAACAACGAATTTATCTGTTGTTGGTTCATCGTATACAATAAATCTATCTTCAGTATGCCATTCACTTCAGTGAACCCTGTACGCGCCACTTGAATGTTGATGACGAGAACCGATTGACAAAAATCAGCATATTCAGTTCACCATGTGTGTCATCATGCATGTACGTGTTATGCATACAAATTAAGACAAAAATACAGCGACATGTGGATGATTGGATCCTGGATATTCAGGACATCCACGTTCCGACAACTTGTTTGACGTATCGATTGCCCCTGTTGTTCCCGTCAACAATAAATCTGCTATTTTATCATGAATATTCTATTTTCGTACTTTTAGCGGTCGTGGATCTATACACGATCCTTGTATCCAGGCGCGGATCCAGGGAGGCGACGGGGCAACGGTGCCATTGCCCCCTCCCCCCAGGTCTGAGACTCATAGGAAACAAAATGAGGAAATGGGCTTGACAATACAGGAAAGTAGGCAACCCACACTACTTGCATCCTCCCCCCTCAAGACATGATCCTGGATCCACACCTGCTCGAAGGCGATTGTTATAGGCTCAGAACCTGCCTTGGAGGTGTCAAAAAGCACAATAAGGAACCAAGTCAAAGAATGGGCAGGAATATTGGCACTCAGTTATTGGATGCAGGCATGAGAAAGAATTTATCTGGCGCCACTGTCCAAATACGAGCCCCTTCCCACTTCAGTTGGCCCACTTCAAGATTTGTACCAAAATATGCCTTTATAAACTAAATAAGACGAAACTATTTACTTCTAATACAATTTATTTTCTCAACAACATTTTAGATACACTCTAGTCGTAAAAAATACATTTTTGAAATCACTTAGACCTATAACTAATAGAACATCTGAACGGTGATTGTACGAGCAGGATCTTGTCGTAGAACCTTTTCCATCTAGTGCGACAAAGTTTCAATAGGTGACAGATCTGGACTGCTAGAAACCCATTTCTGGTACATTATTTTCTTCCATCCATTTTATAGCCTTTTTGAGGTATGGCACGCTGAAAAAGTGCCGTCTGTTACCAGAATCTACCTCTGCGAGAGTGAAAACAGCAAGCTGCATGTTGGGTCTGTATCCCAATTCGCATTTGACAGTCGGGTCGTCACTGTGGCCGCTAGATGCCGTCGACCCTGGCGGTATAGCAGATGCAATCTACTCGCCATTGAACAAACTATATAGATGTTTCGTGTTATTTGGCAACTTACCCGCATGGTCTAGGCTTAGTCTTAGGTAAGACAACAAACGAAAGCTGAGCAATTATCCTCTATCCAGGATAAAGCTCCAGCCAACGAAATCAGACTACGTAGGATTATCAAGCCAGAATTTCAGTCTACAGTCAGGATGAAGTGCATATTATAAATGAACTTGACGTAAGTTAATTTTTTGACAGTTTTGTCCTTAACATCTTACTGACAGTGTCATTTTTTGAAAGTGTTTGCAGATAATGTGGTGTACGATTCCAGGACTTGATACTTCTGGCATAATTTGTAAAGAACGGCACAAGCCTAATGAAGGTAGATCTTTCCACCGGTAGGTATTATTATTATGTTGATACAACTTTGTCACAAAAGTGTGCACTAAAATTAGGCAATTTTTTCGACAAACGCAATGTAAACATACTGGCTTGACTCCTAATTTATTCAAATTCGTTGGTTCCAGCAGACAGCTTGCCTCTCCTTTAACACTTCGAACTATAACTTGGAAAGTATCGGTCCAGTCGTCTTCAGAAACAAAAAACGGTAGTATACCTCAATTTTTTGGGGTTAGTTATATTTATAAGCTTCCAACACTGGTAATTTCAGAAAAATATTTGCAAGGGTTAAACATCGTGCACCTATTCGACATATTTTACATCATATATTTCCCCATAAGTTTGCTCGCAAAACTGCGGTGAAATATTTTCAACACCCGCGTCTCTGGATATACCTGCGTCCGGGGTCTGACCGACGGGTGGCTCGCGAGTGACGAGATTAGTCATAGCAGCGTTGCCAGATGGTACTAATCGGCAGGGCAAGTGAGAAATTACTAGGTAGGAACGGTGTTAAATGGGTGGGGATTATGGTACAAAGGCACGTCGCATTGTGTGTTATGTTACTCCACTACTCTTCCGTTCTGGTACCCGAGTATAGGATACGTTTCTTGGTAACCCAGTTTCTACTCCAATGCCTGAAAACCTTCTGAAAGAAGGCGAATGTTACACCTATGCTGTTTCTGACAACTTGTAGTAAGTAGAATGAGGTTAGGCCTCGTTTTCGCGAACAACGTAATGGAGTTTCCTCGGTAATAATTGGTAATTTATCTGCGAGGGAAGCCGTATTTAGAACTAAAGTTGCTCTAACGAGACGGAAAATTGCATGGGAGTGGTGGAATGGAAGTTTTCCAGCTCGGAAGTTGCTGATACTGCGCGGCAAAGGACGACACCAATACTTGTGGCGCACTAAGCGGCAGCAAGTAAAGGACACCGTTCGTTTAAAAATAGCATCGAAGGCCAACCAAAACTAATGTACCTACATTTTTATGAATAAAGGCGGCAAGTAGATTGACTCTCATTCCCATGCGATTCTAGACTAATGGATTTACACCGCAACATGTATAGTTTTATCTAAATCAAGTCTTTCACGGCCTTGTATCTTCACTATAAAAGTCCTTGTATCTTGACATAAAGCCGAAGGGCAAAAAGAGTAACAGTGAAAAACGGTATGATTAAAAAAAATCTAACTTTTGTACGTTCTGGTACTCACACTGTTCTCCGGACTGGTGATGTTATAAAATTCATATAACTGAATTATTAATATAATTTTTTTCTTGAATAATCAGCTCTGACTATACATGCTGCACAATATCTGGTCAATTTCCTGATATCATTACATAGTTACGCGTCGTTGACGACCTCGATGACCCATACAGCTGCGGCTAAAGCGCCATCAGCAACAGTGAATTCGGATCGGACCCTCCGCAGGTAAAGGACGCATGTTCCTGGATTTTTGGTTTGCTGGAGTCACAGATGCAAATATTATGCAAAGTATGTAGAAACCCATTTCAAAAGTGGTACATTATTTTCTTCCATCCATTTTATAGCCTTTTTTGAGGTATGGCACGCTGCACCATCTTGCTGAAACACAAAATCTTGGCCGGATGTCAAACATTCTTCCATCACTGGTAAAAGCGATTCTTCTAAAATTACCAAATATTTGTTTGTATCCACATTTCCATCAATAAAATAAAGTGTTCCTACTCCTCTTGATGACATACTGCCCCAGACCATAACGGATGCCGGAAATTTCACTTTTCTCTTCAGACAGTCAACATGGAATGCTTCATTTTTTTGCGAATAACTCTGCTGCGACTGTCACCAACACAAACTTCGAATCGGGCCTCATCACTCCATTGTATTACACACCACTGTTGAGGTGTCCATTGTCTATGTTCTTTAGCCCATCTAAGCCGATTTTTTTGCAGTGGAGTTAATAGTGTCTTTTCTTTGGCCTATAAACAAGTTGTGCAACTTTAGGGTTTTTACTTCACTTTTTTTTATAAGAAAACTTACCTTTCAAGTGCTAAATCCCAGTTTGTGGGCCTCTCTATGAGTTGTGGACCTCGAAATTCTCCTTCCAACAGCATCACTCCACAGAGCATTCAATTGTAAATAATTGGCACGCCTGTTTTTCACGATTATTCTTCTTAATGCTCTTCGGTCGGCATTTGTGATATTACTTTTCTTCGCATATAGTGGCTTAATATTAACTGAACCAGTTACGTTATATCTTCTAACAATATCTCTCACACTGTACCGCGATAAGTCTAACAAAGTTGCAATTTCTGAGTTTGATTTCCCAGAATTAAAAAATTTAATCATCAGTAACCGAATTTTCTTACTAATAACCTTTCCTCTACCCATTCTGAAAACCTTAACTACACAAAACTATTTTAAACGTATTCTGACAGCTGTGATTAATAAAAACAATTGTCATGGCTTTTATTTTTCACAGCCACCTATGCGTTATAGACTTATTTTGCATTGAAATGAAAATAGGTTGATATGCTGTAATTGCAACATGTGTTATTTTTATGCTGCAAATTTGATTAGAGAGTGATAAAGTTGGTGTTCTCTACTATATATTATCAAAATATTCATTGTTAGTATTTTAAACCTATAACACCCTGCTACATTTTTATTATTTGTGTTTGATAAGAAAGAAACTAAGATTTCAATAGTTGGGCCAACTGAAGTGGGAAGGGGCTTGTATATGTGACAGCAAAATTAGCTTATGAATATGATCGAGGATCATCGTAGCAAGGATACAAGCGCTAGACTGGCACACGCACCGGTGACTACTAATGCTTGGATGTTTATTCTCGCTTATTCATTCATTCACTAGACCAAGTCAAAATAAACATAATAAAATAACGACGATTCATTATTGGAAAGGTGCGCAATAGGAAATATCAACACATTATACCGCATAGAGTTTTGAAATGACCCTGTCAAACCAGCGTTTCGTAACATAGTGGAAAGCAGCTCCTACCTTATTAGCATATTAAATATTTACCATGCTCATTTATTTACTTTTTAACGGCGGATGATCTCATACAAGAAATATTTTACGATATCTAGCGAGTTGTCGAGCGTAGTGTCAAAGCCCTCGTATCGACAGCAATATAGGTACATCAATTTTACCGAAGACAAAGATTACCGAGCGAGCGAGGTCAAGAAGTTTGAAACACTTAAAGTTTGGAAACTTTTGTGAGCTTTGGGCGATCGTATATTATGGGAAACTTTGATAAGCTATTTTAGTTCATGAAAAATGTACTGGCGACCTCAGTTCACTTAATTTTAAGAGAACACATCCTATTTGCTGTAACTTTGAACCTAAAATTTGTGAAACAGGCGCAAAATGAACCTAAAAAGAATTTCAGCTATAGTCGCAAATTTGACCAATCAAAAAAAGGATTTGTGGCCTGCTCGAAACAATTCAAGCCAAATAATACAGGGTGTAAACATTATGGTAGTCATTATTGAAATGGGTAATAAGGGGGTCAAAACAAGTCAAAAAGTTCATATAATCCATGGTCCAAAAGTCAATAGATTTTTGTCTAAGTGGCTTTATAGTAAACAACTTTAAGTGCTTTATATCGACCGCAATCACCACAATGTTACTAATTTTTATAATCTAATCTAAAAAGTTTTTAAATTGGGTAATTAACAAATAAATGGCGTTAAGTTTTTCTAAGTTAAGCCAAAATTTGTAGTCAGTAAGTAAGTTTCATTAGATTAAATATTTATAACACACATGACAACAGCGTGTCGGTATTTCATCACTCTTATCGAACCGGCAATCGATCGCAAACGGTAACAGTGGTTAGTTATCGTTTTGCGTAGATAAATTACTTTATCGTTTTGTCGAACAGAGCATCGGGCATGTTGTTTTGTTTTTGTTCGCGTACGTCTGTAACTCTTCCTTTCCGCAAAAAGTCCAGAAAAGATGGAATGCAATGAAGATTCCAACTTTTCTGCACAATCACAGAAAGGGGGTTACAATTAGCTTCCGGTAGCTCAGTCGGTGGCATGAAGACATCTACAGGCGTGTAGCTGTGTGTCGACCATGGCCTGGCTAGAGGATAGAAGAACAAACAGAACACAAAAATTTAACAGATTTTATTTAACAAAAAAAAAGGCATTTTCATTACATTACAATTTTACAAAAATAACAAAATAAGTTTTACATCTTTGGCGCTGCTATAACGCTATCAACTTATCTTTTGCTGGTCCATTTTGACTCGACTGAAGCGAGGATGGTTGAAGTGGAGGTCCCAGTTGTGAGGGGTGACCTCACTATAGTGGCTTCATGACCAGTTGTAGGCGAAGTTAAAGGCGATGGCGCTGCCAAGGTACATGCATGGGTGAAAATATTGGCCAAGGCTAGGCAAAGTGAAAGGGAAAGAGAAAGGGGGTGGCCCCAATCATTTTTGTCCTATACGGACACACATCCTAGAAAATTCTAGCACATGGTGCTATATAACCTTGTGCTACTGAGAAGAAATTTCTAGCCGTTCTTCGATCGGCGGCTCAGGTGAAAAAAAAAGCGCGAGGAAGATCGCTCCAAGCGGAAAATTTTCCAAGCAAAAAAGCTAGAGATGGGATTAATGAAATGATAATCGAGAAGTGATTTAATAAATACGATCGGACGGTGAAACCGTTACACTCGCCCCAACTTAACCAAAAAAAAAAAAAATCGAAGAAGCATTTAAGAATTTTTTTTTTACTAGGAAATTGAAAGTTATCACGGAAGGACAAATGTACAACCATTCGACCAGATAACAAGTAGTAAAAGTAAGGTAGAAACAAAAATGTTAGAAGAGAATTGGAAGGAAAAGGGATAGCCTCAAGTCTACCAAACAAGAGGGATGGTTATAGCACCAACTCGCTGAAAAGTACAGTGAAGTTGCACTTAAAAAAAACTATCATCATATGATGAAAAACCCAAAACATAAAACATCGTCATACCTAAGACGAGAAAAATAATAAACCAAAAGTTTCAGCAGTAGTCCAAGCATGAATCACAATGGCATCCAAAATGCACGACTGACTACTAAAAACTTCAAAACTAAGTAAGTACCTAAACCATAAGAGGTACTAAAAAAAAATAATAATCTTTCTCAAAACAATTGCCAGATTATCTCGCAATACTCCAAACCCAAAAAGATTATGATCTACAGTGATATTTTAAACCAATATCCAATATAAAAAAAACAGTGCATTACTATTTTCAAAATATGAAAATCAAAAGAAATTAACAAATTCCATTAGGAATTCAAGTCATATAACAAAACAATTTACAAGTACTAAACCAATGAAAACTTGATCACGAAGGTATTTTAATCAAAAAAAGATGTTAACTAAGTGCAGTTCTGATTCCACAAAAAAATTGTCGGGCGCCAGCAGTCTGTAAGACTACAAAATAATTCAAAATATTTTCAGAGAATTAAAGTATATAAGGGACATTCATGAAATATTGAAGTAAGATTTTCAAAGTCAAAATATAGCTTAAGTTCAATCAATGAACTAAAATTCAAGAGTAAGTTCAATCAAAATTTTCGGGTCATGTGACAACATAAGAACCAGACCAAAAAAAAAATTTGAAGTACAATATAGAAAAGAGCAAAATAACTCTCCAAAAAAACTAAGTGCAACACAAGTGCAACTGTAAATCTAATAGTGTTAAAATCATAAAGTGAAAGGAAATATTAAAGCTATATGAGCATGATTTTCTAAAGAATTCTCAAAAAAAATACAAAGGTAAGCAAAATATTAAAAGTTTCATGAGTAATAAATGAGAAACGAAGTGAGCATATGTAAAATGCAAAATAGCGAAACGATCGGGTCATGTGACAACATAAGAACCAGACCAAAAAAAAAATTTGAAGTACAATATAGAAAAGAGCAAAATAAATTTCCAAAAAAACTAAGTGCAACACAAGTGCAACTGTAAATCTAATAGTGTTAAAATCATAAAGCGAAAGGAAATATTAAAGCTATATGAGCATGATTTTATAAAGGGTTCTCAAAAAAATTTAAAAGTAAGCAAAATATTAAAAGTTTCATGAGTAATAAATGAGAAACGAAGTGAGCACATGTAAAATGCAAAATAGCGAAACGAAAATCACAAAATATTTGAATAAATCATGATACATGAGAGTAATGCCGCAAGCAAAAATTGTATGCAAAAGTCTACGATATATGTAGGTGCAAAATTGGAGTTATATAAAAAACAATCTAGTGAACAAGAAATAGAAATAAATATGACAGGTAAGAATTCGAATTTTGATTTAAAGCAAAAATATGAGAGAAAGACAACTTTCTAGGGTCACCATAGGTGCATTCCAAAGCCCTAGACAAGAATGTCTATAGTCTATGGAATATTTTCATGTAGATCACTGATATCATCAGCGCACTTCAAAGTCTACACTGAGAATAACCATAAAATTGTAAAATGAAAGTTAAGTTCAAATATGAAATATTACAAAATTAGAAAAACTATAATAATTTACCAGTGTAAAGTATGGAAAGAGAATTACTATACTGAATCTATAAGAATTGGCGATTACTTCAAGTCAAGACAGAAATTGAAAGAAATAAGAAGTCGGAAAAAAAATTATGAGAGCAGACTATCAAAACAAATGCAATAATGCAAAAGCAAAATCACCAGATATTTCACAATCTATAGCGAAACATGAAAGCTATGTCGCAACCAAGCTCAAGACTTAGCAATACGCACAAATGTGCACAAAGGCTGAAAGCATATATGAAAAATCTCAAGAAGGAATTGACAATTACTTCAAATCAAATTGAACTGATTGAATTGAACTGAGACATAAATTACTATATCAAAAGTGAGTTTTACTTATACGCCAGAGATTTCAAGAGTTTATCAATACGCACAGATTTGCAACTAGGCGGAAAGCATATATGACAAGTCTCAAGAAGAAAATAAAATGCATATGAAGAAAACACTTTCAATTAAAGAAACTGTGGATAGTACAAGACCCTCAAGGCATACATCGCAACGAATCTATGTAACTATCCAGACTACAAAATACTGTCAAAGTTCAAAACCACTCAAAAATATGTAAACAAACATCAAAAGTTTGAACCAAAAATCAATGTAAGTCTGTGCTCTCGAAGAAAGTTATAATGAATTCAAAAAGAGGATACTATCAAAAACTTCAAAAGTAATAGACTTCAAAAATAGAAGTACGTAAGTATGTAAAGGAAATTCAGAAAATATACGCATAAAAACATTATAAAATATTATACACAATATTTGTCACATGATTTAGATCGGGAATGCAATTTAAATTTTGAGTACACTCAGAAAAATGAAATATTCAAAAGATGAAGTATACACATTAAATTGGAATCAGAAAAATAATTATGACTTGTAAATTCTGTAAATGGTGGACTGACGTGATGGTTCAAAAGGTTGAAAGAACAACGATGACTAATGTCCAAAGTAAACATTCAGCTGCCTCTTACAGCAAATAAGTTTATTCATTATCAAAGGAAATTCTTCTCCGTTCGCATCTGTACTAGGAAATAAATATAGGAAAACCTACTCGCTCCAATGTACAGATCGAAAAACTCGCCCCCTTCGATTGAGCGGAAATATTAGTATTGGACTGATTGTAATATTTCAAAAGGTTGAAGGATCAACGATGTTAAATGTCCAAAGTAAACATTCAGCTGCCTCTTACAGCAAATAAGTTTATTCATTATCAAAGGAAATTCTTCTCCGTTCGCATCTGTACTAGGAAATAAATATAGGAAAACCTACTCGCTCCAATGTACAGATCGAAAAACTCGCCCCCTTCGATTGAGCGGGAATATTTTGTAATTATTATATTTAAAAAAATTAAAGTTAAAAACGTGAATACATCAATAAATGACAAGGATCCAAAACACTATAAAAAACTAACAATACAAACAAAAAGTTTCAATACAAAAACATGAGCAGCCGAATCTTAAAAGAAATTATTTATATCTGACATACATTAAAAAGGTACAGAGACGTTCAAGTCCTGTTAATCCAATGGAAAATCAGACACTAATGTTCTAATTTCCCCCAAAGAATATGCCAGATAAAACTATAAAACATTAAAATTATGAAAACTTATGCTCCAAACAAGAGACAAAATTACTACAATAGTTATTTAGGAACGTATACTATTTCAACAACAAGTTGAAATTTAATTATCATAAATGAGTATGTGTGTCTTTGTATAGGTAAAAATGATTTAGGAGTCACCCCCCCATTGAAAAGTAGCAAAAATATAGTCAAGAAAAACATCATTTGTCTCTTGAAAAAAAAAGAAAGGTAAGTATCAAAGTACTATGTCCAAGTGTCAATACAAAAAGTAAACCGCCAAAATATACGAAAAATTATGAATATCAATTTCATATAATTCAGAAAAATGGATAAATCGCAAAATGATTTACTCCAGATAACTCTAGTCAGTAGATTATTGCCATCAGAATGAAAACAAATGATCAAAAGTTCAAGTACAGTCAAAAATTCAAAAAGTAAATACATTTGGGGAAGGCAAAAATAATTTTGAAAGTAAATTTCCTACGTACCAAACATCATGAGAGCTATATCAGTACACCAGAGATCCAACAATTAGGCTATATATGCATACATGAAAAGTCTCAAGAAATCAAAAAAACTGCACATGAAGAAATACTTTCAAAAACTAAGAGGTTAGTGATCAAAAATGAAAAGCATATAAGAATATATAAACTATCAACAACAATAGTCACAACCTCAACCAAAAGTTTGATGATATTCGACAAAATGCTGGGAAACCTAAAGTCCCAGACTATCAATATTTACCAAAAAATTATCAAAATATCATCAATCTCAAAACTACAATGAGTAAAAAGTTATAACTGTCCCCAGCAGTAATAAAAGCTATAGTAGTTTGTGATAAAAAAATTCTGGCAATGATCTCGCTGACTACTAAACAAGACAATTTAAAAGTTAATAGTATGCCTATGAAATAAACAGGTGGAAAAATTTTAATCTTCTGTTAAAAATTTTAAACATTAAGCAAAAAGTAAGGATGATTAAGGAATTAGGAATTTGAGTACCAAAAGCAATTAAAAATAGAAATGCTGCCAAAGATTGTAAGAATTTTGAAAACTATGTTCTGTCTGCCAATCTTCCACTAGCAAACCACTTGTCGACAAAGCCAAACACCTATCGAAGCCTCACGTTGCGGGTGCCAATTTATGTAACTCTTCCTTTCCGCAAAAAGTCCAGAAAAGATGGAATGCAATGAAGATTCCAACTTTTCTGCACAATCACAGAAAGGGGGTTACAATTAGCTTCCGGTAGCTCAGTCGGTGGCATGAAGACATCTACAGGCGTGTAGCTGTGTGTCGACCATGGCCTGGCTAGAGGATAGAAGAACAAACAGAACACAAAAATTTAACAGATTTTATTTAACAAAAAAAAAGGCATTTTCATTACATTACAATTTTACAAAAATAACAAAATAAGTTTTACATCTTTGGCGCTGCTATAACGCTATCAACTTATCTTTTGCTGGTCCATTTTGACTCGACTGAAGCGAGGATGGTTGAAGTGGAGGTCCCAGTTGTGAGGGGTGACCTCACTATAGTGGCTTCATGACCAGTTGTAGGCGAAGTTAAAGGCGATGGCGCTGCCAAGGTACATGCATGGGTGAAAATATTGGCCAAGGCTAGGCAAAGTGAAAGGGAAAGAGAAAGGGGGTGGCCCCAATCATTTTTGTCCTATACGGACACACATCCTAGAAAATTCTAGCACATGGTGCTATATAACCTTGTGCTACTGAGAAGAAATTTCTAGCCGTTCTTCGATCGGCGGCTCAGGTGAAAAAAAAAGCGCGAGGAAGATCGCAGATCAGGAACTCCGCATCAAGCGCTCCAAGCGGAAAATTTTCCAAGCAAAAAAGCTAGAGATGGGATTAATGAAATGATAATCGAGAAGTGATTTAATAATACGATCGGACGGTGAAACCGTTACACGTCGTCGTGTTTATTTACAATGTTCTCGAATCAAGAGTTCGCCGACAAGTTGTTAGTTTACGGTGAAGCTAGTCAGCATTCAAATCTTGCAGCTCAAATGTATCGCGACAGATTTCGCCAACGGGTACACCCAGACAGAAGGACATTTGTGCAAGTGTACCAAAGACTTCGAGATACAGGAAGTGTTCAGTCCACTAATATTCGCACTCGTGAAAGACAGATTACTGTAGAGCAGGAGGAACAAATTTTAAATATCGTGGAAATCAATGCAGATGTCAGCACTCGGGAATTAGGCCGCGGCGTAGGACTATCGCATACCTTAGTCCATAGAATCCTAAGGGAAAATTTGCTTTATCCCTATCATGTACAACGACGGACGAATGTACTTTTACGCGAGACGGGATATTAAATTTCCATAATACTCACACGTGGGCCCAAGAAAATCCTCATACCATTCGTGAAGGCCATTTTCCAATAACATTTTAAATAAATATTTGGTCAAGTATTCTTGACGATCAGGTAACCGACCCTTTCAAGTTAGCCCCAAAGTTGTCAGAAGAAGGATACCTTAGCTTTCTAGCCAATAACCTGCCAGAACTTTTGGAATAGACCTTAGACAACATGCCATTACAACGGAGACAGAATTTGTGGTTTCTTCATGACGGGGCACCACCACACATATTTAGAAGCGTCATTCAGTATTTGAATGAACATTATCCAAATCGCTGGATCGGTCGAAATGCTCCTGATCCTCGAAAATGACCACCAAGATCTCCTGACCTCAATCCGATGAATTTCTGGTATTGGGGAGAACTTAAAGGAATGATTTATAGGGGTGATCCAATAACAACTGAAGCACAACTTCGCGAAAAAAAATTTAATGCGGCTGAAATAATAAATGGACAACTTCGAGGACCTAGAGTAAGAAGAAACTGGGTTCGTCGTAATGAAGCTTGTGTGGAGTGGAGGACGACATTTTGAACACCTTCTTTAAATACAAAAAAGTGCAGTGTGGGTTTTAAAAAGAAAAGACAATGTATGTATCAAAATTGTGTTCCCTATTTATAAGTGGATTTTTTTAATATATTCAATAAACTTTCACACACCAGGTGAAGCGCTGAGACAGTTAGTGGTAAGTCCGTTTTTTTTTTAAATAATGAAATAATACCTAAGAGGCAAAAGTACCAAACTCCATCGCTTTTCTCTAAAAAAATGCCGTTTTGACCCCATATTATATGAAACTTTTTGCTTCTTTTAACTCTATCACCCATTTAAATAATGATTATCATAACGTTTATACCCTGAATATTGCAGCAACTGGTGAGCCTTATATCATCATCAACTATGCAATTGCATCATCAAACTTCCCCAACTGTTGGAAAAAAGCAAATGTTCTCCCCCTAGCTAAAATAAGTAACCCTACAGATATTTCACATCTGAGGCCGATAAATATACTACCAGCATTTTCCAAGTTATTAGAACTAGCCATGCAACATCAGGTATCTGACTACGTCTTCTCTAATGGTATCATTCCTGAAATCCAATCGGGTTTCAGGAAAAACCACAGCGCAACAACAGTTCTGGCTAACATCACTGATGACTTAATCAGATGTGTGAATCAAGGAAATTTAGCATGCTTAGTGTTGCTTGATTATACAAAGGCTTTTGATACCCTGGAACCATCTATTCTTGTGAAAAAACTTATATACTTTGGTTTTTCGGAATCTGCAATTAATTTTGTATTAAGTTATTTCACTGACAGAAGTCAAATGGTTGTGATTGGGTCAAGTATCTCGGAGGAGATACCAGTTAAGCTAGGGGTACCACAGGGTTCCATTCTGGGACCATTATTGTTATCAATTTACATTTCTGACTTCCACGAGTACATTGAACACTGCAGTATTCATCACTATGCTGACGATACTCAATTGTACTTTGGCTTCGATATTGAAGATTTAAAAAATGCCGAACATTTGATTAATAATGATTTAATAAATTTATCTAACGTATCTTGTGCCCATAATCTGAAAATTAACCCGTTAAAATCATCCGCAGTTATATTTGGACCAAAAATCAAAAAAAGTCAGGCAAAACCATTACTATCATTGCGCATTTTAGATCAACCGATCCCTATAAAAAATGAGTGCAAGAATTTAGGACTGTGGATTGATTCTGATTTGAGGTTTGAAAAACACGTTAGTCAACTGTGCCGAACATCATTCGGTGTCTTGAAGCAATTATTTCCTCATAGGAAAAGTATGAATACTGGTCTCAAGCTGAAGTTGTGCGAAACCTTAATATGGTCTAGAATTCACTACTGTGACTGTATTTATGGGCCTGCACTAAGATCGATTGAGATAAGGAGACTTCAGACTATTCAAAATGCGTGTCTCAGATTTGCTTGTGGAGTGAGAAAATTTGAGACAGTGTTACATAAATATCGTGAGCTGGGTGTTCAAAAAATAGAAGAGCTACAAAAAATGCATGTATTGACCTTGACCCATAAGGTAATCACAACACAAGCCTCTCCATATCTATCAACCAAATTTATCAGATACTCAGATGTTAATCAACTGAACACAAAGAATAAGCATATTTTGGTTATCCCGAGACATTCAACATCTCTATTTAAAAGGTCGTACGTATATACTGCTATCAAGCTATACAACGCGTTGCCTTCCGAGTTCACTCACTACTCGATAAAGAATTTCAAAAAAAGATTGAAGAATTTTATCTCTGATTCCATTGCCCAGTAAGTAGACCATGGCCATGAATAAGGACTCGTTACAGGTTTTTTTTAACTCTTAATTTCATTGGGATTAGAAAATATACATCAATATTTGTTGGGTTAAGTTGAAAAACGCTTTTTAGCGACACTTCGCCTTTTTATACTTTGTATAAATAAAGCCGGATTATTATTATTATTATTATATTCAAAATAAGTTCACTACTTTCTGAGAAAGATAAAAGCAAGGATATGTTTTTAACAATTTAGGTTAGTTCCAAAACCTATTTTTCTCATTTTAGGTTTTGTATCAGGACAGTCAAACTAGATCAATGACCTGTGTCCTTGCTATACAAATTTCTGCTTAATAAGTTCTTCGATAACATAAATAAAATTACAGAATGCTTATTCTTTCAGAAACATGGAGTAAATATTAGATTTACTTCACTACCGCACAATCAATTAATGTGACCAGTGACGATAATTCCGACAGCTGTACCTATTGGGGCGCTGGTATTCCTCATATATACTTTCAACTTAAGCAAAAGTATTGATAATTCTCATGTCCAGTCATTTGACCATAATCTATTATTAATCCACAAAAATAAAAACGAAGGAAAAAATACAATGTAGCTCTTGAACATTCAAATGAATAACAAGTTTTATCAATTTTGTGATTCTGGTGTTATTATTTGATATACAATTAAGCTTTATTGAGCATGTTAAAAGTCTTTCGCAGAAAATGTTGCCATTATTTATGACATTCCTGGAGTATATAAAGAATTTTCGTTTTCTGTCTTTCGACAATATTAATTAACATCAAACATATCATTCACGTAACCAAGCATTTCTTTTTCATGCCTTGTTTTAGTTAGATCAATTTTTGGTGGTACTTGCGTTTGTAAAGTACCTGTGCCGTTTTCTTTTTAATTTTTTACTTTCGATGTAACTAACCAAATCTGTTTGTGAATAGTGTATTGTTGTGAACATCTGTTAGCTACTACATGGTTAAGTGTGAGAGTAGCAGCATGCGAAACTTCACCATATAAGTCCGGCATTCGGCTATACTACAATGTAATTGTAAACCTTGTTTCTTTCCAACTGTTTTTATGGTCAACATATTTTTGGAGCTAATTTTCCTGGCTTAACAGCCAATGATATTGCTGTCGCGTCCTCTACTGGACAGTGGACGGCTGCGAGATCCCTAACCGTACCTTGCCACCGTTATAATCTCGAAATCGAACGAGGAAAGGAGCGGTCGTATCAGCTAGTTCTCTAAGTACAACGTTCGACAGAATCAGAATAGGGAACAGAAGCCTGACGGGAAAAAGCTATTTTTTCTCTTTAAAGGATCAGACCAGTCAAATTATATCACTAATTTCTATCCTTGCAGAACAAAAATTCTGCTTAAATTATTATTATCGTACGTAAAACCTTGTTTCTTTCTAACTATTTTTATAGTCAATACGTTTTTAGAGCTAGTTTTCCTAGTCAATGGTACTGCTCTCGGGCTGTCTACTGGACAGTGGGACGATCTACCCGCACCTTGACACCATCACAATATCGATTTACCCAGCGAGGAAGGGAGCGGTCGTACAGGCTAGTTCTCCAAGTACAGTGTTCAACAGAATCAGAATAGAAAACCGTAGCCTGAAGGGAAAAGGCTTCTATTGAAAAATTACGAATTCGCATTCACTGCACTCTAAAGGCTCGTCCCAGCCTCGATTTGTATGTGAATGCAGAAATGGCCGCCAAACAAGGTATTCCGCTCGCTGTGGTCGGATAACTAACCGCAACACATACACACATACACATAATATCCTATATACATTTAAACACACGTTCTGTTTACCAATAAAATATCCTGTCGCATGAATTATTCATTGGATACGCTTGAATAAATGCATATTTATTCAACGTCGATTTATATTCCTATATGGTTAGTTCAATACAGGGTGGGTCTTCAATACCTGCCATATGTTTTCTCAAGGGCACCTCGGATATGGCTTTGCACTACGAGTATACACACAGTGCTTTTCAAAGAGGCCCTTCCACACTTTACTTTTTTAACGGGTCAAGTTAGGAAGGTGAAATTCTAGATAATGGAATTAATGCCTGGGTAATAATACTCAGTGGAAATGACACAGTCGAAAATTCCAATACGCAAAGTTGGGGTTTTCCTTTTCAGAAACAACTACCTTTGAAATAACAAAGGTAATGTGTAGTGAAACGAGGGCGACCAAGTAAAAAAAAATAAAGGAAAAAGTACTCACTCTCCAGTTGACGAGAAGGGCTAAGTACATCTCTGCCCGAAATCATACCGCTCCAACAGAAAATGAAATCAGCTGATGCGCTACCGAGCAGACGCCGGCGGTGGTGCAGACCACGAACAGAGGTAACAAATATGACGGCGTTGCCGCGTTTTCAGTTTTTAGGTAAACGTACTTTATAGGTATTGTTCGAAGTTATCGCCGTTTGATTCAAAAACACAGGTGCGAGCACGACGTAGCCAAGCATCGGTGCAGGCTTTGATAATGGAGTCCCTCCCCCGAATGAAAGCACCAGCTTGTTCAATTCTGTGACGGAGTTCGTCAACCGTATGCACTTCAGGTTTGTACACTAAGCGTTTCATTTCTCCCCAAAGAAAAAAATCACATGGTGTTAAGTCTGGAGATCGCGGAGGCCACGCTACGGGTCCATTACGTCCGATCCACCTATTCGGAAATAATTCATTCAAAAACTCACGCACTTCGCGTCTAAAATGGGGCGTTGCACCATCGTGCAGAAACCACATTGATTGTCTTACACTTAATGGCACATCTTCTAACAAGGAAGGCAAAATGTTGCGTAAAAAGTCTAGGTATTGCATCCCGTCCAATCGATTTGGGAGAATAAATGGTCCAATGAGCATACCGTTCACCATGCCAGGCCCAAACATTTACCGAAAATGTTTGTTGAAAATGATTTTCTACTGACCAAACATGAGTGGGGCGAAAGTTATTCACCCCATTACGCGTGAACGTAGATTCGTCTGTCACCAATATGCACTTCAAAAAGCCCGGATTATTGTCATGATGATGCAACAACCACTCACAAACCGCACTCTTGCTGGAAAATCGTCAGGTTGAAGGGCTTGTACACGTTGGACGTGAAACGGATACAGCCCCTCTTCACGCAGCGTTTGCCACACTTTAGTTTTTGATACTTGCACTTCTCTAGCCACGTCTCTAGTGCATGTTGTTTTTTGAAACGCAATCGATTATACGGGTTCGTTTACCTCTACACGCGTGACCGTAACCGTCGGTTGAATGTTGCATACTGACCTGACACACTGACCCCGACCCAGTTCTGTCGTCGGGTTGAGCCAGTGACCTTGTACCCGTCGGTGATGTCGCGGGTCGCGGCTACAGGACGGTATTCAGATATTTTTGACGTTGCAGAGCCCTCTATCTCGGTTCCCTTAAGACATTGGTGTATATGGTACTAAAAAGATTGCTTATGTTTTCAAGATCTACACGTCGTGTAAAGGAAAACCCCAACTTTGCGGACACCCTGTATTTCGTCTGGGCGCCTTCTAGGAACATTTTTCTAAATGGAATCGGGGAAGGTCAGCTTCAACGAATCAACATGAATCGTGATCGTGTGAACAACAATTCACGACTCGTACAGGTTCACTTTTCACTCCCCACCCAAGTATCGAGTCATGAAAGTGATATCGTAATGCGTGGAAGGTTGTCGTCTTTAGGCTCCGTGAGAACATAGCTAAAAGCATAAATAGAAAAATATCCGAAAAGGAGATTTCATGAGTTTTCCTTATTTTGCGGTAAACAAAAAACGAGCAACGTACACACATAAATTTAGAATTTTTACTTCATTCGCCACTAGTGATGAAGTAAAAAACTTCGAAAATGAGATATGTTTTTTTTGATGTTATATATGACATGTAGATCACGAAAAAAACATTTAAACCAGTCTGTCTGTGTGTCTACTAATCTTCGATCTCCCTAAAACTTGGAAAGTACCGGTCGGATTTTCATGAAATTTTCATACAAGGTTATTACTATGCCAAGGACGAAACAGCTTTGTAGTTTTTGAAAATCGATCCAGTGGCAGCGGAGCTACGGGCAATAAAATAAGAATTAAATCGCTCAAACTTCGTTTTTTGATGTTTCAAAGACCCTTGATGATTTTCAAAAAAAAAAATTGTGGAGGAAAACTGGGGTTGGAAGATGTAAGGGGCGGGTAAACTATACGTATACACCTCCAACTGCGGTAATTCTATACACCTATTAGACATATTTCACTCATCATAGATTTGCCCGTACATTAACCATTAAAACTTAAAAATATTTCCAACCATCGCGTCTCGAATACGTGCTTTGCAGTCCGATCAATGCATGTGCGTCGCAGTCGGCCACCGCTTCTCGACTGCTGTGGACCGTCGATCGTCATCCACGCGAGATGCAATCATAGTTTTGATCATGTACACCCGCAGCAATTTTCTCAGGCGGAGGGGAGGACCATTCATCCGCAAGAGATAACTGTGTGTGCGTACCTTCCTACAAAACAATTTGGCGGGCGAAGAGCATCAGATTTTCTCAAGGGACCTCCAAAATTGAACAGAAAAGGATGCTAAATATGTAAATTTCAAGTGTATGAGCCTGTTTGACTGACTCAAATTTTTGTAGCTTATTGAGAAATTTTTGCTGACATTTACAACTGGTAAAGGAATGTGGGTGATGTTGAGCCGATATAGATTTTCACTTTCTACTATGATAAGTTTCTGCTTTGGTCCAAAAACCGTAACATTTGACTTAGAAGCTTTCAGTGTTAAATTATGAGCAGGTGAAATGTGATACATGGTATTTAGATCATTGTTGATTCAATCAAAGGAAAAAGATACATCAGTGATATGAAAACCATAACATAAAAGAACTCCGGTGAAAATTCCGAGTCCGGCCATGTGTTGTGCATGTACCGCATCGCTCGAGGCCTAAAGCGAACGCTTTTGTTATTGCTATTAGCGAATATGCGGAACAATAATGATATTGTTGCGTTAGCTATTGCATTTTATTATTAAACGAACAGGAACCGGATCGATAAGTCACTTGCGCAGCGGCCTGAATGCTTTTATTATTAGAAACTGTGTAGGCGCCGCCTCATCGAGCCGTCCATATAAAAAAAATCTCCTGCTATGTTATTACGACCTTTCTACAGTTGATAACTGCTTGTTAACATGTAAAGTGGCGTAACACGGTACAAATAAAGTGGGCTTTGGCTGAAGGTCAAATGAAGGGCAAGCAGATGCAGACAACTTTGCAGACGAGCAAGTTTCAGATTCTCTGACTGGAATTGGTTGGCTGGATGGATCTACCCGAGTTTGAATGTCAACTCAGGATTTACCCGGTAATGAAACGAAATTCGTCTGAATTCTATTCTGATGTATTAACATCAGATCGATAATATACCAAAAAGAAATAAAGAAAACAATCATTAATTCTTTCTTGTAAAGTGTTTCTAATACATCACCATAAAACTCAACTTGAAAAGTAAAAAGCTCTTTTCGTTAAAAACGAATATGAAATAAATAACAATCATACATCAGCTTCAAAACTAAACTCAGCATTAGCAAAGCACACACTATTAGTCTTCTCAGCATTTTATTTTGCTTGTGTTAAGCTTTGTGGTCTAATAGTATTCCAGTTTGAATTCTTCACTTTTTTACTTCCACGCCGTGGCAAAGAACACGTTGACAGGATTTAGCCGGTTTTGTTCATTAACAAGAGCATCACAGTTGGTGTAACATTAGATTTAGCCGGTTTTGGTAAAACGAAGGACATATATATATATATATATATATATATAGACACTTTTGTAATGAAACACGCATCAGCTTTAGCCGGAATTGAAAATAAGTCTGAAATAGTGAGTTGATTTATATAGATTTTGCCGTAATCTGGAAACGAATACGTATTACAGTATATTACTACAACTTTTGACTATGAGATGGCAGCACACACAGTATTTTTCATAAATATAGACAGAAGCAGTTTTGCAAACAAGTCGATAAAGAGATTCTTCAAGCTCTACGCATTAGGGACGCTACAGTTTGTTGGCCATAAGGATACAAACAACGACTCTTGACCTCAAACGTAAATTTTCCTTCTCTAAATAGGGCTTCGCGATATTTCAGCATTTTATGATGATCCTATTGGAAATCAGCGACTCAAATTACCCCAGAGATTACCGAAGAAGAAAATAAAAATTTAAAGGCAAGACAAAATTGTTCAAAAATTCTTAAGCATCTGCAATCTCATCCAAAACCTTTTTCCTGAGATAAGCAGAGCCCGCAATGCTATAAAATGTCACCTTTGAACAAGCTGGCATCCACTTCATGGTCACTTGTTGACATTTACCCCACAGTACAAAGTTTGGTTCGTTTGTACCAATGGTAGACGAAGATGGAAATTTTAAATTGAGACACTTTGTAGGCACTAAAAACCTTTCTCATGCTTAAACTTGTACAACAAACTGTGGTATTATAGAGCCTGCCACCAGTGCTGCTCCATTTACAAAAGCATTTGTCAATGTTTCGTTCAGAGTCTGTGTGCTTTAAAAAAATTTGCACATAACCACAAAAAATCTATCATGGTTCGCTGTGAACCGATTATGATTTATTGAGAAACATATACTATATCTTAACTAGCCGGTGGCTTTTTTGATAACTTATTTTAATACTACCACTTATCTAATTTCACTGCCGTTTTGAGGTGAACGTTCCCTAAACCTTTCTTAATACCTCTTACTATAAACCTACTGTCCACTCTGTCTGTGTGTCTCCAACTACCTAGACCGTACTGATAATTGCTGAAAAGCACAAAACAACGTAGCATACGGATGGTCATTGTAGCAGAGACTGAAAGCACGACGGATCGTAATACTACCTACTACGGTCCAAAATACGGCAGGAATAAGCTGCCACACCTTCAGGTCCGCCCCTGACGCGCCGCCCATGCTTGTTGTGCAGCTCGCCGGGAGCAGCAAATCGACGTCTGGCCGGTCGGTTCAACCTAAAGAGCGATAGACTCGAACGTTGACGCCGACATGGGTGGAGGGGGGGAAAAGGGGGAAAGGGACGCGGTACCGCCGACGCGAATCGTCGGTTCCCCTTTAGTTTGCCCTCTAATCGACCTTGCGGGCGCTGCGCTGACTTGGCTCGGCTCCGGCGGCCGAACGAATCGCCGCACGACTTTGGTTTGGTACTACTATTCGAAAGCGTGAAACGACAGTGCTGCAGTCGCAACACGTTCATTTGTGTACAGGATCATCTCGGATTACGTACGAAGTTGCACCAAATGACGTCGAGTTAGTCGAGGTTAACGAACAGATGCAGTCACTGCTTTTATTACCGTCTGTATGAGGTGATTATGCGGTAGGTACGGCACTTCAGAGCTTTAGTGAATATTTTAAGTGAAACTTTAAGACAGAATTTTTTACCTATTTTATTTCTTAGTTTTGCCTCACGTTTTTTCTGTGATTGTTTTTATGTAAACGCCGCATTTGTTAAATAGTAAGTTTTTCATGACATTATCTTGTACTTTGTATAGAAACAGATGAAATAAATATCTATACTGAATATTCTGTTGAATCATAGTGCAAGCAGCTTTCGGAAGTCATTACGTTTGTACTTCCGTATATAAAGCAGAACGTGGTTCCCTCACCTCGTGGGTGTAACGCACGACGGATTGTTTGCCTCTGATGAACACCAAAGGTTACCTGCTTCTAAACATACAGGTAAACAATAACAACCTCCAATAAAATAATTTCAACAGTGTGGTACACACACGTTGCCCCAGAAAATTTAGAATCTCGTCTTTCACCTCATCGCCTTCTCAGCCTTGCTTGACCATCATGCATCTCCAAACAGAACCTGTATTCATCACTAAGGAAAATGATATTCCATTTGAGGTACCCTGTTCAGCCGTTTTTGTACTAAGCCCGTCGATCACTTCGGTGTCTAGGAGTAAGAGGTAAGAGTAAGATGACAAACTGAGAACGGTGTGGAGTCTGCTCATACGGCGATAAATAATTCGCATTGTAATAGGCTTTCCGTGCTCTCAAAATCATTGTTCCGCAATTGACCTTGTACCTCTACCTTTTCATACAATACAATACAATACTTTATTGGTGTTAGTGTACATACTGTACTTACACACGTCAGTTCGTAACAATATGTTTATGGTATACATAGATAATAATCTTTTTATCCACCTTTCGGATGACAAATGTGTATACAGGACTTAGAAGTTGAGTCATTTATTTTAACAGTGAGTAGATCTGATCAAAAGAAATGTTTTTTCCTTTACCATTTTTCTGGTAAAATTAAAGTAACAAAGTTATAGCCCTTTGGAAGTTTGAGTACCGCCCTGTCTCAATAATATCATGTGCTTGTGTTTGGCAACAACGGATATAATCCACCTTATCGGTTCATCGCATCGGAAACAAAAAAGCGAAAGAATTTGGAACGAGTTTTTTACAATTATTTCATTCAGTTCAGTTATACATACAGTCAGTGTCAGTCGCGTGTGAATAGTGTCTGTTGCGTGGCTCAAACGAAATAAAAAATGGCACATGTTTATGCGGATCGGTTTCCCAATCGAGTGCAACCAACCCCTCGTGCCTTTGTTAATGTAGTACAACGGGCTCGTGAATCAGGTGACTTAAGACCTCACAGGGGACCTCACGATCAAATACAGGTCCGCACTGAAATACTTGTCGGGAGGATACTTACCAAACAAGGTAAACATTTTTTTTTATTTTTACACACATATTTTGGTTTATCTTCCTTCTACAATCATTATCTGAAAATTAATGACTCAACTTCAAAGTCATATAATAATATATAAAAAGGTACCGTGAAGTAATAAAAATTAATTTAAAAAGCAATAACAGATACAGCACATATCAAAATTTAAAGTCCAAGAACTCATGGTATGCATAAAAAGCATTTTCAGCAAGGAAATTTCTTATTGTCCGTTTAAAGGCATTTAAATTTAAGGATCTGATTTGCAGCGGTAATTTATTGTAGTATTTGGGTGCAGTAATTTTTAAACTTTTCTGGCTTTTCGTTAATCTTACAAAAGGAATATTTAAGTTCCCCGCACTACTTGTATCATAGTCAGTATGTGAGGTATGCGAACAGCAGTTTAAATACTGTTTAGCATACATCAGTGCTTCATAAACATATATCGAAGGCAATGCGAGTATCCTCAATTCTTTGAATGCTTGTTTGCAATCCTCAGTATAATTCAGTGAATACAATATCCTAATTGCCCGCATCTGTAAAGAGAATATTCGATGCCAGTCCGCACCCTGACCCCAAACTAAGATACCATATGATATCAAAGAGTGGCATAGAGTAAAGTAAACTGACTTCAACGTATCACTATTCAACTCTTACGATAAGCTTCTAAGTAGATAAATGTTTTTTCTTAGCTTTTTTGCTGTTTCATTACTGTGTATGTCCCATTTCAATTTCTTATCTACGTTTATACCTAGAAATTTTGTATGTTCTGTATGTAGTGTTTCTGGATCTTTCAATGAGAATATCATATTAACTGTCTTGTATTCATTCAGGGTCAGCTTATTTGCATTAAACCAGTTTTTGGCAGTCGACTGTGCGATCACACCTTTCTCAAGAAGCTCCGAAATGTTTTTTGATCTAACAGAGATGGCAGTGTCATCAGCAAATAGTATATAATTTCCATCTTTGTGGCTCGGCATATCATTGATATATATTAGAAATAAAATCGGCCCAAGAACTGAGCCCTAGGGTACACCGTGTTCAATATGCTTTTCATCTGACGTTTTAATTCCGATTTTTACTAACTGTTTTCTATTTGTTAAATACGAATTGATTAGGCTGCAAGAAGCTGTTCCGAAGTTATACATACTGAGCTTTCTGATTAAAGTGGTATGTGACACACAGTCAAATGCCTTGCTTGTACCACCTTCCCGACATCAAATCACTGCCGTATTTAGACTTATCGTCGCTGGAAAGACAAAGAGGCTAACTCCAATTTTGCTATTTTACAGGAGGCGCGATTACGCCCGTTTGTTCTTTAAGCACTAGTAAGAATAGGAGAATAGGATTTCTCAAATGGGCATTTTCCGATTTACGCCCCTTTGTCTTTCCAGCGACGTTATGTGGTTGCTGTATTCCTAAAGGACCAACCAGCCTCACACAAGCCCACTATCCGCCCCCTATCAAACTCGCTAAGCAGTTGATATTTTTGTCATCTTCTCACTCTGGGCATAATGGAAAAATTAAAGCAACAAACATGGGAATCTGTGTAATAAATTAATTATTACTGAGTGTACTTTTTTCTATGTCAGTATATTAAAGTCCACCATGGATATCCCCTCCCACGCCCGAGTGCCGTCGATTCAAAGGGTTCCCTATACTATAGAGTTAACATTCAGGCGTAGGATCATAAGACGGGTGCTCTTGTCGTCGGACTTGATTCCTGCCATTGTGTTGAAGTGGTGTGTTGGAAATTTGCTCATCTCCAACCCATCCCAAAAATGGGATCTAAGACCGACCCTTACAACTACAGGCCTATAGATCTGCTTTCTGTTTTAAGTACGGTGATGGAGAGGTGCATAAATCGCGAGCTTCTGGACGACCTTAAACTTCACTGCTTGATTAGCGGTAGGCAGTATGGTTTCCGGCAATAGCGATCCACAGGGGTCCTCCCAGCTTCCGTCACGCAATTGTGGAGTATACTTATCCAGTTTTATGATGAGGCTCATGTTGTTGTTGTTGATATCACGAAAGCGTTCGATCAGCTGTGGCAGGCTGGCCTCTTATGCGAACTTTCATCCTATGGCCTCCCAAAGAAGCTTTGCAGGCAGGTGTCTGATTTTCTCTCTGGCCGCAAGATAACTCTCTTCATCCCACAAAGGCAACGCAGGTGTTCTCCAGAGATCGGTCTTGGCTCCGAAACTGTTCCTCTTAGATATCAACGACCTCCTTTCCTGTACGGCCAATCCAATCCATAGCTTCGCTGATGACTTCCTCTCTGACGAGAGTCCTGGAGGTTATCACTGACTGGAGACGCCACAACCTTGTACAGGTTAATGCTTTGAAAACACAGTGCTACATTGACGAACAAAAAGTGCCTTGGCGCTCATCCGGTTTTGATGGATGGCCGAGTTCAGATCAGCGAGGACTTGATCTGACACGAAAACATATCGTCAATAGCGGCAGCTGCTGGGAAAAAGCTACGCTGTTTGTTTAGGGCTGCTTCGGTGAAAAAAAATATTAACCCATTTTAACACGTTGAGTGCGCATGACGCACTGGTGCGTCGACCTGCGTATTCAAGCCACGCGCATGACGCACCGGTGAGTCAGCTACGCCGTTAAACATAACCGGCAGTAGTATTTCAGCACTTGTCGAGAGGAAACTATTACGAACGGAGCACGTACAGAAAGGTTCAGTTTACGTTAAATTGACGTAGTTTCAAAATTTGATTATCGGTTATTTGATTATACATAGTGAATCATGAGTGACCCAAAGCTTGTGTGAAGCAAGTACTTCAGGTACAAAAAGACGTAAAATTCAAGTCAGAAATGAGAATAACCTTACAGATGAAGGACTCTTACGTATTCTTGAAGATTCGGATTTCGACTTGGATGATTCCGAAATCGAAGGCTCTTACATCCCCAGTGACCTTGATTCATCTTCAGAGGACGATTACGGTAAGATTTCTATTAAACATATTTTTTGTATCAGTGTGATAATATAATAATTTTTGTTTTAGATATACCTACTAATGATGATACTGTTGTTCCGCCTGATGACTCTAATGTAACAACTGCGCCTGACGATTTGAATGAGGTTTGGAGCGATACTTGTGCCGGAATGAAGGACATTAATTTTACAAAAACACCCGGTTTCCTGATTGAATTTCATCTATACGCAAGTCCTTATGATTATTTTAGATTGTTATTAGATGATGATTTACTGGAACTTATTGTCGATGAAACAAATAAATATGCGGAAACTATTTTCCTCAGCGAAGGAGCTGTGACCAATTCACGAATATCTCGTTGCAATTTATAGGACTTACGTTTCAAACAGAAACCATCAAATGCAATGTTTTGAAAGATTATTGGAAAACGCACTGGCTGTTTGAGATTACATGTTTTTCAAGACATATGAGCCGAGATCGTTTTTTTCTCATTTTGCGAAGTTTGCATTTTGCTGAAAATCCTGGTGTAGGTGAAAATGTGCCTGAAGATCGTTTATACAAAATTCGTCCGCTGCTAAATTACTTTCAAGGCAAAATGGCAAGGATTTATTATTCCAATAAAAACTTCTCTTTAGATGAATCAATGTTGCTCTGGAGGGGGAGGCTTGTCTTTAGACAGTACTTGAAAAATAAACGACATAAATATGGCATAAAGCTATATATGCTTACGGAATCCGATGGTCTAATCATGAATTTAATGGTATACACAGGACAAACAGATGCGAATGGAGGAGTTGGACATACAGCAAGGGTTGTCTTTGATGAGAAATTACCTAAATGCTGATCATGCTGTATTCATGGAAAACTTCTACAATAGTTATAGCTTAGCAAAAAAGTTACTTGAGGTGAACACTTACTGTACGGGGACCCTGAGAGCCGGAAGGATGGTGTTATGATTGGGAAGTGGAGAGATAAAAGGGACGTGTTGTATATATCTACAGAATTCAAGAACGACCTAATTGAAGCGCAAAATAGAAGAAATGTGACAAAGGAAAAGCCGTTACCTGTAGTGGGGTATAATAGATACATGAGCGGCATAGACCACATGGATCAGATGATATCATACTACCCCTGTGTTCGGAAAACGTTGCGCTGGTATAAAAAACTGGGGATACATATATTTCAGTTACTACTTTTCAATTCTTATATTTTATATAACAAGCACTCTCAAAAGCGGCTATCTTATTATGATTTTCGTATGGCTGTTCTTGAAAAAATTCTTCCTCAACCACAAAATACCAATCCTAAACCTGCAAAGCAAACTACACATCATTTACTGGAGAAAATTCAAACTAGAAATAAAGATGGTAGAACTATGCGAAAGCGTTGCAAAGTGTGTTGGCAGAATAAAATCATTGTATCAAATGCCCTGATGCCCCAGGATTGTGTGTTGGAAGATGCTTCGAAGAATATCATCGGGCTTAGTTTTGTTATCATAAACATTTATTCAGGTTTACCTGTATTTAAAATTCTTTCAGATATCAATACGTTTATCAATATGTAACTTGCAGTTTGCTTTGCATAAAATAGTTTTTTGTATCCGCACTAGAGTTTTGCGTTTAATTTCCTAATATATATGTGTGTGTCTTGGGTATGAAATGTTGTTCTATTTTAGTTAGGCGTATTTTAGCTGTTTTATTTGACGATCTGTATTACAATAAATATTTTTATGACTTACCAGTGCGTCATGAGCATACTGGACCAAAGTTGGGTGTAGTGTGTGCTTGACGCACCAGTGCGCCATATAAAAAAAATACTGAAGGGAGGGCTTTTATTACATTCTAATTATGTTGAAGACATATCAGCAATATTTTTATAGTAATGTTCAAAAAAAAATTTTTCGTCCCTCCGTGAAGTTTTTGATTAACATATAGCACTGAACGTGTTAAACCACCTCCATTATGATGTAATAAGCTGAAAAAGAATCCTTCCCATTCATTTTCAAAGCACATACATACAAATAGGTGCTAGATCCACCCAGTTCTCCGAGAAATGTAAAATGCCGTGAGGTAAAGCCACTCGGCGTGTGTGTCGGCTGCGTGTTGCATTTGAGTAGAAAAGGGCATTTCCTAGTGCGCGAGCGGCTCGGCATGGCGTCTGGGGAAATGCATTTGTTGCTGTCAGGAAAGTAAGTCGAGCTAAAGCAGCTCAGAGGCGCCTCCGGACCTTTTAAAATGCAAATCAGAAGGATGTTAGTCGGCTGCATCGAGAAGGGCGGAGGACCATAGATCACGGAGACAGATGACTAGAGTGGGTCAGGACATACAACGAACTATACCGGGTGTTTCCGATTCGACCCTCACCGTTGAGATTTCGGAAACGATAAGAGAAATGAAGTTGCTTAAATGGGAGCAAAGTTGCGTATTTTGATAGCTAAGAAAATGTCGTTTTCGAAAATCAAAGTACTTCCGGAGAAAAACGAATATTTCCAAAATTGTTGTAATGTTGTCCTGACTTCTTTTGAAGTGGGATTTCAAAATAAATTGTACATAAACATTGCCATTTTTACTCAACAAGATAATGTGCTCTACATTTTATTATGACTATTAGTATATTCTCCTCCAGCGTCAACTTTATTTTATCATATGTACGCCACGTTAGATTTTTACTCAGATCAATAGATTTTTCAGTTCTGATAGAATTATATAAAATGTCATACATGAACATTGCCGAACCTTAGTTATTCAAAAAAATAGAATTTCCTAGTCAGGCCTTGAAATTATCTAGTAGTCATTTGTTTCGTATACCGTAAATGGTCGTTCCAGTATTACGTAAGGGGGTTTCTTACATTCATTAGCAAATATCTTAACCCCCCTCCCATGTTGCTGGGAAGAATGAATTTTTCAGTTGATACCAGAAATTTGATTTGAAGTTTTGGCGATTTCTAACAATGTTTTTAGAACCAGGCTGGGCAGGTCTATTTTTAGTTTATGACTTTGAATGTCGTATGATTGTAATTCTTGAATATTGTCATGTAAAGCCATCTTGTATGAACATTTATGCCAGTTAAATATTCAAAGCTCTTTTGATCAGGGTTGCCATTCTTCAAAATCAAAAAATCGGAAAAAGTAAAAAATAAATATCGCCATCACCATCTACACCCCTATTCACCATGTCATGAAAATTAAACAAATCGAAGACCTCCGGCCCCCTTTAGTGCTTACGAAAATACTTGAATGGTCCCTAAGGTCACGGTTCAGAAGCCTCAAGTTAGGCCACTATCAGTAAGTAGTCTTATGAAGCTCCACCAGAACCCCGCCACTGTTCAAGGTCGATTCCATCCTCCTCCACCCTCCACTACCAAGCAACGCTAGCCTTTTATCCATTGGACCATTAATCATCCCCCCATAGACACGGTTACACGTTGCTGGCCTGGCTACACATACAAGCAAACAGGTCTGCCTACACCAGGATATTCCGCATGTCTGCCACAGACGGATTAGTTGCCTATACAGATTGATAATGGCTTTACAAAGCATAGATTAATGAATGAAATGGTGCGTTGAGGGGGATTTTGAGTAATGTTAATACGAGTAGATTCTAAATGATGTGTGTACTCATTCTACGATAACAATTTGTTTTGACGGTGTTCAGAATTGTATCTATTTATTTCCGATATTTTTTATAAATAAACCAGATACATTTTCCGATTTAAGAAAAACCGGTATTTTACCCGTATTATCCAAATTAGTACAAAAAGCAATGCACATCCAAACTAATGATTATCTTTCAAAATCTCAAATATGGCCTTCCAAACAATGCGGCTTTCGAAAAATATATAGTGCCGCAGATGCGTTACTAGACTTAACAGTGAGAGTCTAGGATCAGCAAACGCCCACATCATTAGTTTTCATAGACTTTTCGATACCATAAATCTTCGTCTCTTAGAATGTGTAAGTTTTTTGGTTTTTCTAATTCTTTTTAGAAAATCGATCTCAGACGGTAAGCACTGACATAATTGCGTCTCCAAAATGACCCGTTTCCTTCGGACTACCACAAGGGTCTGTACTTGGGCCTCTATTATTCATTTAATATATATATATATATATATATATATATAGAGAGAGAGAGAGAGAGAGAAAATGACCATGCGAAGAAAGGTATATAACAAAAAGTAGGAAAATAATGGGCAAAATCCGCAAAAAGGAGGAAAGTGGATTCGAGCAGAAAATAGGATAGGTAACCCGAGCGATGCGTATTTCTGCTGGTTGGCTTCATCAGGCCCAAAATGAATGCACATATAATAATAATAATAATAATAATAATCATCTTTATTCGTTGGTACCAAGGTACAGAGATATGGAAGTGATACTTGGAAAAGGCGAAGTTCAGCTTTCATTCCTATAGAGGAATGGCTGGTCTTCCACTTAACCTAACAAAACCTACTTAACTAACTTAAAAGCTTAAAAGTAAAGATATACGAGTAGTATATGTTACCGTAGTAATATTCAAACAATAGCCTTTTTGGAAGCATGAATAACTAATATATATAGAAGAAATGAAAAAAATCACAGAATACAAAGACATAAAGAAATTAGGGGAAAGCGTACAATGTAAGGTAGGTATAATCATATATATGTAATATAGGTATGTGCATAGAAACAAAAAACATTTAGATATTCGATGTTATTAATTATTGTAGCGAAATCTCAGAAAATGGAAGTAGCATTTTGAAAAATTACATAGCGATTTGGATTTCAAGTATTGAGGGACAACGTTATACATTTTGCAAATGTTATGAGAAAAAGATCTTTCAAATGAATGAAATGAAACTACAAAAGTAGATACACATGCCCACACATCCGGATACGGGTGTAATCTGAGGAAACGAAGATGGAGAAGGAAAAAAACGACACACAAAGTCCACAACAAAAGCCAACCTACACATTGTAGTATAAAATGGCTAGAAGACCTCGAATTTTCAAGTAGACATCTAACCACAACCACGCGGCCGGTTATAGCCACTTGCTGTGGTACTTCAAGCCCAAAGGGAAAATGATCATGCGGAGAAATGTATATAAAAAAACGTATTAAAATAATGGGCAAAATCCGCAAAAAAGTGGAAAGTGGATTCGAGCAGAAAATAGGATAGGTAACCCGAGCGATACATATTTCTGCTGGTTGGCTTCATCAGGCCCGAAATGAATGTACATATGAAACGACAAAAGTAGATACATGTGTGGACATTTTCTTTAAACTGTAAGACTGTTATAATTTAAATCTTATACATAACTTATTTATACATCATTACTTTTGTTAACATTGGGGGTATTCTGTTTGTTTGTACTTTTTTTCGGAGGGATAAGTGGCAGAATAAATAGCACTATGCTAAACTTCGACCCTAATAAAGACGTTTGTAATTATTATTAGTGGTATTATTTTTAAATTGTACATTGTGCTTAAGTGATGAGTCAGGGGTTGATATTATTTATAACATTATTACTTACCCGATCGTAATAAGGGATTCCATTTAGTTCTAAGTACTGACCTGAAACAAAATTTTAGAATCTAAATAAATGATACAAAAGAATCAATGAAGGGAAATAAGTATCAGTCATATTAATAAAATACGATTTTCCGCATCTTTACTTCCCGCTCATGTAGTGCGCAACTAGGATCTGTGGAGCCCTCGTTGGTGATGATTTTGGGAACATACGTTTTGTCTATTCTGAGGCTCCGACAAACCGCGTCATCTTAGATCCACCTCTGAGCAGCAAGAGTACTGGTGCGGAAGCGAAGACTGGAAACTAGGCCACAGAATCTCAAGTTCAGTGAATATCGCGTGATTTTTTTTTGCAGGAAATAAGCTGCGAGAGAATTAGATATGGGTGTTTCTTGATTAAAGTATAAGGCGGTGCATGAGTCTTCATAGACTGAATTAGAGTAAGCATTCTTAAACTGCCTTAAATAAAGATAGTTAAACAAATTTTGTTCTTTTTTCGAATAAATCCAACGCATTTACACTATAAAAAATGGACGTTTTCAAAAATCTCACAGATTAGGGAGTGATAGAACTAAACCTCACCAAAGATGGTGGCGAGTGGTCAAAAAATCGACAAAAACACCAACTCAAGCGATGCGATGTACCTGTATATTAAGTGATGAGACTATTCACGTATAATTACAATTTTATATTGTCATCATCAAAATAACTTTCTTCTGAAGGCACACAGCATTGAAGATGATTCTTCTACTGGAATAGCCTTCAGCTGGTCGGTTACAGATGTTCGAGGGAGAAAAAAGTCATAACGACTCAAGTCAGGCGAATAAGAAGGCTGAAAAGCTACAGGAATGTTATAACGGGTGATTTTTTAAGAGGTATAGGATTTGATTTTCAAAAAAAAACACAAAACATTTGAAAAAACGATTAAATCTGTATTTGAGTCGATAGAACGGTCGATATAATTTAATGTTTAAAGATTATTTCATGTAAATGTTGGGCGCGGCTCCGCTTTATGGCCCATGCGCAAGGTCCAATTTTGGCACACTCTCTTCAACATATCGGCCGGTATCTCACGAATAAATGCTTCAATATTATCTTCCAGTGCGTCAATCGTTGCTGGTTTATCCCTGTAGACATTAGCCTTAACATAGCCCCACAAGAAATAGTCCAACGGCGTTAAATCACACGATCTAGGCGGCCAATTGACGGGCCCCAAACGTGAGATAATCTGTTCACCGAACTCGCCTCTCAATAGGGCCAATGTTTCGTGTGCGGTATGGCATGTGGCACCGTCTTGTTGAAGCCACATGTCAGCCAAGTCCAGCTCTTCCATTTTGGGCAAAAAAAAGTTTGTTATCATCGCACGGTAGCGCCCGCCATTCACAGTTACGTTCCGGCCATTGTCTTTGAAGAAGTACGGCCCGATGATGCCACCGGCCCATAGTCCACACCAAACAGTGATTTTTTCGGGATGCATTGGTAGCTCTTGCAATGCTTCTAGCTGGTCTTCACTCCAGATGCGGCAATTTTGCTTGTTAACGTACCCATTCAACCAGAAATGAGCTTCGTCGCTGAACACAATTGTTCGATAAAAATTTGGATCTTCCTCCAACTTTGCCAGCGCCCATTCACCAAATTGGACACGTTGTGCGAGGTCGTGTGGCTTCAATTCTTCCACCAGCTGTATCTTATAAGGTTTTACACCCAAATCCTGTCGCAAAAATTTCCACGTAGTGGAGTAACAGAGGCCCAATTGCTGCGAACGGCGGCGAATCGACATTTCACGGTCATCACTAACATTGGCGGATACAGCCGCAATATTTTCTTCAGTCCTCACTCTACGTCTGCGTGTTGGTGGTTTAATGTCCAATAATATAAACTGGGTTCGAAATTTAGTCACAAGCTTCCGAATTGCTCCCTCAGTAGGCCGACCAAATTGCCCATAAATTGGAAGCAGTGCTCGATGCACTCTCTTAACCGAGCATGAATTTTGATAGTAAAATTCAATAATTTGCAAGCGTTGTTCGTTCGTAAGTCGATTCATGGTTAAATTATAGACCAAACTGAACAAGTTTGACAATGACACAAAACACGATTCACGCGTCATCTGTCAAAAACAGTGTTGCCAAAAAGATACTAGCAAAAAAATCACCCATTAGTAGCAAAAAACTCGTTAGTTGACGAGGATTATCATGAAGCGACACCCAGTTGTTTTTGATCTGATGAACGATGGTGTGAGTCAAATTTAACTCTTCCCCGATCATTCTGACTGTCAACTGGCGCGGCGATCTGAACGCACAAGATCCCGGATTCTGTCGATATTTTCATCGGTTCTTGAAGATGATCGTTCACCTTCAATCGACTCTCTCCCTTCTGAAAATGCTTTAAGCCACCGAAAAACCTGATTTCTTGACAAAATACTATCTCCGTAGGCAGACTGAAGTTTAACAAGAGTTTCCGTTGCAATGTGCCCAAGACTAGCACACCGTTGCTCCAAATTAATGTCACTCATTTCTAGAATACACTAGGAAACACTGTTTCACAAAAAAAAAAACGCTGCGGACAATCAAATAATTCGAGCGAGTTCAAACTTGTACTAAAGGCGGATCACATGTTCCCCTGTCACCCCTCCAAGCTAGGCGCCTCCAGTGTTGCCTGATCGAACGCTACCCACCTATATGTTTTAATTTCTCGTTATTGTACGACGTTTCGACCACCACGGTGGCCTTTTTCAAGCGCAATGAACACAAAAACCACAGGATAAGTTTTAGGAGTTACATTAACAAGCGGTGTGATCGAGAAAACTTTGACCTACATATTTTTATAACCTATCTCTGAAATGGGAATATTCCAGTTTTACGTTTTATTTTTGTTTTCATGTAGCTCGCTGCTATTCGTTACCAGCATTTACGGTTATGTAAAATCATTAAATAATATCGGTTGCTCAGATACCTGCATGTCCAATTAGGATGCACGTAAATAAGGATAATTAGGTTTTTTTCGTTAATAACGCACCGTCTGTAATTGAGTCAGGAATGATTATAGTTTCATTACTATGTATACATAAACATTGAAAAAACGGATACCATTAAAATTACATAGTGAATTCTACGTGTAATGTATACGTCGAATAAGGGCATGTGAAGTCAGCATTTTTTCCCAAAATCGACATTAAATAGTCGACAGCCTTCAGTTTATTGTTGCATAACGTTAAGATTCGATAAAACTTTTAAAATTAATGCATAAAGTCTATATAAACATGGGTCGAAAAATGCGTGGCTTCCTAAAATAGTTTTTTTTAAATATTTCGAACAATATTTTATGTATAACAGTGAAAATTTTTATACAAGGGTTTTTTGGTACGACAAAACGAACCATGGGCATAGTTTTACAGTAGCCGCTAGAGGGCGCTCTCTACTGTACCTGTAGTGTATTAAAATGACCTAAAACTTTTTCTTAGTGCAATTTTTTACTTTTTGAATAAAAAAACTAATTATTCGCACTTTTCAACATAAAAAAGCTCTCCTGTGAGTTTTCGTTATAGTTAGCCGTTTTTGAGATATTTCGATTTTTAAGGTTCGATGCATTTTTAATTATTTATGGGAAAATAATATTTTTTTTTATATTTTCGATTTGGGCATTACAAGTAATTAAGACGATCGTTTAGATTGTGTTTTTAAACACAGCAATAATTCCTAACTCCAAATAAACACAAAAAAACAGAATATTAATTTGTTTAATTTTCCAATATTATTTTTAACAAATTAAATTAATTATTTACAACTAAAATGCTGTTGGATAGTTAGGACAAACATACAAAATCTAAAGTAGTTGCTCGAAATGTAAACCCAATTATTCAATACATAATTCACATCTACGAATGATCGAACGTGGTATAGCATTATTCAAATAAGGTCTTATTTCATCACATGCATTCCTGACTCTGTCTATTACCATATCTCTTGTGGTTACGGGAGTCTGGTACACTTTTTCTTTTAGAAATCCCCACACAAAGAAATCTAATGGATTTAGGTCAGGAGATCGTGGAGGCCAGGGTACTGGTCCTCCACGGCCGATCCATCTTTCTGGATAATTTTCGTCCAGCCAGTTTCTAACTATTCTCGAATAATGAGCTGGACAACCATCAAGCTGGAACCAGGCCAATCTTCTTAAATCTAACATAACATCATCATACATATTTGCATGTTCAGCCTTTAAAAATTCCAAGAAGATCGCAGCATTTAACATTGCAGGCAAAAGGTAGGGTCCAAATAGTCGATTACGGTAGATACCAATCCACACGTTCACACTAAATTCATGCTGAAAATTTCTTTCCCGAAGTGCACGCGGATTTTCATGCGACCACATATGTTGATTATGAAAATTTACCACTCCACGTCTAGTGAAGCATGACTCATCGGTCCATAAAACGTTACTTAAAAACTCCCTATTATTATCAGTTCTATCAAGAATCCACTGACAAAGTGTGATTTTTCGTTCTCCGTCCCCTGGGTGTAGTCCTTGCACAGGTTGCAAATGGTAAGGACGTCTATGGTGATTTCTAAGAACACGGTGAACATGGCTTGCTGAAATCTCGACTAAGAATTATTTCTAGAGTAAATCGGGTGCGTAGATCATGAATATGGGGTCAGTTTTTTGGCTGATGAGCTCTAAATGTGCACTGTCATCCTCCAAATGGGTGCTCCCCTAGACGCCCAAACTGGCCACTTTTCTCAATAAAATGTTTAATACTGCTGTAGATATCATAGTGCGAAAGTTATCCTGCAAAAACCTGAATCCTACGACTGAACCTACGCCCCCCCCTTCCTCTCCCCAGGTAGATTCGTAAATATGCCACTGGAATAAATTTGGTACACAAATTATCTAAGCCACTTGGGAGCTGGAGGTCCCAACAGGCTCATTTTTCTACTTCAAGATATTTTGATAGCCATATTTGGAATCAGCATCTCAAATGTAAACCAAGTTTTGCTGGCAATGCTCGACAATTTACTTGCGGCCAGTATTATTGCAAATTGGTAATTCTTAATGTTTTCCATGAATCTTGGCATCCCATCTGTATACAAAACCTCTGGCCATCAGTATGAGGAACTAAGTATGTATCAATAGAATGCTGCAACTGTAGATATGGAAATGAAAGATATAAAAAAAATTATAATATCAACCAGTCACCTACCGACAAAAACTGTCCATCGTTCAAATATTATCAGGAACAACAAAACTTTGGATACTTTTTTAAAATTCAAGTTCATCTTTTGATACTCCTATCTCTAAAGAGGACCTAAAAATGTCAGTTAATAAATACATTAATGATTTCCAAATTCCAAGTATTGCAACAAATATAGCACAAAACGTTGATGAACTTAATTTATGTACACAAAATTCAGATGCAAAATTTCGAATTTTAAACATAAGGAGTATAAAACATAACATTGATTACTTAAAAATACTACTCGACCAAATATGGTACAGTTTTGATCTAATAGTTTTAACTGATACATTCACTTTCACCGATGGAATCAAAATTTTAAACATAATGATCCAAATTAACCATAACAAAATTGAGGTTTCTGCAATTTATAGTCCGCCAGGTTCAGAACCCCACGAGTTTTTCAAGAATATCGAATTTTTTTTAAAAATCAAAATAACGTTCATTTAAAGCAACATATTTTCTTGGGAGATGTCAATATAAATATTTTGGACGATGATCCCATCACAAATGAATACTTGAATATCCTATCAAGTAACGGATGTCTGTCCTATATAAACCTACCTACAAGGTCCATCAGTGGCACATGTATAAGATCAATGTTTTGTGAAAGACCTATCCAACAAAATTACTTGTATACCAATAATCCTAGAAAGCGATATTACTGACCTCTTCTCCACTATTTTACTGATATCTTCAAATGAAAAACATTCTAACATCCCTACCGTTAATAACAACCAAGAAAATTACAAATTTTTTGTCGACAATTCAAAACTAATATCAAATGTCAAACAAGAATCCTGGGAACAATTATACTCTATAAATAATATAGACAAAGCAACGGGACTATTCATAGAGAAAATAAAAAAACTAATAGATATTAGTACCAATAAAGTAATAATTAGTCACAAAGAGAAAAGCAGAAATGTCTGGATTACCAAAGGATTAATAACATCGGCAATAGAAAAAGAAAGACTGTATAATGTAATGAAACTAACGCCAACTACAGAGAATGCCGACTGCTACAACCAATATAAAAATAAACTTAT
This sequence comes from Acanthoscelides obtectus, assembly GCA_963669975.1. NCBI lineage: Eukaryota > Metazoa > Arthropoda > Insecta > Coleoptera > Chrysomelidae > Acanthoscelides > Acanthoscelides obtectus. The sequence continues at coordinate 24,216,260 of CAVLJG010000003.1, forward strand.
AGAGCTCGCAAGGCAAACCAAACGAAAACAATACCTAAATAAATTGAATAATAACTTAAATGATCCTAAGCGGCTTTGGACAACTATTGATGAAATTACTGGGAAAACAAAATTTAAAGAGTGTGTCACTGAGTTAAATACAACATCGGGAACAGTATTAAAAATACTCAACAAATATGCGATGAATTTGTACAATTTTTTACTGACATAGGTGAAAATTTAGCAAGTAAAATACAAGCAAATGTACAAAATACTCAGCCTCCAAAAAGATCTTTGAACTCATTTATTTTGGATAAAGTCGAGCAAGGTGAAGTATACACCACTGTCATGTCCTTAAAAAATCGAAAAAGTCCTGGGTTCGATGGTATTAAAAGCGAGCATTTGAAAATTATAGCCGAGGACATAACAGAACCACTCACTTACCTAATCAACAAATGCTTTGAATCTGGCATATATCCCTCAATTTTAAAAAAGGTAATATAATACCGATACATAAATCAGGAACAAAAACAGATGTTAACAACCAATATCAATAATATTTCCAGTGTAGCAAAGGTTTTTGAAAAAGTTTTATCTACTAGAATGATTCGATACCTCACAAAATTCAAAATTTTAAGTGAAAATCAATATGGATTTACAGAAGGGAAGGCTACATCGGACGCAATAACTAAAATTGTAAATCAAATACATCAAAATATTGATAACAAAATCCCTTCAATCTGCATTTTTTTGATTTAAAGAAAGCTTTCGACACAGTTAATCACAAATGATTATTAGAAGCATTGGAGAGAATTGGTTTCAGAGGAAACGCGTACTCACTGATCGAAAATTATTTGTCAAATCTCCCACAATCTGTGCAGATATCAGGATCGTTTAGTAAAGAAATGTGTATTAAGTGTGGTGTCCCACAAGGAACTGTCTTAGGTCTGCTGTTATTCAATATATATTTAAATGATATTTTCCAAATTAATTATGTTGGCAAAATAACCAGTTTTGCAGATGATACTGCAATATTATATGAAGGCATTGACTGGTCTGATCAGAAAAATGTAATTGAAAATGATTTTATCAAAATTATTCGGTGGTTTAACAGTAGATAATTAAGCATGAACTATTCTAAAACACATTTTTTACCATTTGGATCTTATGCTAGACATCTGGCAAATTACACAAATTTCTCCTTCAACATTAATTATCAAAAAATGCAAATTAATAGAGTGCCCAACATAAAATACCTTGGAGTGGTCATGTGTCCTCACTTACGATGGGACATCCATGTCAATTATATTTTAAAGAAAGTTAGATTTGTATTCTACAAAATTAAATACCTTGGGAATATACTGACAGAAAAATATCATCTCACATATGGTATACAGGTATTAGCATGGGGAGCTGCATGTTCCTCATATATCTATAATCTAGATTTTTTTCCAAAAAGTATTCTAAAAATGATTTAATAAACCGAAACTTTATCCCACTGTCAAATTATACGCAGATGTTCGAATGTATGATACAAGACACCTTTATTTCTTACACAGTATCACTCACTACCATAAATTTGTAAACACCGACCAAAAAATTAAACTTAATCATTATACAAGGTAAAAAATTCGTGGCACAGTAGTTCCTCAGCCTCATAAATCTATAATGCAGCGATCATATCTCTATTTAGCGCCTCAATTTTATCGGAAAATAGCTTCCCACATTATGACACGATTGATTCCATTGTTTTGCACAAATCCAAAGCTTCTTCACCCATCAGGCTGGAAGTTATTATTGGACATCCTAATTGTCACACTTTGCATCCATCCACATGACAATACACAGCTGACCCAAATCGAATAGACATATTCCAGCCCCAAATCCATTCGATTTGTTAACTGGGACTGACACTCCTCCTCCAGTATTCATGGCAGTGTCGATTTGCATTGTCTATTAATGCTCGGATGCATCGAGAGTAAGGTGATAGTCGTTTGTCAATATCTGGGTTAATGCGCTGTCAGGTCCGATTGGGAACTGTTGGAATAGCGGATATTTTTCCGATAATATTGTTGCGCTTCCAAAAATATGGATATCAGTAATGTTACTGACTCAAATTGACAGTATTTTTTGGTCGTATTCAGTTTTGTGATAGTTTTAGTGTGAGTTTTTTGTGTCATTGACATGTGCTGGCATTTTCCAGTCGCTCAGACAGGTTGGTGTTAACTGGTTAGCATATCAGGTATTCTTGCTTCGCCTTGATCAATGTTTGTAAGTGTGAAGCTTATGTCAGGAGATATACTAAGTGACATATAAATCCGAACAGCCAGTTTAAATGGTTCTATTTTAATAAAATTTTGTATAAGTACTTAATGAAGCATAATATGTAAATGATAAAAATTTCAAAATGATTGCACTGCCTTAAAGCCCTTTGACCTTTAATAATGTGTGGATGCACCCTTATGTGCTACGCATTCTCCAACGCGCCTAGGCATGCTTCTGATCAGGTGGTCAATGTCCTCCTGTGGTATCTCATTCCAGGCAACCACTAACTCCTCTCGAAGTGCTTCTAGAGTCTGAGGAGGATGTTGCAAATTGAGCAATCTCCTACCCATCATATCCCACACGTGCTCAATTGGGGACAAGTCGGGAGATCTTGGTGGCCATGGTAACAATGTGACATCATTATGTTGAAAGAAGTCTATTGTGACTCTTGCAACATGTGGTCGGGCATTATCTTGTTGGGAAGTTGGATCTGCCAGGGTGTCAAGATAGGGTAAAAGATGGGGTTCTAGAACTTCGTGGATATAACGCTGCGCGTTCATGTTACCTCTGATGAAGATTAAAGATGATCTGGAACCATGAGCTATAGCACCCCAAACCATAACTCCAACAGTGTGATGAACATGTCTTTCAACAAAAAACTGTGGATTCCTCGTTTCACCACGTCGCCTTCTAACCCTGGCACGACCATCGTGCATGCCTAAACAAAATCGAGACTCGTCACTAAAGACAATACTGTTCCATTCCTGATCCCAGAGTGACCGTTATCTGCACTACTCAAGGCGATTACGTCGGTGTTCTCGAGTTAAAGGGAGGACCCAGTGTGGCCGGTATGAAAACAAGCCAAAACTTCTCATTCGTCGGTAAACACTTCGCATGCCAATAGGTCTTCCGTGTTCTGCAAACCATTCATTTGCAATGGACCTGGTAGTGGAGAAACGGTCCCTTAAGGCCAATAATCTTAGGCGGCGATCTTCACGGTCTGTTGTTCTACGGCGGCGTCCAGTGCCCCTTGCTCTTTGCGTATGGCCTTCTCGAAGCTTTGCCTGACAACACCTAACCACAGTGTCTACACTTCTTTGCACTCTAACTGCAATTGCCCGAAAAGAAAGTCCAGCTTCCCGAAGTCCCACTATACGGCCCCTATCAAACTCACTAAGTTGACGAAATCGTACAGGTCTCCGTACTCTATGCATCGTAACCGATCGTAAAGGACGTCAAGAGCCAAAATCCGCCAACGTTGATTCTTTACTGCGGCTGAAATATTCATTTTTAGAGCGTTAGTGAATTAAAAGAAAGCAGTGTAAAAACCGGAATGTCCAACTGATAAGGCTGAACATTTTTTCACTTGTTATTTACAGTAAGATAAATACATTCACCAACTTTTATTAAAATAAAACCATTTAAACTGGGTATTCGGATTTATATGTCACTTAGTATATTTTTAAGCCAACGGTGTCAGTGGCAGCGGCGCTACTGTTAGTGATTTTTCCCTTAGAAAAATTCTTCTTCGGAATCTTCTCCCCTTGATTTATTTCGTAGCAATAATAATAATAATAATAATAATAAGTTTATTCACGTAACATACAAATATAACTAAAACTAACATAGGTATACGTAAATAAACTGCATTTACCCACAGAAGAATAAATTCTAGTGAGTGGGTATTAACTTACATTTTTACATAAATATACATATACACACATATATACACACACACACACACACGTATACACCTCTACACATACACATATATACGAGTACATATATACATATATATTCATACAAATAAACACATAAATAGATGCAGTATATGAACGTTGGAGGGTTTTTACTATTACATTAATTTTGAATTTCTTTCATACGTATCACGTTTGCGATTTGATGTCGATTTTTTTCAATTATAAATTTTTTGGTTTCAATTTTGAATTTTGTTTTATTTGAAATATTTCTTATATAATTTGGTAATATGTTATATAATCTACTGGAAAGGTAAGTATGACATCTTTGACCTATACTTTTTGAGGTGAAAGGTGTTCGCTTAATGTTGTTGATTTTGTTTCTAGTTTGATATAAGTGATCCATCGGAATACGGTTATTTCTATCGTGAAATTGATAATTTATAATTTTATAAAAAAAATGTTGCCTAGGGTCTAATAGTTTTGCTTCAGAATACAACAGATCAGATGGGTATAAGAGTGAATGGCATGACCATAGTCTTTTGAAAGTTAATAGTTAGGCTTTTATGTCTGAACCAGTCTGCAATCATCGTTAAGTCTCTTTCAACCTTCACTTTTAGATCATCCCACGAGTTGTTATTTGAATAAATGATAGTAGTATCGTCTGCAAAACATATGATTGTCCCTTCAGATTTTAAGCTCAGTAGGCTATTAATGTAAAGTGTAAATAATAAGGGGCCTAACACTGACCCTTGTGGTACACCATACGTTATGAATTTGTTTGTGCTTAAGGAATTATTTATTTGTACGCACTGTGTTCTGTTGGAAAGGTAACTTTCATGAGGTTATAAGCCTTGCCTCTAATTCCTGAGTCGTGTAAGATTTCTAACAGTAGCAAGTGGTCTACTGTGTCGAATGCTTGGGCTAGATCTAAAAACACACACAGGGTATATTCACTTTGGTCCAGTAATTTGTATAATTTTGATGTCAAAAAAGAAGTTGCGTCTTGGGTAGACTTGATTTCTGGAATCCAAATTGGTTTTCATTAATCAGATTATGTTTATCAAAAAAATTTAGAAGTCGTGTTTTTATAATTTTCTCAATAATTTTTGCAATGTTGGATATTAGAGTTATAGGCCTGTAATTGTTAGTATCTGTTTTTTCACCGGATTTGTGGATGGGTTTTACTACTCCTACTTTATAATCATCTGGAAATTCTCCCGATTCAATTATCAAGTTTGCTATGTACGTCAAGGGCTTACTAATTTCGGACGAAATTCTCTTTAATATTTCTGATCGTATACCATCAAGACCTGGACTTTTTTTATTTTTCAAACTGTGCATGGCATTTTTTATTTCATTCTCAGACACAGGTTCTAAGAAAATCGATTGTTGCATATATTTTCTAGGCGGATATTTGTGTTAGGTTTATTTATTTTCATTGCTAATTTTTTCGCTATTTCTATAAAGTAATTATTGAATGCATCAGCAATATCTTTACTTGTGTTAAGTGTTGTATCATGGACGTTTATTTCTTCAATGTTTGTTTCTTGTTTGGATGAATTACAGATCTGATTTATGGTATTCCATAGCATTTTAGAGTCGGATTTGTTGTTTTGTAGTTTTTCTGTGTAATACTTTTGTTTTGAAATGTTGATCAATTGACAGTTTCGTTTTATAGTACAAATAATGTTGTTTTGTTTCGTCTGTTGGGTTTGTCTTATATAATTTATATTTCTCGTTTTTTTCATTGATAGATTTAATTAGTCCAGCAGTTGCCCAGTTTTTTCTTGGAAATAATCAATGAAATGTTAAAATCCCAGAACTTTCCAGCGGCGTGGAACTCCGCTGAGGTTATAATGACTCCAAAAAAATGGGTTCAAGATTCCTTCAGGATTAACGTCCCATTAACTTTCTGTCAGCTCCTTTTAAGCTCGCGTCGCCTTTAGAATTCCTCGTCAGATGGCCATGAGTTTCCTGACGTGCAATTCAGCTTTCGGTCCAACATAGTACGGAGTTACAGGCAGTGGAGCGAATAACCACAGGATTTAACCTTAATAACAGCACTGGCATCTTGCTTTTGGTTGTCTCCAAAGCATTTGGCAAGGTGTAGCATGCGGGCCTCCTGTATAAGCTAATCTAAAAGGGCTTTTCTTCTTGGTTTCTAAAAGTACTAAAATCATTCCAAGAAGGTAGAAAATTTACTATCAAAATCGATGTCCTGTGGAAAACACGGCAAATCAGACCCGATGTTCCTCAGGGATCGGTACTTGGACCAATCCTCTACTCACTGTACACTCATGACGTCCTTAGTCTGAGCAACTGTGACGACGCTGCATTAGTGGTTCAATCATGGCCTGGTGACCTAGTCCACGACAGATGCCATGGAGAAAGGAAACATTAGAGTGGGCGGATCGGTGGCTGATTAAAATTAACCATACGAAAACGTAGGCAATCTGTTGTAGAAAAAAAGATCGCTGCGATCTGTTTGAGGTTTCAGTGAATGGAGCTCGTGTACCATGGAAAAGCACCAATAGGTATCTTGTTCTGTATTTGGCGGTTCAAAATTAAGTTTCATTGACAAAATTGGCCTCTGTAAGACCAGCAATTACTTACACTTAAGCAAAACGCCCCGTAGAACGTCTGTAACGAAACCCTTCACAGAGACCTCTATATTCCTTACCTAAAAGAATTACATCAAAAAACAGGCGCAACAGACGCTATAACCAAGCAGAATTTCATAGTAACCCTCTGTTACTTGAATCAGTGGACTATACAGTCGAGCAAGTGCGCAAGCACAGTAGGCTGTAATCTGTAGATATATGAACCCGTGTTGGACACATACAACCTTTCATGCTATCATAATAAACATATTTTTAATAAAAGTATGTCAGTATGTACGTTGCTTGGGAAAAAGAAGAAAACGAAAATCTTTATTATATTTGAAACCAGGACTGCCTTTCTTCAGCTCAGCTGTCCAGTCACAGAACTGTCTAGTGCTATATCACATCAAATTGTTCAACGAAAAATCCTGAGGCTGAAATTGCGGTCGATCCACAAAATTAACGTTAGATCGGTTTTATTACACTCCATTTTAAGTCTTTTGATTGAATTGAAAATTAAATGTTAGATTCAACTACCTTGTGTTAAAATAACAAACATTTGTGGGTCAATATCATTCAAGCACTACAAATGTATCAACTGTCAAGAGTAGAGAGGGAGAACCAATACTGTAGATGGAGTTGGGAAGAAAAGTAGGCAAATATTCACAAGAAATAATTATTGTTATTTAACGCAATGAAGAATATGTAGAAGAATAATATTCACACCGGACTTGCTGTCTTATTTTGTTACAAGCATGACTACAATATGTGGTTGTTGTAAGTTGATCAAGTTCGATAGTTACTTAACTATCGATCTCACGATGTATAAAAAGTGACATATTGCTGCTGGGTGCTGCTTCTCTTAAAATACTTGGCGCCTTATTTAGAAAATGTTGGTTACAAAAAGAGGTATTTCAAGTGCTGCTATGATCACTGCGAGCTTATTTTGAATGTTAAACTGAATTGTTTTTGAATTTGTGATGCATGTCATTTAACGTAGTGGTTTTTAATAAAGTTAGTAGGTAGTAAGTTTAATACAATTTCAGCCGGATTTAAGGTGGTGTATTTTAATAGTGTCAGATTATTATAAGCAATCTATAAGTAGACCCACTATTTTCTGCGGCGTTCTTGAATTAAAATGACCAAAATAGAGCATCAACCAAGTCGGTACATAAATTATATATCTTGGACCTAATCAAAATTTGTCCAATGATTTTAACAATGCCTATTTTTTCTTTACTCTTTTTCTCAATACTGACTGGATTATGGGCTACTAGGACTGGCAGATTTACTACTTGATACTTTGGCACAAGAGCTAAGGTCCTAAGGATCGCCGTGACAACCAACGGTGACTTGAGCTTTGAAGATATTTCGTATTTCATCACGATACAAGTTCCAGCAAAAGCGAAAATGTACCAGTAATGTCTCTACTAAAGTTACCTAGTAAGTGCCTGAAAAAAGGGTTCTTGTAAGTTGATGTTCTGTTCGAGTTGCAGTACAAGGCTATCTACATATCAAGCCGTGTCGCCTGACTGTAGCCAAACTGTTACTCAGTACTTTCGGGATTATATAACTGCATTTTTGCTATTCTATCCGATATGTAAACAGTGCTCCGTGCCTGCTACATTGTGAACTGTGTAAATATTTTATTGGGGAATGGAAAACGTTCCACGAATGCTCTGAACAAACAAATAAAATGGGCGAAAACGAATCGATTGATGTGCTTGTGCTATGCGGTAGTGTGGTATACAGACAGGGGCGTAGCAAACAGCTGAGTTAACTGGCGCTTAAGGTGACGCCCGAAAATAGGATCAAGCAGCTGGCTTCAACGATCCACAAATGTAGAGTATGAAAAGATTCAAGGAAACACCCGCTACCGACTGAATTTGAACCTACGACTTTTCCATTCATAAGCGAAAGCTTCAACTGATGCTTTACAGATAATTCTTTAAGTAACTCTTAGCTTTTTTGACTGACTTGATCCATCTAATTTTTTTGTTATACATGTTTGTAGCTGGTAGGGACTAACTAGTGCCCTTTATGAACTGATGACAGCTTTGCTTGGGAAGTGCAGGGTCAAACTACTTGACGCCATTTTTTACTGGTTTTCATGAAAGATACTCTTTTCACGCGCGCATTTCCTTGAAAACAACAGTATTAACGAAAGTTTCAGGACAACAAAACAACAATTTGATGAATACCCAGCAACCACGCATTTTCCTGAAAAAAAAAACAGTAAAGACAGGACACGCCCTCGATCGGGACGATACAACATTCATGGGTCAGACTCCGTGTGAATCCGACTACATCGCTGCCGTTCTCGATCTCGAGTTAGTAGTATCGTGGCTGGCGCATATGGCATGGTTGGCTGGTGTGGTTCAGCACTGTTGCCAGATCATTGATACTCAGGGCAGGGAAGAAACTAGCGTTTGCTGGGGACTAGAGTATGCAATAATGGTATGGACCTGATTGACTGACTTGATCCATCCAATTTTTTTGTTATGCATGTTTGAAGCTAGGGACTAACTTGTGCCGAACGTAATCCTTTATGAAATGAAGACAGCTTTGCTTGGGAGTGCAGGGTCAAACTACTTGACGCCATTTTTTACTGGTTTTCAAGAAAGATACTCTTTTCACGCACGCATTTTCTTGAAAAAAAACAGTATTAACGAAAATTTCAGGACAACAAAACAACAATTCGCTGATGATCTCAAGCATGCCCTAATCTCGAATGTCATTTGAAGGTCAGGTTTGTAAATTCAAATATTTTGAATGTAGATTCATGCAGGTTTCTAAGATTCTACACCGGAATGCATTTTTATAGCTATGTACTTGTTGTTATGCTCTAACCTGAGTAAATATGAAAAACTATACCTTAACGGGGACTCCTACAATCACGAGCACCATCTGCTGAGGTGACGGGGGGGGGTGAAAAGGAAACGAGGGTGGGCTGGGCCTAGACGGTCGTCGGCGCTACATTAAAAGAGGAAAGGATGACTCTGGGTGCATACCAAGGTAAATTTTTATAATAACAGAGTCGGATTTCGATTAGCGATCTAGAATGTAAATCGTTTCTTATTTTGGTACTCAGCAAGTGATCATTTAGTATTTTTCTCCACTTGTTACTGTTCGTCGATATTGTGTTGTTGAATTGTTGTTGGTGTGATTGTTCTTGAGTGCCTTTTTTATTAAGGCTGATAATGGACAATAAAGGGTCATACGCGACCATTTTAATTACGAATGCAGACCAAAAAAAGCTGATATAAAAATACAAACAATTCGGATAGCAATTCCAAAGAAAATGAATAGTTTTATGGCGAATTCAATCACAAACCTGACATTAACTACATTGATTTGGAGGTTGCTAAGCGAAAATTTTTAGGGAAACTTAAAAAAGTGACGAAGAGATTTTGCAGATCGAACAAGTCACCAAATCACCGGACTGTACTTTATGGCGCCTTCATCGGAGGATAAGGTTGACAGCGTCTCGATTTGGTGAAGTTTGTAGAAGAAGGCAGACAACAAGCTGTAAAGTTCTAGTAAACTCCACCATATACCCAACAGAGTTTTCTAGTAACGCAATAAAAAAAGGCAATACAAAAATCATTGGACACCGCAGTTCAGTCTTGTGGTTTGTTTATTGATCGCACACATCCATTTCTGGCAGCATCGCCTCCATCTACCTATTACAGTAGACAAGAAATGTACTTAATCCAGGTATAAGACTACCTGTAAAGCCTAAATAATAAATTGTGGACCATCGTTTCCTTCATCTGTCCTGCACCGCAATGTATCCTGACCTTATTCGTATTCTTTTCTGTCAACAAATTCCACAAAAGCATTTCATGGGAAGTGGCAAATTGCATCGACGACTATATCTATAAAAGAACGTCGAAAGAGCAGGAACATTCCAGGAGAAATGCTTATTCTGCTTTCCTGTTTTTCCATATTTGCGATTCCAACGATATCCTTTACGGAACCGAAGATTCTGATAGAAGAAGAAATGTTTACGAGCTTTGACCGACAAAAATTGAGATACCATATTCTTTTGTTGACTTTATCAGTGAAACTTGGGGCTAAGGCACTAAAGTAGTTATATCATTTTTAAGGGAACATCAACAACTAATTCAATGGATTTTTGGTCAATAACTAAAAGCATTGAAACTAATGAATTATATTCTGAAAGCAAAACACTTGGTTGATATACTATTTATTTATTAATCAATGTATGCTCACACTTGTGTCAGATGTCGTAAGAGCGTGTGGTCCAACATCCCTTATTTCATTCTCGTCCCAAGATCACGACTGAAATTGAATGCATATTTTGTAAGGCTAATGTGTCGACGAAGTTTCGAAGTAAATTTCTAATTATTGCGAAGAGGAGAAGCATAAATGTAGCAAATTTTCACAGATGACACCGTTTCATCTCCGATTTGAACTCCGAAAGACACTACGTCAAATGCTTCCACACTCAGGGAACGAGTGCTTACTAACACCCAGGGGGCAGACTTAAAGGGGGCCCAACTATAATTTTCTTCCAGAAAATGATATACTTTGAATTGAGTCATTAATTTTCAGAAGATAAACCAAAATATGTGTGTAAAAATAAAAAAAATGTGAGGTCTTAAGTCACCTGATTCACGAGCCCTTTGTACTACATTAACAAAGGCACGAGGGGTTGGTTGCACTCGATTGCGAAACCGATCCGCATAAATCCGTAAATAAGAATCATCCATCGTCCACAAGTTCAGCATTTTTGTAAACATGTGCCATTTTTTATTTCGTTTAAGCCACGCAACAAACAACACTATTCACTCTTGCGTTACCGACTGACACATTGACTGAATACAACTGAATAAAATTGTAGTAAAATTCGATTCAAATTCTTTCGCTTTTTTTTCCGATGCGATGAACCGATAAGGCGGATTATATCCGTTGTTGCCAAACACGAGCACATAATATTATTATTGAGACAGGGCGGTACTCAAACTTCTAAAGGGCTATTACTTTGTTACTTTAATTTTACCACAAAAATGTTAAAGGAAAAAAACATTTCTTTTGATCAGATCTACTCACTGTTAAAATAAATGACTCAACTTCGAAGTGACTCTTGATGTAAAAACTCTCCTGTTCAGTCGTGATACGTTTTTAGCTCATTCTGTATTTTAGATAGACAGAATCTGGCAATAACTTTTAACATATGCTGATTAAAAATAGAAGCAGTTCCATTTCAGTAATCAAGGTTGTCGGGGTTGAAGACCTGTCGGCATTCCTTCAACTTGCGTCTCGTTGACAAAAGTTGCTCAAGGACATCAGAATTCTCTCGGCTGAGAGCAAAAAGCAGCAAATCCAGATAATATCTCAGCGATCTGTCTGTTTTTGTTACGTAACGGCTAGACGTCTTGGTATCTGTTTAATTGTTTATCTAATAAATCCCAGGAACTAAAAAAATTCCGCGCTAAAGACGTGAATAAATATTTTTTTAATTCTCTAAATATTGCTTGAGAGTATTTAATTAATTTAAGGGTAATACGCCACAGGTGAGAAAGGTTAAGTAAAAATAAGTCTAACATTACTTAAATTCTGATACTTGGATTTTATATACAGGGTATTCATTTGGAAACCTCCCACCACGGATTTATCAAAACCACTGATTAAAAGAAAAAACGCCGAGACACGCCAAAAGATTTGTCAAGGGGGATAACTTTTTAACCAAAAAATACTCCCCTTTCACCCTCTGCCCCCATGGTCATTCCCTTAAAAAAATTTAATGACAAGGGGTACTTGTTTGGAAGGTCTCTCGAAGTCCTTTATTTTGATGTTAAATTTTTATATAATATAAACGAATTATAGATTTGGCGAATCCTAACTGGCAACATTTTGAACACTTATTGAAATAAAGTGATATTTTCGTATGTTTTGTTTCGAATAAGCTATTACTTGATACCCCTTGTCATTTAAAATGTTTAAGGGAATGACCCTGTGCGGCCGAGGGTTTAGTCTTTCAAAAAATAAGTAGCCCTGGGATCTTGGACTATAAAGAGAGAACCCATCAACTACAACATTTAAACATTCTAAGAATTGAATTTGGTGTTTGTTGTTAATACAAATGATGCTTCATTCGGACTGACCTCTTAAAGAACAACGTATCACTTTTAAGTATCTCCTTTAATAGCGCAATTAACTCACTATGACTTGGATTGATCTCGTTTATTTCATTCCCACATCATTAATGTAAACAGCTTTTTAATCATGCACAACAGCTGCATGAGAAACGACATCACAACTAACTATAATAACCAGATTGACCTTGGAGATACCTAATTTATCCTTCCTCAAATTTCTCATTAGGTTAATAGCTTGAAAAATGTTCATTAGTCATCGACGGTAAGTTCAAGGTCATCTAGGTTATTATTATGTTCAGCCAAGTGTGTGGTGTTGTTGGTGTAATTGAAATTGAAGTGTACATATTACGAAAAGTAAATTCGCTTAAGTTCATACTTTTCCAACCAGTTAGGATCGTTCCGGGACGGTTTTCTTTCAGTGAAATCGGTTCCTGCTTTGAAATGTGAATTAAATTAACTGACCTACGCAGTAGATCTGTTGTTAGGTGATTCCCTCTAACCGTGCTCCGACAGCTTGTGTATTTTCTATTTAAAGATAATTTATTGATACAATCATATCAGATCAGATATTGTCCAGCTCTCATTGCGATGAGTACCGACGAAGGGGCTATCTATAACTAGAAAGTGGCATTCTAGTTAACAAACGGTCCCAAAATCGTTCCAATCACCTTTCAGGCCAGAAACAATTTTGGAATCAGTGAGCGCATGCAAAGCGTACCAAATGATAAGCGAATGGTACGATACCAATACTCAAAGTTGGAACAAACCATTAAGAAACCGAGTTCAACCGTTAACCGTAGCGATAGTAGCGCTAAAAGCCAAATGGGATTTGGATGAGCTATTTGAAAAGAATGAATATGTGAAAAAAACGCAAACGGTGGCAAGAGATATTGTAAATTAGTTCTCCACCATTGCTTTATCCCCAAAGCCGAACAACAAGTCACAAAATATTTGAAGTTCAACTCTGAACCTAATGATTGTCAGACAGTCTAGCCTATACACAGTTTCCAATAGGACATTGGAAATTGTATAAAAGTGCCAAAAGAACCCAATCGTTTTGGAGATGTACCAGGTACCAATTAATATCCCTGACCACTTCTTCCAACCTATTCCATGCTAAAATCCTCGTAAATGCCCAACGGCAAAATATACCCACAGCAAGGTGTCCACAGACCAGAGCCCTCAAAAAAATGGCGTCAATTAAGTTGAATCTGTACTTCAAACGTTACGCTGGCATTAGTTCGTAAATGATTATTTTGCACAAGTTTGCCCTACTGAGAAAAAAAGTTAGCTACCAACGTGTATAACAGAAAATTAAATTACCTTTCTCCTCCCCTGGCAGCAATTGGTGCAGGCACATATGATTGTTGCGACGAAAAATCCCGCGTGAATGACGATAAGCACAGTGCCCACAACAGTGTGGACTGCCGACTGTAACGTACGACCACCGACGATGACGCTTGTCCATCGGGGGACCACGTCGCATGTATCGACCCCGACTGTAGAACATTTTTAAGTTTTGAATTACTTACCTGATAGCTAACTCAAGCAAAATGCTTTACATAGACCAAAACGACTACAAATAGAAAAATCTTGATTCTTGCAAATGAACAGAACACTGATGCTTCCTGGTATGGCATTAGCGATATATGATACGTGTTATTACAGATAGTCGTGCATAAAGGGGTTCTGTGATCGTTTAACTTGAATAGCTTAGTGATAGATGGACCCCAGATACTAAAAACTCAATTTTTTAAATTTTGATGATACGCGGTATTGTCACTAGGCCATCGATTTGTAGTCTTTAAAATCAAAAGCAATATCCGAATTCTAACAGGAGCGTGCATTCAAAAAGCTTGTTGAAAATCAACCCTGTGGAATTTCGTAAGTGTTCTTATCGGAACCATCGTCTTCTCGTTCAGGAATCGAGTCGACTAGAATCGATCATTAAATAAATAATCGATTCCTACTGCAGTGTCTTTCCTTTGTAGCGTGCATTAACACTGACGCATATTTTGGAATTGCAGAAATAGGAATTAAAACGAATCGAAGGAATCTGTTCCGAGATCGGAATCAGAACCATGGAATCGAATCGCCAAAAGGAACGGTTTGACCCATCTCTAATGCCCGGGGAGACGAACGGAAAATGATTTAAGCGGAGAGTGATTCTACTGTTTGTGAGTCTGTATACTTTGTTGCTGGTGTAATAATGTAATTATTAACGCGGCAAGACGGAAGTTGATGAATAATTCAGATAGAAAATGAAAACGTTGAATAAAAAAAAACGCCTCGCCGACTACATTGTATGCATATTGAATATTTCTTACTCAATTATTATCGGGCTGTTTTTATTCACGCCGATTTAATTACATACTATACAAGCTTTCACGCACATGCACAGTATCGCGATTCAGCTGTACCGAGTATCTCAAACTGACAGTTTCAGAATTTGTAGTATTTCCAGACACGGACGAAAAAAAAAATGAATTTTGCTGATATATTTTTCATTTTCTCCTGACTTTAGTAAAGATGATATTTTGAAATTAGACTATATAAGATGAAAATTAAATTTTAAATCCAGCGTTTCGTCTCTTGTGCTCCATTACCAATTTTTGAATTTCGTACATTGGAAGAGAACTCATTTAAATCCTTTGTATTATCCGCTAAAGGAAAACGTCAGAATGACCAGATTTTCATTCCAAGTACCAATATAATGTGATCATAAATTTGATGTCAACTTAAGGACAAGGCCGTGGAAAAACATGTCACGCTACGATCTTGTTACATCAGAACTCTGACGTTACATTTGGATTTTGAGAGGTACCTAAGCTATACCACTTAGATACTTTTTGAAGAGAGAATATTTATATCCCGTCAAAATTTTTTTGGAACATAGCTCATATTGGGTACCTACTCAAAGCTTTGATAATATTCGGAACAGCACTTGACTGGGTTTTAAAATCTTTAATGTAACTACAAGTACAGCTAGTTGCCTACTACTTCTATTATTATTGTCTATCCTACATGAGAAATCCATTTGTACACTTTTCATTATTTCTATATCTTTTCACGGTTTCTGATTGGGCACAGTCAAAATACAGGAATTACTTTCAGATATCCAACTCCCTCACACACACACACACATATGAAATCTGTCGCTGTGGGTAAACGTTTGCTTGTGTGAAAGATATATATTTTTAGTGTCGTTTCATAGCCATGAAAATGTTCCCACCAACGTACGAATCTTCCACATCTATGGTTGTCACTGTCAGTATGACAACTTGCGTGTCATGGGCGTGTAATCTGTGTTTACCCATATTGATTTCGATATAAAACATAGTTACAATAGATACAACTAGAATGTCGAAAGCCTGTATGAGATATTTTCAGAAAGTGAGTCAAAACAGCGGTCCTCTATCATCTAATTAATATGTGTGTGTGTGTGTGTGTGTGTGTGCAAGAGCGAGTAGCAGCTGCTTGCGTAGTGTGTAATTCTCCTTAGGGAAGTTGAGCTACGCACATGGTACTGTTAGTCAACCTTAATTCGTATATTGTAACGAATACCGCAAAAAAACATGAAATGATCTACTGGACCATGACAAAAATTGACCTATCGCAACATAATTCCTCGAATAAATTTACATAATACGGAAAGAGTAGGCGGTGAGCTGGTTGTAACCGGAATTCAAAATCCGCCGATACAATGCAACATAATGTGCAGGAATTATATGACTCATCAATTTGACCTTGACCCCATCAGAGCGGACGGACAGCTATTTGTTGTTCGTTGGTTTTATGAAGCCGTATTATGACCAATATAGACCACAAATTAAATAGGATACATATATGTTACATGTCAATGGTTGTATGGATTTAATAACGATGTTGTTAAGATTTTTATTACAATTGATTGACGTAACCTGGATACCTCTCAGTGCGTACATACACGTGTTAAAATAATTATTATTTTCTTGAAGAAAATGATGTATTTTTGGAGCATTAACTATGTGATATAGTAGTAAGTAGACTTTGCCTTGTATCATTTTAAACATTGCCCTTTCAGATTGTTTATAAGCTGGAGCAGCCTCAAAGACAGAATTTGAACATCAAGCTAGCACCGCAACCGTTTTACGGAGAGAATCATATCGGTCCGATTTTGAACCGCGAAAAGTAGAATCTGGCAGATTAATCCACATTCTCGAGACCCTTGAAATGAAGCAACGGTCAGACTTCTCAGTTTTAGAAGATTTAGAAGGAAAAGCGGCAGTCTAATGGATCTGCCTAGCGGACATAGAAGAGCAAAGTCCGTGGGCATATCGAGAGTCAGGTCATCGACCGCCCATCTATTAAAGACTACGGATTACAGATTACAAAAAAGATTGGCTTGCTACCTAAATGGATCTATTGTGCCCTCATATACATTTTTTAAAGCACTGTGTCCAGCCTTGATCTTTTAATTAGACTCCATAGCCTGGACAGTCATAAGTTCTGGATATAAAAAGTTCGACATAGATGGGAAGGGAGGCAGGAGCCTGGCAGGTATGTCTTGCAGGCTCAAAGCGTGGCGGCATCGTGGAGGAGAGCTCTGACGAGCAGAGCCTGTTCACGTAGCGGTAGAAAGAACCGCCCATTGGTGCAAAAGGGTCCCGAGACTGTCCACTAGAGAAGCGTCCATTGATCAGTGAAGCAATGTAGTCGGTGCTGCAGAACCACAAACATGTGAGCAGGACTATTGCGTATATGATGATTTCTTCGTTTCATTTCCTTTTTACCTTGATATCGAAATACTTTTTTGAGCCATGAGATCTCTGTAGAAAGCTAACGTCATATAATAATGTAATTGATAATTTGAATGCAGTGGAACTGAAACTCAACCAATGTGGGTCGTCCTGTCTATAAATTAGCAGATGAAATATATCTAATACAAGACAGTCGCGTTGGCGTACGGCCAACGCTGAGCATGATGTCGCCGAGGGATTTCCTATGAGCATTCCTGATATTTAGCATACGTAACAGCGCACCAGGGGTATTATTTATAGAACAGCCATTAATATCGCAGCTATTAACGAGAAATGTGGGATTGTTTATTTTGCTTTCGCTCAGAAACACTAACAACATGCACATGATTGTAGGTGGATACATTCGAAGGTAATTGATTACCGGTCAATTCTATAAAGATGTATATAGACTATTCGAAAGCCTTTGACAGCATCAATCATAAATTATTACTTGCTAAATTAAATTACATAGGTCTTGACAGTGTATCCCTTTCATTTTTCGACAGTTACCTTCATCAAAGAATTCAGTGACAATAATTCCCTCAGGCGTACCTCAGGGCTCTGTATTGGGGCCGCTTCTGTTCCTCATATGTACGTTCGACTTAAGCAAAAGTATTGATAATTCTCATGTCAAGTCATTTGCAGACGATACGCAATTGCTCCATTATTTTAACCCAGATAATGTCAATAATACTACTAAATCTTACAAAACGATGTTAATAAATTAATTAAATACTCTTTAGATCACAATCTACTTCTTAATTTTTCAATTTTCTGATTCTGCAAAAATTCTTGGTGTTGTTTTGATACAACCTCAGAAAACCTACCTACGGCTGCGCACTCTTATAGCAAACAGGTATTTACTAAATTTTAAGTTGCGTAGAAAACATTGGTCATATCTATACTAAATTATTGTAATATCGTATACTATACATTATTTAGACAATTTCACTAAAAACGTTATTCAAGTTATTCAAAACAATTGTATACGATTCATTTTTGGCTTACGTAAATTTGATCATGTATACTAAGTGACATATAAATCCGAACACCCAGTTTAAATGGTTTTATTTTAATAAAACTTTGTATAAGTACTTAATGAAACATAATAAGTAAATGATAAAAATTTTAAAATGATTGCACTGCTTTAAAGCCCTTTGACCTTTAATAATGTGTGGATGCATCCTGATGTGCTACGCATTCTCCAACGCGCCTAGGCATGCTTCTGATCAGGTGGTCAATGTCCTCCTGTGGTATCTCATTCCAGGCAACCACCAACTTCTCTCGAAGTGCTTCTAGAGTCTGAGGAGGACGTTGCAAATTGAGCAATCTCCTACCCATCATATCCCACACGTGCTCAATTGGGGATAAGTCGGGAGATCTTGGTGGCCATGGTAACAATGTGACATCATTATGTTGAAAGAAGTCTATTGTGACTCTTGCAACATGTGGTCGGGCATTATCTTGTTGGAAAGTTGGATCTGCCAGGGTGTCAAGATAGGGTAAAAGATGGGGTTCTAGAACTTCGTGGATATAACGCTGCGCGTTCATGTTACCTCTGATGAAGATTAAAGGTGACCTGGAACCATAAGCTATAGCTCCCCAAATCATAACTCCAACAGTGTGATGAACATGTCTTTCAACAAAAAACTGTGGATTCCTCCTTTCACCACGTCGCCTTCTAACCCTGGCACGACCATCGTTCATGCCTAAACAGAATCGAGACTCGTCACTAAAGATAATACTGTTCCATTCCTGATCCCAGAGTGACCGTTGTCTGCACCACTCAAGGCGATTACGTCGGTGTTCTCGAGTTAAAGGGAGGACCCAGTGTGGCCGGTATGAAAACAAGGCAAAACTTCTCATTCGTCGGTAAACACTTCGCATGCCAATAGGTCTTCCGTGTTCTGCAAACTATTCATTTGCAATGGACCTGGTAGTGGAGAAACGGTCCCTTAAGGCCAATAATCTTAGGCGGCGATCTTCACGGTCTGTTGTTCTACGGCGGCGTCCAGTGCCCCTTTTTTTTTTTTTTTTTTTTTTTTTTTATTTGGCTTTAGGACCTAATCCATGCAGCCAGAAACTAGGTTGTTATATTTTACATTTCTAATTATGGACAAACACACGACGTCACAACATCCATGGCCAAGGCGAGATTCGAACTCGCGGCCCGGCCGACCGGCTGATCAGTAGCACGACACTCTGACCCACGCGGCCAACCGAGGTCCCCCCAGTGCCCCTTGCTCTTTGCGTACGGCCTTCTCGAAGCCATGCCTGACAACACCTAACCACAGTGTCTACACTTCTTTGCACTCTAACTGCAATTGCCCGAAAAGAAAGTCCAGCTTCCCGAAGTCCCACTATACGGCCCCTATCAAACTCACTATCGTAAAGGATGTCAAGAACCAAAATCCGCCAACGTTGATTCTTTACTGCGGCTGAAATATTCATTTTTAGAGCGTTAGTGAATTAAAAAAAGCAGTATAAATACCGGAATGTCCAACTGATAAGGCTGAAAATTTTTTCACTTGTTATTTACAGTAAGATAAATACATTCACCAACTTTTATTAAAATAAAACCATTTAAACTGGGTGTTCGGATTTATATGTCACTTAGTATATCAGCGAAATATCCCGTTCTAAACTGGTGAAAAATTAATGACATGGTCAAGTATCACTATTTAGTTTTTGTTCACAAATTGCTGCTCACGTCTAAACCTTACTCGAAGGAAAAAATTTCATTTAATAATGATTCGACAAAAAGTTAAAACATTATTACTCAACCCTCCAAACATATAATTTACTTAATCATTCATTTCTTTTTTATTCCATCTTTAATTCAGATTAATTTTTTGGTGCATTTGGGTTTGGAAAGTATGCCTTTTTCTCTTTTTTTAAATTTTACTTTCGATGTAATGAACCAAATCTGTTTGTGGATAGTGTATGCTTTTGAATATCTGCTAGAGACTATATGGTTAAGCGTAAGAGTAGCAGCATGCTAAACTTCGCCATATAAGTCTGACATTTGGCTATACTACAATGTAATTGTGGATAAATAAAGACGTCTATTATTATAATTATTATTATTATTATGCCCTCTTTGACTGGTCAATAAGTTCATTATGTCAAATGTTGAATTGCTGAAGGATCCTGAAGCTAAATCATAGCGATAAGTTATTCTGTTTTACTTCCCATGCCTCCTGGCGAGAAAGGACCGTATTTCGAAAATGAGATATTACATTTTTGGATGTTATCTGACATGTACATCATGAAAAACCATCTCACTAATTTCCGTCAGTCCTTTGGACCGCCTATAACTTGGATTTAGATGAAATTTTCACACAAGATTGCTACTATGCCAAGGACGAGAACTTGTATGTAGGGAACGAATACACAAAAAAAAATCATCAGAAATTTTTTGTAGAGGTTGAAAATCAAGGGTTGGGGTTGTAGGGGGTGGGGGAAGATATATCTCATTTTGTTGGCGGCAGTATCTTTCTACGCTTCCAACTCCAGTATATATTTCACACAACAACGATTTCCTCACACGTTTGTCCTTATAAGTTAGAGAAATATATAATAAATAGAAACAAGACACGCGGTCGGTTGGGACGAGGCAAGGCAACGGCGACTTTCATACGCCGAACCCTGCCTTGCGCCTGAAAGCATCGCCGTCAAGGATGTTATGGAATCGAGGCTGACCGTTATGACGTGTTTGACTGGTGTGTTGTGATGTTTATATTAAACTATAGTACCAAAAGCGGAACCGCAGCTTAAGAATTCATGCAACACATGTGTGTAAATTTCTAAATCAATTTTTTAGATCAAAATTTAATTTCCCAATCCTAACAGTGTCTTCTCTAGCCCTCGAACTTTATCACGTTTGCTCTATCCTTCTTTTTTATTTCCATTTTCTCCTAGACTTTGCCATTCCGTCAATCTAACCTGATAGAAGAGACAAATGCTGACAAAACAATAACATCACCCCAAACTTTGGTCAGTTAAATGACAAGAGCTGACGCGTAACCCCTATAAAACCGCCATCTTGGTTCCGATTTTTACAGTACTTGCTGCTATAATTCGCAATATGATCTAACAATAAATCTGAAAACCCCCGCTTTTTAAGTTACATTATGAATAAAGCTGTGCTTTTATTTTTATGGATTTTTTATCCATTTATGGGTGTGTGTACGGGACCTAGGTATAATATTTTATCAAAAGGTAACTTTTAGTAAGCATATAACTAAAAAAAAAACGTTGGAGGCATTGATGGCATATGGCAACATTAATTCCATCAAACTGCTACATTA
Source organism: Acanthoscelides obtectus (assembly GCA_963669975.1). Taxonomy (NCBI): domain Eukaryota; kingdom Metazoa; phylum Arthropoda; class Insecta; order Coleoptera; family Chrysomelidae; genus Acanthoscelides; species Acanthoscelides obtectus. Next base: position 24,238,017 of record CAVLJG010000003.1, read on the forward strand.
AACATACCTTAGATCGAAATTAGAATGTTGTATTTTGAGTCCATACTATCAATTCTGTAAGATGAAGGAGTACAACGGAAATTCATGCAATTTGTTTTGATCAGGATTGACGGCGCATATCCAGAAAGAGGTATGAGTAACTATGCAGTAGATTAAAAATGTCAACTTTAAGCAACTCCATAATTTAATTGATTGTCATCCAGTCCTGCAACAGAGCTTATTTCATATTCCAACATTTGCGTCTCGCAATCATATCTTCAGACTTCCTCGAGCAGGGACAAATATACTACTTAAGTTACCATTACATGTTATGTGCTCTAATTTAAACAGAAACGGGTGTTGCTGTCATGTATTTTCTACTAATGATAATTGCCTGCGCAAGCTAGTATACTTTATCTGAAGTCACTTGAAACACTGTGAAATACCGGGTGCGTTTTATATATCTATATTTAACACGCTCTGTTGCTGCAAAAATCGCCAAATTTCGCAGCAAATAGTATAAGATCAAAGGCAGTTTCACCGGTCCACGTGGAGTAAAGCACGCCTATGCGTGGACATAGCCAATGAGAAAGCGTGTATGTCAGAGCTCCGAACAAGTGCAGGTGGCTACTGAATATTGAAACAGTTTAGCCAGTGCCGTGTAGCGGTGAATAAACGTGTTTTCTTTAGTCTGTCCGTGTTTTTTCATAGATTTTATTAGTTTGTGTGTTTTTGACTTTTGAATACTCAGTTTACTTGTTGATTTAATTGTTGTGTTGATTGTTCTTGTGTGTCCTAAATATGGCTCTTTGGAGACCTTGGGAAAATGCTCCAAGCCACGAGGAGATGGTTGATGAACCTGTGCAGGCAGAATTCTTTCATAAAGATTTAGAGGAACAGACCCAAAGAGTAATCCTAAATATGTATGATTGTCTGAAAAACGAAAATCCAGATTCCTCGCAAAATCAAATTTTAAACAGAATTTGTATCCTGACAAAAATCAGTCGGTCTACCATTTATCGGATTATAAAAAGGGGAGATGTAATCAACCATTCCTTCCACAGAAAGCGCATAGGGCAAAAATTAAAAAGAATAGACGTGGGTTTTCAGGAAGATATTCGTCGTATAATATACGGATTTTATAAAGAAAATTTGGTGCCCACGTTGGAAATGATACGGGATAAATTAAAAGATTATCCTGAAGATTTTTATAATTACAAATGCTTAGACTCACTGCACTGTATTGTAAAACTGTGTGGTTTTCAATACAAAAAATTAGATTAAAGAATGGTGATTATGGAGTCGTCTCGAATCGTTGAATTGCGCCAAGAATTTTTGCACAAAGTTAAAATCTATAGAGAGCAGAAAAGAAATCTGATTTACCTGGATGAAACGTGGTATGATACCCATGATGTTGTGCAGTACGGCTGGGTTGACGACAGCAACAAGTGCATTTTAAATGCACCATGCAACCGTGGAAAACGAATCATTATTCTCCATGCTGGCAGTGAAAATGGATTTATACCTGATGCCTTGCTGTTATCTGCCAAAAATACCAAAGAATCATGTGCCGACTATCATGAGGACAGGACCTCCGACTTATTTGAAAAGTGGATAGAGCAGCAGTTAATACCAAACATTTCCCCAAATTCAGTGATTATTATGGACAATGCGCCATACCATTCCCGACAGAAAAACAAAATTCCGAATACAGGCACAAAAAAACAAGACATTATTGATTTTATGAAGGATAAGGGAATGGAAATACCACAAAAATCAACCAAAGCCATATTATTGGATCTTATTAAAAGACAAAAATTTGAAAAAGAGTATGTTGTTGACAATCTGCTTCAGCAAAATGGCCATGAAGTATTACGTCTACCTCCCTATTACCGCATTTTTAACCCGATTGAGTTGGTCTGGACTACTTTAAAAAAAAAGTAAGAAAACATAATCAGACCCCTCAATTAAGTGAATCGCTATTGGCCACAATAAGAGATGCAGTATCTCATATTGCTGCCACAGACCTATGGAAGCAGTGTTCTAGGCATATTATTGAAAAAGAAAATGAATATTGTGTTTTGCCTCCTGTAAATCCAGTTGTAATTCCTCTACGAGATGACTCTAGCGACAGCTCCGAAGGCGAGGATGATATATAAATACCTATAATGTAAGTCTTTATATACCTTTTTATATACCTACCTGCTATGTAAATATTAGCCTATGTCAAACGTTGGAATTCTGTAATTTTTCCATTTCTTAACTTTCAGTCAACATAAATTAAACTCCCAATATAAGTATTTTTTATCCCAAATCAAAAAAATAAGAAGATAGTAAAATCCATTTATTGTGATATAAAAACATTATTATTATCGTTCTAAATAAATGACCGCACGCCTATGATACGTCATGAAATTACAAAGGACGCGCCGACCAAAGGTTTTTATGCTATTTCAAGTGACTTCAGATACACCATACTTATGTAGGGTGTTTCTTAGATGAACCGAAAAAAATATGGGCAATTGGGGACGCTATTTGATGATTTTTGGTGAAAACCGTAATGCTCTCTGGCTACGGTTTCCGAGATATGTTTTTTTTTTTCGTTTTTGTTTTGCTGAATTACCTACAATGGCGCAGAACTATTATGATAACTTTTTTGTTTGTCGAGATAATAACACAAGATAAATTCGAATAGATTCTGTATAGCATACTGAATCAGATGAATAGAGCGGAGTGAATAAACAACTTTAAATTCAAAATTCGATTACAAAAAAACTATACCTCTGGTGATACTTAATCTTATTCCAAAAAGTTCCGTGTTTCTTTGCCTTACCAACGATATCACAGAAATAATTCGTTTAGTGGTCAAAATTATAGGAAACAGTGTGTCGAGTTAATGATTTGTGCGATTTATACATTTTTATGTAATTTGAATTGGTCTTTTCGAAATGACTGGCCTCCAGTTGTTGAGAATAATGAAGTTAGCAAGGGCCAAGCAGTACACAGATTAGGAACACCTCTTATGCAGGTGGATTTGAAGTTACTGACATTCGATTACCATAATAGGGTATTAGTGACAACGGTTTACAACAATTGGGTTCAACAAGCAATTATTTTACTTAGCTATGATTTCAAACGATTTATCATAAGTGTTCTAAACCGCTGCCGTTAATGTCTAATCCCACAACCTGACGGGTATGTATTCCAGGTATCGCAGCTCATTAATTACAGTTAAACTTGCCCCTGATGGATTCCTGAGCTTACCTGATAATTATATACTAAGTGACATATAAATCCGAACACCCAGTTTAAATGGTTTTATTTTAATAAAAGTTGGTGAATGTATTTATCTTACTGTAAATAACAAGTGAAAAAATTTTCAGCCTTATCAGTTGTACATTCCGGTTTTTATACTGCTTTTTTTTAATTCACTAACGCTCTAAAAATGAATATTTCAGCCGCAGTAAAGAATCAACGTTGGCGGATTTTGATTCTTGACATTCTTTACGATCGGTTACGATGCCTAGAGTACGGAGACCTGTACGATTTCGTCAACTTAGTGAGTTTGATAGGGGCCGTATAGTGGGACTTCGGGAAGCTGAAATTTCTTTTCGAGCAATTGCAGTTAGAGTACAAAGAAGTGTAGACACTGTGGTTAGGTGTTGTCAGGAATGGCTTCGAGAAGGCCGTACGCAAAGAGCAAGGGGGACTGGACGCCGCCGTAGAACAACAGACCGTGAAGATCGCCGCTTAAGATTATTGGCCTTAAGGGACCGTTTCTCCACTACCAGGTCCATTGAAAATGAATGGTTTGCAGAACACGGAAGACCTATTGGCATGCGAAGTGTTTATCGACAAATGAGAAGTTTTGGCTTGTTTTCATACCGGCCACACTGGGTCCTCCCTTTAACTCGAGGACACCGACGTAATCGCCTTGAGTGGTGCAGACAACGGTCACTCTGGGATCAGGAATGGAACAGTATTGTCTTTAGTGACGAGTCTCGATTTTGTTTAGGCATGCACGATGGTCGTGCCAGGGTTAGAAGGCGACGTGGTGAAAGGAGGAATCCACAGTTTTTTGTTGAAAGACATGTTCATCACACTGTTGGAGTTATGGTTTGGGGTGCTATAGCTTATGGTTCCAGGTCATCCTTAATCTTCATCAGAGGTAACATGAACGCGCAGCGTTATATCCACGCAGTTCTAGAACCCCATCTTTTACCCTATCTTGACACCCTGGCAGATCCAACTTTCCAACAAGATAATGCCCGACCACATGTTGCAAGAGTCACAATAGACTTCTTTCAACATAATGATGTCACATTGTTACCATGGCCACCAAGATCTCCTGACTTATCCCCAATTGAGCACGTGTGGGATATGATGGGTATTAGATTGCTCAATTTGCAACGTCCTCCTCAGACTCAGACTCTAGAAGCACTTCGAGAGGAGTTGGTGGTTGCCTGGAATGAGATACCACAGGAGGACATTGACCACCGGATCAGAAGCATGCCTAGGCGCATTGGAGAATGCGTAGCACATCAGGGTGCATCCACACATTATTAAAGGTCAAAGGGCTTTAAAGCAGTGCAATCATTTTGAACAACCACTGGTCTCATCTGTATGCTATACACAATCTATTCGAATTTACCTTGTGTTATTATCTCGACAAACAAAAAAGTTATGGCGATAGTTCTGCGCCATTGTAGGTAATTCAGCAAAAAAAACGAAAAAAATCATATCTGGGAAACCGTAGCCCTCAGAGCATTACGGTTTCCACCAAAAATCAATCAAATAGCGTCCCCAATTACCCATATTTTTTTGTCGGTTCATGTAAGAAAGACCCTGTACATAACTACATGATACTTATTAATGCCTGTGTTACATTTTAGATGAAGGTTAATTTTTATTTAATATCTATTTTGCATTAGTGTTCTTTTCGCTCATTTAATATACTTCGAAGTTGAGTCATTTATTTTAACAGTGAGTAGATCTGATCAAAAGAAATGTTTTTTTCCTTTAACATTTTTCTGGTAAAATTAAAGTAACAAAGTTATAGCCCTTTAGAAGTTTGAGTACCGCCCTGTCTCAATAATATTATGTGCTCGTGTTTGGCAACAACGGATATAATCCGCCTTATCGGTTCATCGCATCGGAAACAGAAAAGCGAAAGAATTTGAAACGCTCATCACGATGTTTTTACTACAATTTTATTCAGTTGTATTCAGTCAATGTGTCAGTCGGTAACGCTTGAGTGAATAGTGGTGTTTGTTGCGTGGCTCAAACGAAATAAAAAATGACACATGTTTACGAAAATGCTGAACTTGTGGACATGATTCTTATTTACAAAATGCTGCCGCGGCATCACGGATTTATGCGGATCGGTTTCTCAATCGAGTGCAACCAACCCCTCGTGCCGTTGTTAATGTAGTACAAAAGGCTAGTGAATCAGGTGACTTAAGACCTCACAGGGGAGGGCATGCCGGTGCTCCAAGACCGCACGATCAAATACAGGTCCGCACTGAAATACTTGTCGGGAGGATACTTTATAAAACAAGGTAACATTTTTTTTTATTTTTACACACATATTTTGGTTTATCTTCCTTCTACAATCATTATCTGAAAATTAATGACTCAACTTCAAAGTCACCCGTATGTACACTACTCGTATGTCCTATAAATTGGAATATGTCGGCCAATAAAGCTATTATTATTATTATAACGAAAATGAGAAAAGGTATGCTACTTTTGACGTCAACAATATTTTCATATAATGTTCGCAACGCCTTTTGTCAATTTCTATGACGGTAGCTTGACAATTCACAATATAATTTTCCTTTTTCCCGTATTTTTAACACCCATCTCCTGCAAAAATATAGCCGGCGTTCAGCGTATTGCTGAGGTTAGCGGGGTCGCTAAGATCAGCGGCGTTCGCCTTTTTCTTCTTATTCTTCTCATGGCCAGTAATCCGTGTCACGACTGAGCCATTATGTTGCATCGGCAATATCGTTACGTGCCAAGGTTAAATTATTCCAGATAACATCTCCCGCCAGTTGGCTGCCAGCGAATATGGGCTTGGCTCTCTGATATTACCCGCAAAAAAACGAGAGCGACACAACATGAAAGAGCTGAGCGAGGCTTGTACCAATATTCAATACGTAACGTCAACGTTTTATTGAATTCAAATACGACAATCGGTCTGTGAGTGATGGAATGCCACATTCTGAATCGTGATCAGATAGGCAAGCCCGATTTTACTATTGACCCGAAGTAATCAAAATTGGACCAAGGAGAAATACGTCTTTGAAGTAATAGATCTAATGAATATGGTCGAATTCTTGTAAAATTTCTCTAAAACTACGGATTTTCTCACAAGGTAGCCAGGTAAATTAATTATTTAGTCGATGTTTGTTAAAGGATAACTATTCTGTAATTTTATGTATGTCTTTGAAGAATTTATCAAGCAGAATTGTGTATAGAAACAGTGAGACTCTGTTATTTTTAATAAAATACTCATAACTGCTGTTATGTCAATCTAGATATTTTATCAGATTTATGATCATAGTACCGAGATACAGGGAGTCAGGCTGATGGAATATGGTGTGTAACCAGAGGGTTCACCCTCAGCATGAATACTGGCATCTAGGTTTTGGATATCGCAAAAGCCTTTGACAAGGCGTCACACGCGGGCCTCCTCTATAAACTAAGCTGGAAGGAAAGGACTTCTGGATCAAAATTAACGTTTTGTCAACAACATGGAAAGTATGGACCGGTGTTCCTCAGGGCTCGGTCCTAGGACCAATCATTTACTCGTTTGTATCCATGACGTTACTTGCCGCAGCAACTGTACCCTGTCGCCAGGTCGTGTACTGGTGATCTGGTTCACGATAGGTTGCAGGGTGCGGTGGAGGAAGTGCTAGAGTGGACGGAACGGTAGCTCATTAAAATTAATCATTTGAAAATGCAAGCTATTTATTGTACCAAAAAACGTCGCCGCTCCCCTCCCTCAGCTGAGGTTTCGGTAGACTGAAATCGTATGCCATGGAAAAATTCTGCCAAGTATCTCGGTGTCACCCTTGATAAAGGCAAGACTTGGCAGAAGCATCAGCGTTGAAAAAAAAAATTAGAAATTACGTTTCGGCAACTACCAGTATGTCCCTTGTTATGTAGATCTTCCAAATTGAGTTTCACGAACAAAGCTTGACTATATAGAATGATTATTAGACCATATTAAACATATGCGGCTTGGTGTTTTCTTGCAATGGCGTGTCTCAAATGAAACAATACACAGAGACCTTGTAGTCAAGCGGAATCGCACAGCAACCCTCTTTTGCGTGACTCAGTAGACTACACAGTGTAGCAAGTTTGTGACCACGGCCGGATACAAATGAAAAAAAATAATTTTGGAGCTAAATCAAGTGATGTATGACGTATTTCTTGATTTAATATGGGAAATAGGGCCGCATCTTTCAAAAACCGTATAATTTTTCTCTAAGTTTTTTGCACCCCGGCTTAGTAAAATCTGGCCATAGCCTATCAGATTTCCTAGGTGCCACGCACGTAGAGGAAGTTCATGATTTAACGAATATCTTACAAGCGTTTTCGACCAAAAAAACTATTCGAGCTTTCCATTAAAAACAAAAACTCACCTTTATCGGGCGGTTCCGGCGACTGTCCTACATCCAAGATGGCTGATCTGCCACACCTCTGCTTTTTCGCGTTGACGGTGCAAGTGACACTAGATAGTCCTCTAATTACACGGCTCTAGAACAAAAATATCAAAATTAGTCCTGCCGACACATAAACAACCTTGCATTGGTAAGCTTCAGTTTTTAATTATTAGGTGGTCCAACGAATTCAGACTAGGTAGAAGGTGTCAGTCAACGATTTGTGTATCCCTTAATTCTCATAGTCTGTAGTGACGACCACAATGTACTTGAGATAAGTAAATTTTTGTACAGTTCTGTCAGTAAATTCATATTTTTAGTGTTTTTTTTAAATGCGGTTTTGTGGTGTGAAATCAAGACATGATTTACAAAGAGCGGCACAGGTAGATGTTTTCACCGGTAAGTGTTATTAACCCTTAATTTGGTATTGTATCTTATACGATACTACATATTCAAATATCCCTGTTAACGATGCGAGTCAACATATCAAATCTCTTTTGCCGAAAATATGTTCATCCAAATGTGAGTCATGCTGTTAGAGACAAGCTGATAAAAGACGAAGTCAGTAGGAAAAGGAGTAAGGTGAAAAAGAAAAAACTTGAATGTAGCTGGACAAATGAACAGTTTGCTTTTCCAGTAGATATTCCAGAAGACAATTTTACCACGCCTGATAGAGTGAAAACGCCATACGAATACTTTCAGATGTTCTTCTCAGATGATTTATTACAAATGCTCGTTGACAACACTAATTTATACTCAGTTCAACAAACCGGCAAATCAATATGTGTCACACTCGAGGAAATTAAAGATTTTTTGGCTATTCAAATCCTGATGGGAATAGTCGAAATGCCAGCTTATACTGATTATTGGAGTCAAAAATTTAGATATAATGATATCGCGGAAATCATGTCGCTAAAACGTTATCAACAGATAAGAAGACACATTCACTTTGTTAACAACGCAAATCAGAACGACGATCCTTACTTCAAAATTAGGCCAGCTTTAGAAATAGTGAGAAGAAATTGTATGAGTGTAGAAGAAGGGAAAAAACAGAGTATTGATGAAATGATGGTACCATATAAAGGGAAGAAGGCCGGGTCAAAGCGGCAATATATAAAATCTAAGCCCAAAAAGTGGGGCTTCAAAATCTTTGTGAGAGCAGGTGTATCTGGATTGGTCTATGATTTTCTCATCTATGGAGGAGAAAAGACATTCAGAGAATATCACCAGTTTACCAGCGAAGAGAATACTTTAGGATTAGGAGCGAAAGTTATTCTTAGTCTATGCAAATCTATGAAAGCCCCTATCTGCTCGGCTGTGTATTTTGACAACTTCTTTACGTCTTTGGAATTGATGCACATACTGAGACAAAACTACGGAATTTTATCTCTCGGCACAATAAGATCCAATCGGCTGGGGATCTGTTCATTAGAAAACCACAAAGCCTTGGCGAAAAGAGGTCGAGGGTCATTTTGCTTCAAAAATGATAACGTCAACAAAATCAGTTGCGCTAAATGGTTTGACAATAAGGCAGTCATTCTTGTGAGCTCTTATGTTTCAGTAGAGCCAGTAGCTACTGCTACACGGTATACGAAACACAAAAAAGATAAAACTGATATACCATGTCCGAGTATTGTAAAACAGTATAACCGCCACATGGGTGGAGTTGACCTTATAGATATGTTAGTTTTACTTTTCAGAACTCGGCTGAAGACTCGTCGGTGGTATTTATCTATTTTTGCTCAAATGATAGATTTATGCATGAATAATGCTTGGCTTCTTTACCGTCGAGAAACTAAGCTGACGTGTGCAGAATCAGGGGGCAACGTGGAAAACATCAGTCTGAAAGAATTCAGATACTATGTCTCGAAATCATTGAGAATGAAAGGAAGATCAACTGACTCGAGAGTGAACGAGAATGTAGATATAAAACAAAGGATCAAACAAGCAGTTGTAGTTAGACCACCAATAGATGTAAGACATGACAGAGTCGATCACTTCCCGCAGTATATAAGCAAAGGTAGATGTCGATTATGCAAAAAGGGAGAAACTCATTGGGCGTGTACCAAGTGTGGCACAAGACTATGTTTAGTGAAAGATCGGAACTGCTTTTATACATTCCATCAGAGTAGTTGACAGGTTCCAGTGAACGACAAATTTTTTGTTCAATTATGAAAGATGTTTTCGTTTATTTGTGCTTAGAGGTTGCCGGTTTCTTATTTCATGCAAATGTTGTCCATTATAAACAATCAATAAATTATTTTACATAATTTTCTTGTATCCTTTTATATAACTTAACAATTGGCAGTGTATCTCTTAGCATACATTACATTGTAGCAAACAACTTCACTCAAATTGGTGATGTATCTTATCGGATACATCCTATATCTGCTCAAAATTCCATAAAAATCACAATTTTTCTCTTATAATCACTTATTGGGATGCCAATAAATATATCAACATCCACTGTTATCAGAAAAATTGCAAAACATGGCTTTGCCAATTTAAGGGTTAACGGGTGATTTTTTAAGAGGTATAGGATTTGATTTTCAAAAAAAAAACACAAAAAATTTGAAAAAACGATTAAATCTTTATTTGAGTCAATAGAACGGTCGATATAATTTAATGTTTAAAGATTATTTCATGTAAATGTTGGACGCGGTTCCGCTTTAGATGGCCCATGCGCAAGGTCCAATTTTGGCACACTCTCTCCAACATATCGGCCGGTATCTCACGAATAAATGCTTCAATATTGCCTTCCAGTACGTCAATCGTTGCCGGTTTATCCCTGTAGACATTAGCCTTAACATGGCCCCACAAGAAATAGTCCAACGGCGTTAAATCACACGATCTAGGCGGCCAATTGGCGGGCCCCAAACGTGAGATAAACTGTTCACCGAACTCGCCTCTCAATAGGGCCATTGTTTCGTGTGCGGTGTGGCATGTTGCACCGTCTTGTTGAAACCACATGTCAGCCAAGTCCAGCTCTTCCATTTTGGGCAAAAAAAAGTTTGTTATCATCGCACGGTAGCGCTCGCCATTCACAGTTACGTTCGGCCATTGTCGTCTTTGAAGAAGTACGGCCCGATGATACCACCGGCCCATAATCCACACCAAACAGTGATTTTTTCGGGATACATTGGTAGCTCTTGCAATGCTTTTGGCTGGTCTTCACTCCAGATGAGGCAATTTTGCTTGTTAACGTATCCATTCAACCAGAAATGAGCTTCGTCGCTGAACACAATTTTTCGTTAAAAATGTGGATCTTCCTCCAACTTTGCCAGCGCCCATTCACCAAATTGGAAACGTTGTGGGAGGTCGTGTGGCTTCAATTCTTGCACCAGCTGTATCTTATGAGGTTTTACATCCAAATCCTGTCGCAAAATTTTCCACGTAGTGGAGTAACAGAGGCCCAATTGCTGCGAACGGCGTCGAATCGACATTTCATGGTCATCACTAACACTGGCGGATACAACCGCAATATTTTCTTCAGTCCTCACTCTACGTCTGCGTGTTGGTGGTTTAATGTCCAATAATGTAAACTGGGTTCGAAATTTAGTCACAAGCTTCCGAATAGCTCCCTCAGTTGGCCGACCAAATTGCCCATAAATTGGAAGCAGTGCTCGATGCACTCTCTCAACCGAGCATGAATTTTGATAGTAAAATTCAATAATTTGCAAGCGTTGTTCGTTCGTAAGTCGATTCATGGTTAAATTATAGACTAAACTGAACAAGTTTGACAATGACACAAGACACGATTCACGCGTCATCGGTCAAAAACAGTGTTGCCAAAAAGATACTAGCAAAAAAATCACCCATTATTATGTTGATTCAACGTTGTCGCTTTGGTAGGCAAATGAGTCATAAGTATACACTAAAACTCTGCAATTTTTGCGACAAACAATGTAATATAAACATACATACAGGCTAGACTCCTGATCTATTTGAATTTCTTGGACCGGCTAGTCTTAATCGCCATCAACCAAATCAGTTTATCTCATCATTGGACAGCACAGCAACAAAGCAGTATGCCCAAACAAGAAACAGGTCATCAACTGCCCACGCTGGCAAAAAGTAGACGCTTTCATGTATATCAAAGTAAACTTTCCAGATACAAAGAGCATTGTTATTCTCGGAGCTCCATTGAGTGCGCTCTTTTAACGATGAACCGTGTCTGACGTTCTGGTGGTTTTCTCTGCAAACGAATATGTTTCTTGTTCCTTTTTTTGCCTTCTGGCGAATCGGGAACGGCCAAGGCCCTATTTGCGGCATCATAAATCTCTGCGGAAAATCAGCAGTGACAACTGTTTGCGAGACGCATACTGATCAAAATCGACTATTTTCAAGACCATAGGCGTATCTTTTATCAGCAAACGACCAGCAGAACTGAAAAAAGTGGTTTTGGTGAATTGTATCACATTCTTGCAACTTCAAAAAATACACTCCAAGCATAATCCTTGTACGAGCCCCTTCCCACTTCAGTTGGCCCAACTATTGAAATCTTAGTTTTTGTTCTTATCAAACACAAATAATAAAAATCTAGCAGGGTTATAGATTCAAAATATTAACAATGAATATTGTGATAATATATAGTAGAAAACACCATCTCCCTAATCAAATTTGCAGCATAAAAATAACACATGTTGCAATTACAGTATATCAACCTATTTTCATTTCAATGCAAAATAAGTCTATAACGCATAGGTGGCTGTGAAAAATAAAAGCCATGACAATTGTTTTTATTAATCACAGCTGTCAGAATACGTTTAAAATAGTTTTGGGTAGTTAAGGTTTTCAAAATGGGTAGAGGAAAGGTTATTAGTGAGAAAATTCGGTTACTGATAATTAAATTTTTTAATTGTGGGAGATCAAACTCAGAAATTGCAACTTTGTTAGACTTATCGCGGTACAGTGTGAGAAAAATTGTTAGAAGATAGAACTAGATCAGTTAATATTAAGCCACAATATGTGAAAAAAGGAATATCACAAATGCCGACCGAAGAGCATTAAGAAGAATAATCGTGAAAAACAGGCTTGCCAATTATTTACAATTAAGTGCTCTATGGAGTGACACCATATTCACAATTTCTTCTTTAGAAAAATTCATTTTCAAACTTGATAGTTTGTAATTAATCAACAATGTATTTATTTCCAAGGATGATGCGATATTTTAGGGAATTAAGCCGTTCCATAAAAGACCTGCTAATAACCGAAAAAATAGCCGTAAAAACCCTTAAGTGTGCAGTATCAAAAAAAAGCTTATAAAAAATTGAATCCAAACTTGCATAAATATGATGCATTTGAAATTTTTGAGAAAAACTACAATTTGCGTTTTTGACCACCCTGTAAGAGCAAAAATTGATATCTGAAAAAGTAAGAAATAAGATAAAAGCTGAGGTGTTTAGGTTTTTTTTTGATTTCAAATTTCAAAATAGCGGACTGAGGAGTTGCCGAAGTGGGTTTTTTCTGGATAAAACACCTTATATCTCAGTAGCTACCAAAACCCCATAGTATGTCATATCAATTTTCTTCTTTTGAATTGATTTATCCTAATATGCAATAAAATTTGAGGCATTCCATTTGAAAAATCACAACATTGATATGTAGGTCAAAATTGGGACACCCTGTATAGTAGCCAATACTTTAGCAATGCGCCCTCAAATGTCATGTATAACCTCCCATAAATAGATTTTCCCAAAATGTATTTGTTTATGAGTAATATTCCGTCCACACATGGATGGGCCACCCTGTATGTGATATCGCGCTCACGTCGTAAGTGCATATCACGCCGTGTGCTACCTACAAGTCCCTAGGATCCATTACCAAATATTTACAACCCCGTGGCGATCGGCAAATGCAACCGATAGGTACGCGATTCATCTGCTGAAAATGCAGGGGCGCTTGTGGTAAACATTTTTCTATCGTTCCAAGTGTTACGTGAAGATCTATGGAAGTGTATTATTATACTAACATCAAAAAATTATGATACGCCCTTTCTCACCATCTACAACCCTCTACCTCCCAATTTTTAAAAATTATCAGGATCCTCGTACTCTCTTTATTAGTATTCATTTCAATATGTTCAAATGTTTCAACATACAACAGAGGAGATGACAATACATATATAGAATTTCCCCGTGCAAAAGAAGCATGGAATGAAACAACAGAAACTTCAAGTTTGACAGTCTGCCACGGTAAATAAAGGCAGCGTAAGTAAAGTTTTGTTTCCATGGCCAACTTACAGTTTGAGGTACATATTAACTCTGAAATTTGCAGTAGATTTCATTCGTTTTCGCTAATTTGTTTTTTGAATTAAAAGGGCGTCAAACTAGTTTTAAAAGAAGATCAACTTGTTGTGTGCCAAGTACCTTTCTAGAACTGTCCGTTCATGATTTTAGCCGAAGAATTCATATGAAAGCCGACGTAAAGAATGTGCGTGCAAGGCGATGTAAAAAATGGTCGAGCTGCTCGCACTCCTTCAAGCAACCAACCGGTTAGTTAAATAAATTACCAAGGTAATGCACAACAGAAAAGCCAATCCATAAATTGTTGTGTAAGAGAAAGGAGAGATGGTATGCGAACCGTTCGGCCAAGTTTTTTTTTTCTGTCGGTTTATTTTTATTTTTGGCAACGATCCCTGATTATCGGGTGCTCTTTGAACGCCGACGCACCAATGCTCGCGCCTGCTCGGTCAAAGTCGCAATGTTATTGGATTGATTCCACGTTATTTATTGGTATTGCTATCTTCTCCCACGCCTACTGGTGAGGAAGTATTGTAATGCGACATGTACATCACGAAAAACCATGTTACTCATTTCTGTCGGTCTGTCTGGCCGCTAATTTTATCACCGCCTATAACTTGAGGAGTGCCGGTAGGCGGATTTTGATGAAATTTTCATACATGGTTACTAGTATGGTTTATCTGAAGTCACTTGAAATAGCATAAAAACCTTTGGTCGGCGCGTCCTTTGTAATTTCATGACGTATCATAGGCGTGCGGTTATTTATTTAGAACGATAATAATAATGTTTTTATATCACAATAAATGGATTTTACTATCTTCTTATTTTTTTGATTTGGGATAAAAAATACTTATATTGGGAGTTTAATTTATGTTGACTGAAAGTTAAGAAATGGAAAAATTACAGAATTCCAACGTTTGACATAGGCAAATATTTACATAGCAGGTAGGTATATAAAAAGGTATATAAGGACTTACATTATAGGTATTTATATATCATCCTCGCCTTCGGAGCTGTCGCTAGAGTCATCTTGTAGAGGAATTACAACGGGATTTACAGGAGGCAAAACACAATATTCATTTTCTTTTTCAATAATATGCCTAGAACACTGCTTCCATAGGTCTGTGGCAGCAATATGAGATACTGCATCTCTTATTGTGGCCAATAGCGATTCACTTAATTGAGGGGTCTGATTATGTTTTCTTACTTTTTTTTTAAAGCAGCCCAGACCAAAATCAAATCAATAATGTCTCGTTTTTTTGTGCCAGTATTCGGAATTTTGTTTTTCTGTCGGGAATGGTATGGCGCATTGTCCATAATAATCACTGAATTTGGGGAAATGTTTGGTATTAACTGCTGCTCTATCCACTTTTCAAATAAGTCGGAGGTCATGTCCTCATGATAGTCGGCACATGATTCTTTGATATTTTTGGCAGATAACAGCAAGGCATTAGGTATAAATCCATTTTCACTGCCAGCATGGAGGATAATGATTCGTTTTCCACGGTTGCATGGTGCATTTAAAATGCACTTGTTGCTGTCGTCAACCCAGCCGTACTGCACAACATCATGGGTATCATACCACGTTTCATCCAGGTAAATCAGATTTCTTTTCTGCTCTCTATAGATTTTAACTTTGTGCAAAAATTCTTGGCGCAATTCAACGATTCGAGACGACTCCATAATCACCATTCTTTTATCTAATTTTTTGTATTGAAAACCACACAGTTTTACAATACAGTGCAGTGAGTCTAAGCATTTGTAATTATAAAAATCTTCAGGATAATCTTTCAATTTATCCCGTATCATTTCCAACGTGCGCACCAAATTTTCTTTATAAAATCCGTATATTAGACGACGAATATCTTCCTGAAAACCCACGTCTATTCTTTTTAATTTTTGCCCTATGCGCTTTCTGTGGAAGGAATGGTTGACTACATCTCCCCTTTTTATAACCCGATAAATGGTAGACCGACTGATTTTTGTCAGGATACAAATTCTGTTTAAAACTTGATTTTGCGAGGAATCTGGATTTTCGTTTTTCAGACAATCATACATATTTAGGATTACTCTTTGGGTCTGTTCCTCTAAATCTTTATGAAAGAATTCTGCCTGCACAGGTTCATCAACCATCTCCTCGTGGCTTGGAGCATTTTCCCAAGGTCTCCAAAGAGCCATATTTAGGACACACAAGAACAATCAACACAACAATTAAATCAACAAGTAAACTGAGTATTCAAAAGTCAAAAACACACAAACTAATAAAATCTATGAAAAAACACGGACAGACTAAAGAAAACACGTTTATTCACCGCTACACGGCACTGGCTAAACTGTTTCAATTTTCAGTAGCCACCTGGACTTGTTCAGAGCTCTGAAATACACGCTTTCTCATTGGCTATGTCCACGCATAGGCGTGCTTTACTCCACGTGGACCGGTGAAACTGCCTTTGATCTTATACGGGCGATATTTGCTGCGAAATTTGGCGATTTTTGCAGCAACAGAGCGTGTTAAATATAGATATATAAAACGCACCCGGTGTTTCAAGTGTTTCAAGTGACTTCAGATAAAGTATACGTCAATGATGAAAAATCTTTGCAGTTTTTGAAAATCGGTCCAGTTGGGGAGCTAGAGGCAAAACAACGAAAAAAATTAAAATCGCTCAAACTTCGGTTTCTGAGGTTTCATGGGTTCCTGATCATTTTCGGAATTTTTTTTTGGTGGGGTTGGAATCTGGGGCTTGTACGGGGTAGGGCATTGTAACTGTAACGTCTTTAGTATTAGTCAAAGACATTCTTTAAGAAGCTTCTGATCACGGTTACACGGGAAAATTAAATGATAGAGGTCCAATGTATCGTACAATGTGCTCCTAATAATTCGTGCACGGCACGATGGTATACTTTATCTGAAGTCACTTGAAACACTGTGAAATACCGCGTGCGTTTTATATATCTATATTTAACACGCTCTGTTGCTGCAAAAATCGCCAAATTTCGCAGCAAAATAAGAGATCAAAGGCAGTTTTACCGGTCCACGTGGAGTAAAGCACGCCTATGCGTGGACATAGCCAATGAGAAAGCGTGTATTTCAGAGCTCGGAACAAGTGCAGGTGGCTACTGAACATTGAAACAGTTTAGCCAGTGCCGTGTAGCGGTGAATAAACGTGTTTTCTTTAGTCTGTCCGTGTTTTTTCATAGATTTTATTAGTTTGTGTGTTTTTGACTTTTGAATACTCAGTTTACTTGTTGATTTAATTGTTGTGTTGATTGTTCTTGTGTGTCCTAAATATGGCTCTTTGGAGACCTTGGGAAAATGCTCCAAGCCACGAGGAGATGGTTGATGAACCTGTGCAGGCAGAATTCTTTCATAAAGATCTAGAGGAACAGACCCAAAGAGTAATCCTAAATATGTATGATTGTCTGAAAAACGAAAATAACAGATTCCTCGCAAAATCAAATTTTAAACAGAATTTGTATCCTGACAAAAATCAGTCGGTCTACCATTTATCGGGTTATAAAAAGGGGAGATGTAGTTCAACCATTCCTTCCACAGAAAGCGCATAGGGCAAAAATTAAAAAGAATAGACGTGGGTTTTCAGGAAGATATTCGTCGTATAATATACGGATTTTATAAAGAAAATTTGATGCCCACGTTGGAAATGATACGGGATAAATTAAAAGATTATCCTGAAGATTTTTATAATTACAAATGCTTAGACTCACTGCACTGTATTGTAAAACTGTGTGGTTTTCAATACAAAAAATTAGATAAAAGAATGGTGATTATGGAGTCGTCTCGAATCGTTGAATTGCGCCAAGAATTTTTGCACAAAGTTAAAATCTATAGAGAGCAGAAAAGAAATCTGATTTACCTGGATGAAACGTGGTATGATACCCATGATGTTGCGCAGTACGGCTGGGTTGACGACAGCAACAAGTGCATTTTAAATGCACCATGCAACCGTGGAAAACGAATCATTATTCTCCATGCTGGCAGTGAAAATGGATTTATACCTAATGCCTGGCTGTTATCTGCCAAAAATATCAAAGAATCATGTGCCGACTATCATGAGGACATGACCTCCGACTTATTTGAAAAGTGGATAGAGCAGCAGTTAATACCAAACATTTCCCCAAATTCAGTGATTATTATGGACAATGCGCCATACCATTCCCAACAGAAAAACAAAATTCCGAATACAGGCACAAAAAAACAAGACATTATTGATTTTATGAAGGATAAGGGAATGGAAATACCACAAAAATCAACCAAAGCCATATTATTGGATCTTATTGAAAGACAAAAATTTGAAAAAGAGTATGTTGTTGACAATCTGCTTCAGCAAAATGGCCATGAAGTATTACGTCTACCTCCCTATTACTGCATTTTTAACCCGATTGAGTTGGTCTGGGCTGCTTTAAAAAAAAAAAGTAAGAAAACATAATCAGACCCCTCAATTAAGTGAATCGCTATTGGCCACAATAAGAGATGCAGTATCTCATATTGCTGCCACAGACCTATGGAAGCAGTGTTCTAGGCATATTATTGAAAAAGAAAATGAATATTGTGTTTGGCCTCCTGTAAATCCCGTTGTAATTCCTCTACAAGATGACTCTAGCGACAGCTCCGAAGGCGAGGATGATATATAAATACCTATAATGTAAGTCTTTATATACCTTTTTATATACCTACCTGCTATGTAAATATTTGCCTATGTCAAACGTTGGAATTCTGTAATTTTTCCATTTCTTAACTTTCAGTCAACATAAATTAAACTCCCAATATAAGTATTTTTTATCCCAAATCAAAAAATAAGAAGATAGTAAAATCCATTTATTGTGATATAAAAACATTATTATTATCGTTCTAAATAAATGCCGCACGCCTATGATACGTCATGAAATTACAAAGGACGCGCCGACCAAAGGTTTTTATGCTATTTCAAGTGACTTCAGATACACCATACATCGTCGTGGAGGCAACTACCGGCTCGGCCAGCTGCCAACTGGTATGCGGTGGTGTCGTCACTGACACACCCCTACAGGAGAAATATTTATACACTAAGTGACATATAAATCCGAACACCCAGTTTAAATGGTTTTATTTTAATAAAATTTTGTATAAGTACTTAATGAAGCATAATAAGTAAATGATAAAAATTTCAAAATGATTGCACTGCTTTAAAGCCCTTTGACCTTTAATAATGTGTGGATGCACCCTGATGTGCTACGCATTCTCCAACGCGCCTAGGCATGCTTCTGATTAGGTGGTCAATGTCCTCCTGTGGTATCTCATTCCAGGCAACCACCAACTCCTCTCGAAGTGCTTCTAGAGTCTGAGGAGGACGTTGCAAATTGAATAATCTCCTACCCATCATATCCCACACGTGCTCAATTGGAGATAAGTCGGGAGATCTTGGTGGCCATGGTAACAATGTGACATCATTATGTTGAAAGAAGTCTATTGTGACTCTTGCAACATGTGGTCGGGCATTATCTTGTTGGAAAGTTGGATCTGCCAGGGTGTCAAGATAGGGTAAAAGATGGGGTTCTAGAACTTCGTGGATATAACGCTGCGCGTTCATGTTACCTCTGATGAAGATTAAAGGTGACCTGGAACCATAAGCTATAGCACCCCAAACCATAACTCCAACAGTGTGATGAACATGTCTTTCAACAAAAAACTGTGGATTCCTCCTTTCACCACGTCGCCTTCTAACTCTGGCACGACCATCGTGCATGCCTAAATAAAATCGAGACTCGTCACTAAAGACAATACTGTTCCATTCCTGATCCCAGAGTGACCGTTGTCTGCACCACTCAAGGCGATTACGTCGGTGTTCTCGAGTTAAAGGGAGGACCCAGTGCGGCCGGTATGAAAACAAGCCAAAACTTCCCATTCGTCGGTAAACACTTCGCATGCCAACAGGTCTTCCGTGTTCTGCAAACCATTCACTTGCAATGAACCTGGTAGTGGAGAAACGGTCCCTTAAGGCCAATAATCTTAGGCGGCGATCTTCACGGTCTGTTGTCCTACGGCGGCGTCCAGTGCCCCTTGCTCTATGCGTACGGCCTTCTCGAAGCCATGCCTGACAACACCTAACCACAGTGTCTACACTTCTTTGCACTCTAACTGCAATTGCCCGAAAAGAAAGTCCAGCTTCCCGAAGTCCCACTATACGGCCCCTATCAAACTCACTAAGTTGACGAAATCATACAGGTCCCCGTATTCTAGGCATCGTAACCGATCGTAAAGGATGTCAAGAACCAAAATCCGCCAACGTTGATTCTTTACTGCGGCTGGAATATTCATTTTTAGGGGGTTAGTGAATTAAAAAAAAGCAGTATAAAAACCGGAATGTCCAACTGAAGGCTGAAAATTTGTTCACTTGTTCTTTACAGTAACATAAATACATTCACCAACTTTTATTAAAATAAAAGCATTTAAACTGGGTGTTCGGATTTATATGTCACTTAGTATATATTTTAGCAATATTTAGATATTAGGAGTAAGTGGTTCCGCTTTAAGCGTTCTACGATGCGTTTGAAAGTGATGACTTAACTGTTTTTAGGATCCTTAAATGTACCATCCATTCCGTCAAACCTTTAATTTGTGTTACTCCATCTATGATGGATCTCTGAATATTTCATTAAGTAGATTGACTCAGTAATGACGCATTGGTATTATACCACCGACTCGGACTGACAAACTGAGGTGAATGAACTTGTGTGATACAGATATCTTTAAGCAACAAAAAGTTCGCGAGTTTAATTCTTCCATCGTTTAGGTAGTAGTAGATTTCCTTGATACGACTACTGTTTACTCCTATTTGCTATTTGAGATACCGTGATCATGTTACCGTCATCTGGCTCGAATCCTCTATAGCTTTATATGGAAGAAATCTCCGGTTGCAAAAACATAGCGTTCACATCAGACATTCCAATTATTCTTCCTATGGTCCGACCGCGAGTGAAAAATAAAGAAAACGAAGCACGAGGAGCGAGCAGTCCAATCCGAGGCAATAACCTGCGGATGTGATGCCCTAATAAAAATTCTAGCCAGCATCGGCATCTCGACGGATAAAAAGAATCAGGACTCGATACGTTTCATTAATCTTATCAATCGATCCAGCCGGTTCGCCGGTTCCCCAGAGCTCATGCCGGTAAAAAGTGGCGACTACACTCGGTTTTCTTGAAGTTGGAGTCTCTCTGTCTCCGTCTGTCTTGATATTCCAGTCAGACCGGACAAGAAAACGTGACGTCGTTAGATACCGGAGAAGTAATGAGCTCTGATTTTGTTGGTTATTGTTTGAAAAATAGCTGGACGGAGATTACAGAGAAGACAGTCACGCATTTCGTTCTACGCTATGATCATACGTTCTCCCATTATCCGAGTATCCAGACGCGATATGTTTTATTTTTTCGACTAAACCGGTGGCGAAGAGGTTAACTTTGTGCAAATTCAGTATAGACAATTATCTGTTTAGGATAGGTGCCGGATCGGTTATAACGGCGCTCCATCTTAGGACGAAATGAATGATCAGGTTCGCCAAAAATACTGCAACATTGCATCATTGGTTCGCTTGGCAACACCGCATCTCGTACATTCCAAGGCAAGGTTTCCACATCCATGATCTTAGATGACCGATTTTGGTCAGTACCCATCTAGTGCTCATTGGGGAGTGACGTCTCGCTTCGAAACAGTGTTAATTTGTAATGCGTAATAGTATTTAAATAGATATTGGAGAAATTGATTAAACATCAGGTTTATCATTATTTCTCTAATAATGATTTCTTTCCCAAGTGTCAATCTGGTTTCCGCAGTGGTTTTAGTACAACTACAGCTTTAGCAAGGGTTTTAGATGACATCATTGCTTCGCTTGATAAGGGAGATGCTTCAGCACTTGTATCATTAGATTATTCTAAGGCGTTCGATAAAATAGATCATGAGCTTTTATGTGCAAAATTGAAGTTTTTTGGTTTTTCAGACATACCTCTAATGTTTTTTATAACATATCTTTCAAATCGTAAACAAGTAGTAGAGATAGACAACACTATATCTAGTCCGATTGATATAACATCAGGTGTCCCTCAGGGTTCAGTTTTAGGGCCCTTGTTGTACTTAATTTATACTATAGACTTGGGTAGATCTGTGAAAAACTCTTCTGTGATGTGCTATGCCGATGATACACAGATATATAAGAGCTTTAATAGTAACACTTTACATACTTCAATCAATGAGCTTAATGATGATTTGGAGGCAATAGTAGGATACTCAAATGGTAACAATCTTAAGCTCAATAAGGATAAGTGCTCAGTGATGCTTTTTTGTCCTGATGTCAAACGTAACACTATATTGAATTCTCTTGATGTAAAAATCGACAAGGAGCGTCTAGCTGTCGTAAATGCTACAAACAATTTAGGGTTGATTATTGATTATACTTTACGGTTTAAGGAGCATGTTTCGTCTATCTTAAAAAAATGTTATGCAACTTTGCAGTGTTTTTATGTCAATCGCTCTATTTTGAATTTTAAAGTTAGAAAAAAGTTATATGAGGCTATTATATTTCCAAGCTTATTTTACTGTAGCACTGTATTCTATCATTGTCTTGATTGCTATCACAAAAGCAAGACTCCAAAAACTTCTAAATACTTGTTGTCGATATGTATTTAATCTCAAGAAGTATGATCATGTTTCCTTAAAGAGATTTCAGCTTGGTTGGATGTGTATAGAAAATGCTTGCAAGTACCATATAGCAGTGTTTACACATAAGATCGTATCTTCTCGATCCCCCTTGTATCTTTATGAGAAATTTGTTTTCAGACGAAATAATTCAGACATTGATTTCAGACACAAAAAAAGACTAGAGATCCCTATGTATAAAACAACTTTATGTTGTAGTTCATACACTTACAATGCTATCCTGATTTATAACGAATTAGATGACAATATAAAGGATTGGCCAGTAAACAGATTTCGTAAGCATGTGAAACAGATTTATTTGTCATTGTAGTAATTGTGGAAAAGTTAGTTTTTAAGTCTTATATTTTATTTTATTTTTACGTAATATATGTGGGTATATATTATGTATGTCAGGAAGCTATCAAGCTCATTGTTTTGAAGCGTCTTTTGCTGCTTGTCAAAGTTTCCTTTGATTAAGTATTTCAATTTATTATTTGGGTAGGTTAAGTAGAGTAGCCAAGAGCTAGACTTCGCCTATGTAGAGGTCACATTATGTTGTAGTTTATATAACGTGCCTAATAAAGACATTTTATTATTATTATTATTTGTAACAATAACGCAGGATGTGTTGATTTCATCACCTTCGGTGGAAATCAAAGATAATTCTAAGATAAATTAAAGCACCAAGTCGCATCAAAATTGAAATAAAAATTCCTAAATCTTCGAAGAGACCTCCTTCTTGGGTTTGACAGTAACCTCACCTATTGTAGAACATTTTCTGCTGCAACATATTGGCGACGCAACAGATTGCACGAAATTCGGCGTCACCGTTGCTAGGCAATGTGGTGATGACCTTTCGCTCTTCAACCAGCTTCTACCTCTTTCTAGCATGTGTTGATACACACATCTCTCTCGTACACATTAAACTCAAGCCGTCAGACAAATATGGTTTTCCCTGTATAGAGATTTAGACTATACTAAGTGATATATAAATCCGAACACCCAGTTTAAATGGTTTTATTTTAATAAAAGTTGGTGAATGTATTTATCTTACTGTAAATAACAAGTGAAAAAATTTTCAGCCTTATCAGTTGGACATTCCGGTTTTTATACTGCTTTTTTTTAATTCACTAACGCTCTAAAAATGAATATTTCAGCCGCAGTGAAGAATCAACGTTGGCGGATTTTGGTTCTTGACATCCTTTACGATCGGTTACGATGCCTAAAGTACGGAGACCTGTACGATTTCGTCAACTTAGTGAGTTTGATAGGAGCTGTATAGTGGGACCTCGGGAAGCTGGACTTTATTTTCGGGCAATTGCAGTTAGAGTGCAAAGAAGTGTAGACACTGTGGTTAGGTGTTGTCAGGCATGGCTTCGAGAAGGCCGTACGCAAAGAGCAAGGGGCACTGGACGCCCCCGTAGAACAACAGACCGTGAAGATCGCCGCCTAAGATTATTGGCCTTAAGGGACCGTTTCTCCACTACCAGGTCCATTGCAAAATGAATGGTTTGCAGAACACGGAAGACCTATTGGCATGCGAAGTGTTTACCGACGAATGAGAAGTTTTGGCTTGTTTTCATACCGGCCGCACTGGGTCCTCCCTTTAACTCGAGAACACCGACGTAATCGCCTTGAGTGGTGCAGACAACGGTCTCTCTGGGATCAGGAATGGAACAGTATTGTCTTTAGTGACGAGTCTCGATTTTGTTTAGGCATGCACGATGGTCGTGCCAGGGTTAGAAGGCGACGTGGTGAAAGGAGGAACCCACAGCTTTTTGTTGAAAGACATGTTCATCACACTGTTGGAGTTATGGTTTGGGGTGCTATAGCTTATAGTTCCAGGTCACCTTTAATCTTCATCAGAGGTAACATGAACGCGCAGCGTTATATCCACGAAGTTCTAGAACCCCATCTTTTACCCTATCTTGACACCCTGGCAGATTCAACTTTCCAACAAGATAATGCCCGACCACATGTTGCAAGAGTCACAATAGACTTCTTTCAACATAATGATGTCACATTGTTACCATGGCCACCAAGATCTCCCGACTTATCCCCAATTGAGCACGTGTGGGATATGATGGGTAGGAGATTGCTCAATTTGCAACGTCCTCCTCAGTCTCTAGAAGCACTTCGAGAGGAGTTGGCGGTTGCCTGGAATGAGATACCACAGGAGGACATTGACCACCTGATCAGAAGCATGCCTAGGCTCGTTGGAGAATGCGTAGCACATCAGGTTGCATCCACACATTATTAAAGGTCAAAGGGCTTTAAAGCAGTGCAATCATTTTGAAATTTTTATCATTTACTTATTATGCTTCATTAAGTACTTATACAAAATTTTATTAAAATAAAACCATTTAAACTGGGTGTTCGGATTTATATGTCACTTAGTATATATGGCCTGCTAATGCAAAGTTTAGCCAAGCAGGAACCTCATACATTACAAAATTAATTTACACTGATTTATCAAATTGGCCCTATTACACTGCGTAATTATTCTCAGTAAACTAAGCTCAAATATTTTATCAACTGAAATTACCAAGTAGTAAGTTCATAACTTTTTCCGAGAGTTAAATGCTAACAGCAGAGTTGGTCCAAATTACGCTTGAATCCAATTTTCCCCTCGAGCGAGCATACAGCCTGTATATGCATGCAGCTAATATTAAGCTTCGTAGCCGTCGTGTTTGGAGCTTGCAGCTCGCGAAACTGGGTCAAGCGTATGCATTATTTAATATTTCATAACAGCGCTTCCGTTTCACTCCCCATTAAAACAATACTCTCATGTGCAAGTGGACTGTATTTTGCAGGGTCACCAAAACAGCCATTACTGTTGAACTATGCGACAAGGGTGTACCCAGAGGAGGGCAAGGGGGGACAGCAGCCTCCCTTTTCCCAGTTGGATTGAATGGAAAAAACATTTAAAAAAATTGTGTTATTCATTCAGGGTTCAAGTAAATGGAGTACATGGAGGCAAAATGCTTAGATAAAAATTGAACTTGGACAGTTTGGGAATTTAAAGTATTTCCGAAGTCGTTTTCATTTTTTCCTGGCTTTAGTCAAAAATAAAACTTTTCAAACATCTACATTGTCAACAGATTTCAAACAAATTACACAATAACATTACCACTTTTCCTCTTCTATACGGTGGCATGATTAGAATTTCGATCTGACATTTCAGCTATAAGCACAGCCGACGTCAACTACGAGCCGTGAACAAAGAAATCTGGCAACGTAGGTGGTAGTGTTACTCCCGCCGCTGCTTGCTGCATCGACGCAACTCGTGCTCAAAACGCTGAGAAAACATAACCTTTTCAATTTGTGATTTTGGAATCCCAGAGGCTGTAATTAAGAGAAAAGCTTGTTTTCTAAGCCTCAAAGTGTGTGTATGTATTCAAAGTGATCGGTGACTATAATATATGAGATATAGACTCCAGTTGTAGTGCTTCTGTGCTTTAAAAATAAACTAAGAAGTGTGACTGTGGCTGTTCGCGCCTCAGGACGCTAAGGATTTCAACTATTGAAAACGTGCAAATTCAGGTTGTATTTTTCTTTTTTCATTTATCAAGTATTTGATACAGACAATATGCCTCGTTGTTGCTGTGTTCCTTTATGCAATGCAAACTATAATTCTGCTTTAAAAACAGAAAGCTATGTTTCAACTTTTCGCTTCCCAAGTACCGAAAGTCTGAAAAACAAATGGCTAATGGCAATTCCCAGAAAAAATTGGACACCTTCAACATATTCAGCTGTGTGCAGTCGTCATTTTAGAGAATCGGATATCATCAGGACAGAAAATATAGTTTTGGCGGATGGAACAGTCCAAAATAATATATCCAAAATTTAAAGAAAATGCTGTTCCCTCCATTTTCCCAAACTTGCCATCATATCTTTCAAAAACTGAAGCACCCAAAAGAACTGACCCAATGCAAAGGAAACAAAAATTAATTGAGAAACATGAAAAAGCTATCCAGAATTTCGATGATATGGACAAGATCAAAGATAAATTTAGTTCAAAAATGTGGATTTGAAGTTATTTGTGTTGTTACTGATAATCACCGAATTAATAGAGCAATGTTCAGGAAATTAGCAAAGGATTCATCAGAAAATTATTCTATTCCAAATCCACATAATCCTGATAAGAACATATATTTAACTTATGATGTTGTGCATATTTTCAAGAGTATCAGAAATAATTGGATTAATTTAAAAAACCTAGACAAAACTTTTGTATATCCTAATTTTGACTATAATGATATTATTCAGTATGCGAAATTTGAAAACATTCGTGCTGTATATCAATTGGAAAAAGAAGCTGTAGTTAAGAAAGCATATAAATTAAATTATAAAACATTGCATCCAAATTCATTTGAAAGGCAAAATGTAAATTTTGTAGATACTTTATTCCATCACTCAACAATAGCTGCTATGAAAGAATTAAAGTTTAATGATGCTGCACACTTTTTGGAAATAATCAGGAATTGGTGGGATATTGTCAGTAATACAAGTGTAATAAATGGAGAATTGAAGCGAAACGAATTTTGTAAGCCTATTACCAATAAATATGATTATAGAGTACAATTTTTAAAAAAATTCCTGATATGGTTAGAAAAATGGCATAATCTAGAGAATAATAATGGACACCTGACACCAGAAACGTATACAGCTCTATCAAAGCACGCTGACTCTACTGCTGCAATTACAATGTGTCATATGATGAAATTTTAAATGCTGAAAAGAAAATACGGCTGAAGCATATTTTCAATGAAAAGAAATCGTCATTTTCTTTAGCAGAAATTAAAACAAGGTTCCAAAACTGCTTAGAAACTCAAGAAAATTTTGATTTCTTGGATACCAAACAAAATCCTGAAGTTTTGGATATATTCAATGAAGTATTTGAGACAAATTACTTAGCCAATTGTGACAAAGAGGATAGTACTAAGACTTATACATCTGGATATGCTTCACACGCTATCTCTAAAAACCTAAACTGCGAGATATGCAAATCGCTAATAGTTAAAGAAAAAGCTTCATTAACAACAAATGTTTATTTTGATCATTTGCAAAGACGAGGACTGTCAATTCCAACCAGTTATGTACCAATCATATTCTAGCATATGTATGCCATTTTTGAATCTATTATTAATGTAGATAGATTGGAAATTTTCTTCTTGAAAAGCAATAATCAAAAATTTATTTTGTGTCAGTTAACCTTGCTCAGCATTCAGTCTGACTTTATATACAGTGAATTTTCTTTAACTTGCATCTGTGGCCGCAATTATGCAGATATTTTATCTAAGCTTTTGTCTATTTTTTCAAACATAATTTTGAATGATTATGTAAAATTGAAAAATAACAGTAAAACTGAAAGTAAATGTATTAAAAACAAACAGGTAACTCCACATTTCCAAGCTGGGCCTGTTGGAACACAGTGTGCTGACACCAAAAAACGTAAACTAAATACTTTTAATTAGGTTAACTGCATTAGCGACTCATATATATCACGATTATTTCGTATTTTTAAATTTTTTAGAGCTATTTCATATTCAGACGATTTGTATCGAATCGAACTGTCCTCTTTCTTTCATCACGGCTCGTAGTTGACGTCGGCTGTGCTATAAGTTTATTAAAATTATACCGTTGATGTCTCCATTATTATATGAAGTTAGGCACTCGAAGTTTTATATTAACGCGTAACATGTTATCATCTTTGATATGCTATGAAATCAATGACTGTATGATTAATTTCAAGGCTTACTCGGGGTATTTTTTTTTATAAAATCGTATGACGCGCTATAATATTTGAAATCTGAATTAAAAGCTATGCGCATAAGCAAAAATGACAAATATAAGAAAAATCAAAGTTGAGACGATGAATACGAGAAGAAAAATCATATTAATGTTCTATTTACGCCACCTTGCAGATATCAAAAGTGGCAGTGTGAATGTGCAGTTTATTTTGGAATCCTACTTCAACAGAATTCAGAAAAAACGTGCAAATAACTTCAAATCATTTAATCTTCTACTTATATTTTTCTTAGAAACACTGACAACTCGTTTTGTCTCGATTTCGGCTTTTATTTGTCTTGGGGTTTTAAACGGATCTTTGGACGAAATTACTTTTATTAATCTAACTGATCTAGCATTTAGTTTTCTAGGCCGACCACTTCTCTTAGAGGCTTCCAAGATACCTTTTTTTTATATTTACTCAATATTGCCCAAACTGCTTTTGCGCTTCAGCTTAAAATTTTTGACAATGTCGACTTGACGTTGACCATCTTTGTATAATAATAATAATAATAGACGTCTTTATTTATCCACAATTACACTGTAGTATAGCCAAATGTCAGACTTATATGGCGAAGTTTAGCATGCTGCTACTCTTACACTTAACCATATAGTCTCTAGCAGATGTTCAAAAGAATACACTATCCACAAACAGATTTGGTTCATTACATCGAAAGTAAAATTTAAAAAAAGAGAAAAAGGCATACTTTCCAAACCCAAATGCACCAAAAAATTATTAATCTGAATTAAAGATGGAATAAAAAAGAAATGAATGATTACGTAAATTATATGTGTGGAGGGTTGAGTAATAATGTTTTAACTTTTTGTCGAAAGACAGGTAATGAAAATTCTTTATATACTTTAGGAAGGTCATTATAAATAATAGCAACATTGTAAGAAAAACAGCGTTTAAAAAGTGTAGACGTATGCAGGGGTATTCTAATATTATTTTCTCTGAGAGTTCTACAGTGAACATCATTATTAAATGAAATTTTTTCCTTCAAGTAATAAGGTTTAGGCGTGAGCAGCAATTTGTGAACAAAAACTGAATAGTGGTACTTGACCATGTCATTAATTTTTAACCAGTTTAGAACGGGATATTTCGCTGATACATGATCAAATTTACGTAAGCCAAAAATGAATCGTATACAATTGTTTTGAATAACTTGAATAACGTTTTTAGTGAAATTGTCTAAACAAGTATAGTATACGATATTACAATAATTTAGTATAGATATGACCAATGCTTCACATAGTTTTTTACGCATCTTAAAATTTAGTAAATACCTGTTTGCTATAAGAGTGCGCAGCCGTAGGTAGGTTTTCTGAGAAAGACTTTTAACATGTTCAATAAACCTTAATTTTGTATCAAAAACAACACCAAGAATTTTTGCAAAATCAGAAAATTGCAAGATTTGGTTATTTATCTGAATGTTCAAGAGCTGTGTTACATTGTCTGTTTTTCTTTGTGCGCAAAATAATAACATTTTAGATTTTTGTGGATTAATAAGTAGATTGTGATCTAAAGAGTATTTAATTAATTTATTAACATCGTTTTGTAAAATTTGAGTAGTATTATTGACATTATCTGGGTTAAAATAATGAAGCAATTGCGTATCGTCTGCAAATGACGACATGAGAATTATCAATACTTTGCTTAAGTCGAACGTATATATGAGGAACAGAAGCGGCCCCAATACAGAGCCCTGAGGTACGCCTGAGGGAATTATTGTCACTTGAGACATTTCTTGATTGAGAAAAACACACTGAGTTCTTTGATGAAGGTAACTGTCGAAAAATGAAAGGGATACACTGTCAAGACCTATGTAATTTAATTTAGCAAGTAATAATTTATGATTGATGCTGTCAAAGGCTTTCGAATAGTCTATAGAGATTAAGGCTAGTGCCATTTTCTTATCTAAGGCACTTAAAATATTGTCTTGCAGATTAAGTAGGGCAGATGTTGTACTATAATTTTTTCTAAATCCGGATTGAGTGACGGGAAGTATAAAGAATTTTTCTAGGTAAGCGGTCAATTGGAACTTTATAATTTTTTCTAAAATTTTGGATAAAATTGGTAATAAACTGATAGGTCTGACATCATTATACTCAACGGGTTTCATTTTTTAGGAATTGGAATAATTAGAGCTTGTTTCCATGTATTTGGAAAGTAGCCTTTTTCCAAACAGTCGTTGAAGATGTGGACGATGTGATGGAGAATAACTGGCAGGCAAAGCTGGATCATTGACAGGGATATACCATCAATTCCCTTCGCATCAGATTTTAGGCTCCCTATTGCCTGTAATACGTCATTTGAACTAATCTCATTCAATGAAAAAATATATTCAGATTTTTGAAACAGTTTTCGCAAACTAGTGAATCAACAGGTTTATAGCTATAAACAGACATAAAATAATCATTAATTTTGGTAGGGTCATTAAAACTTGTCGGAAGGGTTGGTTTACTTTAATGATCTTAGTTTTCACATCGAAAGAAATTTCTGGACCACGCGGCATGGTCTTAAAATCACTCAACTTATTCCACAATAAAACTGTTCTAATCTAATGTTGAAAAGAATCTGTCTACATATTTTTGACCCTTATAAAAAAGTGTTTACATTCAGACTTGTAATGTGTTCATTGCACATAATGTAAAAACAAGGAATTTAGTTATTCTACTAATAACGCATTTGTTTATGGAGCAATGAAGTATGAATTCGTTTTTTAGTATTTAGGTAAATATTCATATTTATCTATATACCTTTGTCCATTACTGTATATAAATACGCAGCTTTACTACCATTCAACGTTACCGTTTCAGAGATCATACTGGTGAAAAGATGACAAATTTGCTTTTCAAAGCATTCTACGAAAAACTGTTTTTGGCTATATGTTATATACTATGATTTGTGGAACTTCCACATAAAAAAAATTAGCTGTGTACCCCCCTTGCTATACAACAAGGCAAGAGAATGTGCACATCAATTTGAGCAGTCTGAATACTCAATATTCTCATGGCATTTAATGACTAGAAAATATCTATACTTGAGAGCTTTTTGCAGGCTGGGGGTGTGTCTTCAGAAACACTCAAGTCCAAGGCACAAGAATTGTTAGCTTCCGGCACTAACGCAGCAGAACCTCTAAGCCTGAGCAGGTAAGACCTGGGAAGAGTGAATGGATTAGTAATATATTTCTATCGTGCATTCGTACCTATGTAAAATATGTACGTGTTATGTGCAACCTTTTTCAGCATCACTCGCCTCACTTCCGACTGAATATCAACCCATCTGTCATTGCTTACATGAGTGGAAAAATTGTTAGCAACGAGAATTTCATCGAGCGTAATTCCAGCTGTCTCTGGTGGTCAACGCATCTGCTACATTAGAGTAGATGATTAGGAGTATCCTCATTGCAGTATAGGAAGTGTGTACTCTCTATTTCCTACCCTCTGGCAAAACAACTATATCATGTGAGAAATTGTATCGCTTCAGTCATTAAATCAATTGGCGGGATTCCAGCTACTACCAGCAGCGCATCGTTCTGTGAGCTCAGACCATGCGCAGCACTACTTTTCGCTAGCTTCTGAGCATTAGCTGCCTATATTCTCTTTTTTGTTATAGATAGCGTCTCCGAACAATTTAACTAAAAAAATGATTTAGCTTCATTCCAAGGAGCTCTTTTTGACTGATAGAAGGACATTATATAGAGATAAAGGAGCATTACTACAATTTGGTATTCGTTGACAATAAGTACAATACGAAATCGTTTCAACATTAATATAGAACGACCTCAAGGGGTAATTATAATCCACTCTAGCCATGGTTTCAACAAACATTCAATGAATAACAATAACAGCGTCATTTAGGAATAATAGATAAAATGACAGACAACGACCGCGGTTATTTCATAACGTGCACGAACAACGGTGACCTTTTTTATTACAAAGCCGTTGCTTCGTGAGCCAAGATTACATCCTCTTATTTATTCATTACTCACTGGGGTGTCCTGGACGTCTTATTTTATCATGAAAAATTGCCAGTAATGTAAACAAGCGAACACACGGACGTCATAGGCGTACCAAGTCGTGTATACAGGGTGTAAACGTTTGATAGTCATTATTGAAATGGGTAATATGGTGGGGTCAAAACAAGTCAAAAAGTTCATATGACCCATGGTCCATAAGACAATAGATTTTTCTCTAAATGGCGTTATAGTTTACAACTTTAAGTGCTTTCTATCGACCACAATCACCACAGTCTTACTAATTTTTATAATCTAATCTAAAACGTTTTTAAATTGGGTAATTAACAAATAAATGTCATTAAGTTTTACTAAGTTAAGCCAAAATTTGTAGTCAGTAAGAAAGTAAGTTTCATTGAATTAAAGATTTAAAACACACATGGCAACAGCGCGTCGGTCTTTCATCACTCTTATCGAACCGGCAATCGATCGCAAACGGTAACAGTGGTTAGTTATCGGGCATCGGGCGTGTTTTGTTTTTGTTCGCGTACGTCGTCGTGTTTATTTACAATCGTGATTTACAATGTTCTCGAATCAAGAGTTTGCCGACATGTTGTTAGTTTTCGGTGAAGCTCGTCAGAACTCAAACCTTGCAGCTCAAGTTTATCGCAACAGATTTCGCCAACGGGTACACCCAGACAGAAGGACATTTGTGCAAGTGTACCAAAGACTTCGAGATACAGGAAGTGTTCAGCCCACTAATATTCGCACTCGTGAAAGACAGGTTACTGTAGAGCAGGAGGAATAAATTTTAAATATCGTGGAAATCAATGCAGATATCAGCTTTCGCGAATTAGGCCGCCGCGTAGAACTATCGACCATGTACAACGAGTGCAAACCTTGTTACCAGAAGACTATCCTCGCAGACTAACATTCTGTCAGTGGTTTTTGCACAAAAACAATGAAAATCCGGATTTTTTTAAAAACATTCTAGCGACGGACGAATGTACTTTTACGCGAGACGGAATATTAAATTTCCATAATACTCACACGTGGGCCCAAGAAAATCCTCATACCATTCGTGAAGGTCATTTCCAACAACGTTTTAAAATAAATATTTGGACGGGTATTCTTGACGATCAGGTAATTGGCCCTTTCGAGTTACCCCCAAAGTTATCAGGAGAATGATACCTTAGCTTTCTAGCCAATAACCTACCAGAACTTTTGGAACAGACCTTAGACAACATGCCATTACAACGGAGACAGAATTTGTGGTTTCTTCATGACGGGGCACCACCACACATTTTTACAGGCGTCATTCAGTATTTGAATGAACATTATCCAAATAGCTGGATAGGTCGAAATGCTCGTGATCATCGAAAATGGCCAGCAAGATCTCCTGACCTGAATTCGATGGATTTCTGGTATTGGGGAGAACTTAAAGGGATGATTTATGGGGCTGGTAGAATAACAACTGAAGCACAACTTTGAGAAAACATTTTTAATACGGTTGAAATAATAAATGGACACATTCGAGGACCTACAGTATATTCAGATAAGAGATAGACCGGACATAAACAAGACCACGTGATCATCGAACGCTGTAACATTCGGCAGGGACGTATTAAGAGTCACGCAGTACATATTTTAGATAGTAGATGCTGCTTTGCGTAACTTTGTAGTGAATTAGCACAATTTGATGTGTATACGATTGGTGATGGATATAGGATCATGTGGGGGTGGGGTAAGAAATATATAATGATGTAAATATACATAAGGGTTTCAAAATTTTCGCTTCGATTTCCAGCTTCGGATGCCGCCTGATGTTTGGTGAAATACAGTCGAATATAATCTCAAAATGGCGTTTAAATTAGCCTAAATTAAAAATAATCGTATATCTCTTAAAATTGCTTTTAGAATATTGATTAGTATATTTTTTGATTTCTAGGTAAATATGTAACCAAATTAAAACGTTCAAAACGTAAAAAAATGTGCATGGTTGAACATTGTCAGAAAGTAGATTCTTGAATAGGTTTTGCCAAAATGGGTTCAAAAATGTCAATAATTAATTAAAAAATACAGTAGCTTTATAATTACTTATAACTTACCGAATTTGATCAACGACATCTTTTATTGGAAAGATGAGCTTGATGAGCTTTCATCATCGCTACTGCCTGAAGCACCAACGTCAATAATGAATGGCTCGACTTGTTCCTCTAAAATATTGTCCAGTTCCCACATTCTCTTTTCAACTTTGTCTTTCACGTGCTTAATACAGTTTTCCCATTTTTGCGCTGTTATTAATTCTAGTGCTTCTTTGAAAAGTCCTTTGAGGTCACAAAATTTAAAAGTTGTATTGTGCTTAGCTATATAATTTTTAACCTCTGCCCATATGAGCTCAATGGGATTG
The DNA here is from genome assembly GCA_963669975.1 of Acanthoscelides obtectus. NCBI lineage: Eukaryota > Metazoa > Arthropoda > Insecta > Coleoptera > Chrysomelidae > Acanthoscelides > Acanthoscelides obtectus. The sequence goes on from CAVLJG010000003.1 coordinate 24,272,747, forward strand.
AGCTCGCAATGGTATGGAGGTAAACGGAGCACAGTTTTATTTTGACTTGCTGCCATTTCGTCAATGGCGTATTTTTGATATTCCGCCTTGTGATCCTTGACAATTCTTAATAATTGTACTTTCAGCATTGCTTCTTCAAAGTTGATATTTTTCGAGCGGAGCCAATTTTGAACATCAACTTTCCTTGAAGCCGTTGTTGGGACCTTCTCCATTCTTCGAGAATGATAAGGCGCATTATCCAACACAATTACTGCGTTTTCCTCTAAGTTCGGTAAAATTTTTGAAAACCACTGTTCAAACGATTCGCCATTCATTTCCTCGTGGTAATCTCCAGTTTTCTTAGACTCAAAGCACCACAGACCGTCAACAACAAATCCATTCTCACTGATAATATGGCAGATAATGAGCCTTTTCCCTTTACCTGGAAATCGAAGTACTAACTGGTGTAGATTTATTTCAATAAGCGAACCTTTTCCAAATGTTTTCATCACATTCAGCGAAAAAACATTGAGACATGAGTATCAGATTGCTATAATTGGGATTATTTAGTCATATTGAAAGAAAGAATATTGAACGTCGTATGATTACTCAGCTCTTCACAATTTAATTTAAAGTTATAAACCTTTAAAAAATGAATGATCAGGAACCTGAAATACGCGCAAATATTAATATTAACAAATTATAACTTTATAAAGCTTAAAGTATGAATTAAAATGATTAGAAATATTAGGAACGGTACACAATATAAAACTTAGTAACTTTTTTTAAGTTTATAATATTCGACATATTTTAAGATTATATTAAAAAATTATTGAAATATCGAAAACACATAAAAACATGGCTTAAAAAAGTTCTAACAAATGAAAATGACAATAAAACATCCACGCATTTTATCGAAAGTTATAAAAGTTTTGTTACTTGTAATATGTTTTATCTGCCCCCTGGAATTAATGTTTAGAACCTTGTTCCCAAAGTTTGAAAAACATCCGATTGTTGTCTATTACTCGTATTTACCTGCTGGATTTTTTAATCCGGTGGACAGTCCATCTAGAAAGGCCCTCCTGGATGAAGTTAAATCATCAACCCATACTTTACTTGTAGTGTGTCCTGCGTTTACCCACGGTTCATCAAGGTAATAAATCTTCCTGTTTTGATTTCTATATTTCCCAATTTTTGTTAAATAATCCCTCCTCCATAACACAATTTCTTCTCTATCCAGTAGTAAACTATTACGACCCCGTTTTTTTCATTTGAAATTGAAATGCTTCAGCAACGCATGGAAAGTTGATCGTTTGAAATTTGGCAACGTTGTATCTCCATTTACCTCCTGCAGTACTTTATCTATAGTAGGTATTTCATTCCTAAAGAAGAATTCATGCACTTTCCTCCTAATCGCATGCTTATCAGCTTCATCCAATGATTTAACAATACTTTTGCGATGTTTACTGGTCATTGGCTCAGAAAAGGTGTGATTTTTTTTGTATTGTCTTAACACATTAAACACTGATGCGCGACACACCCCAACTTTGTGAGAAACCTTCACAACAATTTCTTTGATGGTTGATGCCTCGTTCTCCTCGCGCTCGATCTTATATATATTCAAAATGACCTCTTTCATTTCTGCACTCAGGTGTTTTTTTAGAGCGTTTCCTAGGTGGACTACAGGAGTTTACAACTTCATCGGCAGTATCTGTACTACTGGTATAACAATAACAACGACAAACTCAACAACTTAATAAGATAACAAACGAAAACGTCCAAAGAAATATCAAATTGCAATGATGCACACGACATACGTAACACGTCTGAACCTGAATGTGACTCTGCCTTGATACGACTGCTCTGCCGCTCGGCATAGGCATTTAATTACGAATTGACCAATGTGGGCTCCTGTTTTACGTCGAGACGGCGGCGTTAGCGTGAAAATCACCCGAACCTTACATCCGGTCTATCTCTTATCTGAATATACTGTAGAGTAAGAAGAAACTGGGTTCGTCGTGAAGCTTGTGTGGAGAGTGAAGGACGACATTTTGAACACCTTCTTTGAATACTAAAAAGTGCAGTGTGGGTTTTAAAAAGAAAAACAATGTCGCTTTTCTCTAAAAAAATGCCGTTTTGACCCCCATGTTATATGAAACGTTTTGCTTCTTTTAACCGCCTCTATCACCCATTGAAATTATGACTACCATAACGTTTACACCCTGTATAATGAACGCTCTACAAATCTTAACTATGACCATTTTACCTATACCGTCGTGTTAAGCACAGATCGGCAGGGCTACTATGTAAAAAACCTAAGAAACGTAAAACAAAACTGACGAAATCTCCATAATTCTTTTCATGGAAAAGCACAAAGAAAGCGTGTTGCCTTCGTTTATGTACCTCAAATTACTCCCGTAATCGTCGATCGAAGAAAAACACTCCGAACCATAACGTTTGAAAGGCAGAGGCACAGAGACGCAGAGCGGCAGAATGGTGGGTAGAAGGGGAGACGCGGATAATTACATTCTGGGAAATATTCCCCAGAGAAAAGCAGATACAGTTTGCCGAGCGAATAAAGTCAGCAGTCGGGATAACTGGGAAATTAATCACGTTTCCTTTTTTTCCTTTGTCAGGATTACGGTTTGACGGATATTAGACAAACGTCTGGGACGCAGGTGGCGTAGATTCAATTATAGGAACTCTTTGTAAGTGTCCTTAAAATGTGCTTTCATTAGTTTAATATGAGCGTGGAAGGGCAAATTGGGGTCACCTTTTTTGGTGCGGAAATGGCTTTGTGAGAATTGAGCAAGGACGTTCGCTTTATCTGGTTCTACAGGGAACTGCCTCAGAACTGTTCGGTTTCTGACAGTAGCCAATGATGACTTTGAAATCACTAGTGCCTATGGTATAGGATCAGAACTCAAAAAAGCTTTGTCTAAAAGATGAAGCCTCAACAGGATTAAGAGTAGGATCATCCGTAAATGACCGACCAACCAAAGGAATCTAAAAAATCCCGCCATATCAATGAGCCGTATCCATAAAACAAAGGATATCCTTGTACTTGCAAATTTTTAAGGATATCCTCCAGATGGTATTTATAATAATTTGAAGCAGTGACATAAGTAAGAGGATATCCATAATCTTTACCTTATACTTGGCATAGAAAGCATATCCTTCAAAAATTCTGAGTGTGGTCAGTAGCAGACTCAACTTCGTAACGAAATGGCGGAAATTGTGGATGTTAGGGATGTTAAAACGTACAAACCTCGTTTACCTTCACTTGGTTCTGACTTCAAAAAATTGTATCGGTTCGACGAAGCAAATGTACAATGGCTTGCGGACAGATTTTTAGTTGAGAATGAGGAACCTCGAGGAGGAGCACTTTCATGTATTCATAAAATGAAGATATGTCCACGCTATCTGTGTGACCCTGGATATCAACAAGGTATTGGTCAGGAACTTGGCGTTAGTCAAGCAACGGTATCTCGGACTGTGGATAGAGTTGTGAACAGCATAGTTGCACAGTCGAACGAATGGATCAAGTTTTCAACTTCCAACCATGAATTGGTGGAGGCCAAGCGGATATGGCAAAGCATGTATAAATTTCCGACAGCAATTGGTGAATTGATTGTACACATACAGGAATCCTGAAACCAAATCGCTATGGAGATGAGTATATCAACCGAAAAGGGAAACCTACTTTGAATGTGCAAGCCACTTGTGATGCCAGAGAGATGTTCACAAGTGTTGATGTCAGTTGGCCTGGATCAGTGCAAGAGTCCAGAATATGGAGAAATTCACAGACTAGATCACAACTAATAAATAAAGCAAATGTTGTACTACTTGGCGATGACGGTTATGGTATTGAGCCTTGCCTTCAGAAATCCTACTCCAGGTGCAGAAATAAATTATAATAACCTCTTAAAACAAGAAAGAGTTATAATTGAATGCTGTTTCGGCCAACTGAAACGCCGGTTTCCTATCCTACAGTATGTTTGCTGCGTAAAGTTGGAAAATGTGCCGAAAATATAAGTATTGCTTGTATTGTACTCCATAATGTTGCGAAGAGCTTGGGCGATCCTGACTTTGAGTTAGTTCACACTAGACGTTGAAGTTCTTTTGTAGTTAACCCTTTGGTTTCCTTAGTTTTGTATTTCTCTTTTGCTAATTTTCTTTTTGGTGACAATGTCTTCTGAATTGCTGACGCTGTACACTATAAACCTGAATGGCACCTCTAATTTTCCCAATTGTAGGATAACAGTCACCTTCCATAGCTTTCAGCAACTTTCTTTCCCAATCTAACAATTTCATTGCTTTATTACCAGTTTTGTTTTAGATCTGTTTCTTTTCTTCAATCTTGATTTCATGTTGTTGATTTCTTTAATAAGCCTTTAGTATCTAATGGTTTACCGAATGTTGATTCGTATTTTTTCAACATCTTCTTTAAGACATCGTCCTTTCTCATTTTTATTTTTGGAGCTTGTGACTTTTGCAAAATAATGGGAGCAATGGCAATTTCATCTGCGATGCACTGCAGGTCGTTGCCATTATTTTCTATAGTTTCCTCATCACTTGAGGATAACATGCTTATTAATTTTATAAAAAACTGTATCCAGTAAAAATACGGAACGGTCTGTGTAAGCTCTGGAGTACAACTGTCAGTGATGTTGAGTGATAGAACTCCCACGTCAACTACAAGCTGGAACAAGTCAGGACATGTCGCTCAAGATACAAATACCAGTCAACCTTTTACTTCTTCTTGGAGGATATCCTGGTGGATGGATATGAAAACAAGGATTTGCGTATACTTCTACCTTTTTCTCAGAAGCAAGACCTTATACTTTTACCTTATGCTTCCGAGGATATGCTTCTCTTTTATGAATACGGCTCGATAAGTATCACCAAAACGGGGAACTTGCTCTATACTCCTGCACGTCTTTGGAACACTAGCTTCTTTTGGTTTGTAAAACAACCACTAAACTGTTTGGGATGAATGATTCCGCGACCGCATTTGAATCTTGATATCCTTGCATCATCTCTGCAAAAACTCAATTTCCGCAGATTTGCTTGGCCCGTTGAGTCCTTAGATCAGATATAGCGCTACGGGGGCCATACTGCGCCCATTGCAGCGTTGGAGGTCCTTCTCGACCTACCACCAATACATATATTTATTAATGGTTATGCTCTTTCCGTAGCTCACAAGCCCAAGGACAATCACCACTCTGTCGGCATGACGGAAAAGATCATCAGAAACTGCAAACGGAGTTGAAGGCAGATCCTATATTGGTAATGTAAAACAATAGTAGAGTTCGGGACTATTAGACTTTCTCTGCTGAAAAAATCCCACTTGGCTGAAATTTTTATAAGATCTTTTCAGCATTATAAATCATCCCTCAAAGGTCCCCATGAATCCAAGTGGAGCTTTTTTTATGGGGTGGGGGTCAAAGGTCACAATAAACACTTTTTTCCATATATCTTCGAACATCTGAATTCTACGATAAAATGAGTAATTACATTTTTTGTTCAGTATAAAATTCTCCACAAAAAAGGTTGTATGCATTTTTTTCGTAGCGATCGTTTTTCCAAGGAAATTTTACTTTCAATGTTGAACATCGAGAAATTTTTTTCCACGTCACCACAGAGGTAAAGTACCAGACGCATTTTGGATTCCCCAATAGGCCTAATCCTCGAAGATAGAATGTAAAAATGATGTTATTGTTACTTTTTCACTTAGTCATCAATGTGACATGATGCGGCATCAACTAAGTCTTCGCCAACCTCAAGTGTTGAGCATAGGAAATTCATGGGATCTATATTCTCATCTAATTCCACATTATTCGACTCTTTATTGTTCAAGATTATATTCCGACATGACTGTCCATAACAGCAGCCGCAAATGGCAGAACAGTGTAGGCCAAGTTTAATTCATAAGCAACCAGCTCCACAACCTTTCGTACAATTACAAAAGACAGCAGGAGCAGGTGGTAATAGAGTTTGTATTGGCTGTAAATATTCGTCGGTCATGGTCCAGCCCCAATCCAATGGATTCAAATTATTTCCAAGCCATTTCTGAACTTGATAATATCACGCAGTTTCCTGTAAATTGACAGTCTCCACGAAAAAAATGTATTGAAGCTTTTTTGTGGAGAATTTCATACTGAACAAAAAAGGTAATATTTCATTTTGTCGCAGAGTTGATATTTTCGAAGATATATGGAAAACACTGTTTTTTGTGACCTTTGACTCCCCATAAAAAAACTTGGATTCATGGGTACTTTTGAGGAATGATTTATAATCTTGAAAAGAAGAAGCTCTGGTAAAGGATTCAGCCAGGTGGGATTTTTTCAGCAGATTGGCCTTCCTTTCGTCTAACAGTTCTGGATTAGTAAGGACCTTCTCTACATGCCAAAAGCTACTGGTACACAGACGACTCGAAAACTGAAGATCTCAATAAGCACAGGTAATATTGCAATAGGCAGGCAGCCATAATGGCATTAAGTTCCTCGCAAATATCGTCTAAAGTAGTGTACGGGATTACGTGAACACTCTCAAAGAACTGGGAAACTAAAACAAGATAACATTGCTATCTGTACCAGGACATGAAGAGCACAAAGGAAATGAAAAGGATGATAAGCTGGCCCAACAGGGTGCGGTCAATCGCCTTATAGGTCAAGAGCCTTTCTGTGTCGTGACGAGAACTCGCACTAAACATTCCATAAGAAATTGGACCAAGAAAAAGTCCCTAGAATGGTGGAACAGTCAATTAGGCCAAAGGCAGGAAAAGAGTTCATCAAAGAACGATTTAATAAGAATGCCATAAGGGTCTCCTGACAGGGCACTGTTATCTAAATTGACATATGAGGCTCTTGGGTCTGGTAGAAGGGGGCCACAAGGCATTTCTGTTGAGAACATGAGGAAACCTCAGTACAACTTCTGTGTCACTGTGAAGGCCTGGCAAGGCTACGGTTTCAGATAGTAGGAACCACAGGACCAACAACGGAAAGCGACATGCAAGGCCTCGTGTCAAGGCTATGGTGTATGATAAAAGGATCAAGGCTGGATACAGTGCCTAGCATTTTGTAATCTGTAATTTGTAGATATCAGGATACCATCTGATACCTTCTCTTCAAAATGGACCAAAATCGCCACCCACAATAGCTCAACCTAGGTCATTGTGAAAGGGAGGGGGGGTCATATTATCTATCCGATTTAGAATCAATCTTCGGACGTGATAAACCAATACACAGATTGCTTTTATGATGTTCGACTTAGATTTTCCTGGATAGACGCGAACCTTCTTAGGCATATGCAATTCTCTGACGAATTCTACAAACTTGGGATTAGAAACAAATCAGAAATTTTTTAATGTCGTAGCGATGTTTCTTGGTTTCAAGTTTGTGCTGTTAAGATACCAGCAAGAAACATATGATATTTTTTATCCAGTATCTTTAGATTACAAGCTGTTGCAGGTCTTGATTTCCGTTTCTAGTCCTGCTCAAATTACTACCGTGTCTTCATTAAACATATATTTCATCTTCCCAAACCCCCAGAAACTGCACTAGCAACCGGTCGCTTCATCTACTACAAATGGCGTCCATTTTGTAACAGAGGACGTGAAACAGATACAGAGCATGCACAGCTACTTACTGCTGCTTGTCTGCCTGGTTTCAACGGACGGTTATCCTGCCACTTTCGCACAACAGTCACTTAGAAATAATCCAACAGAGCAAAAGGATGCTTCCAAGGCGAGCCCTAAGGCATGTGCCGCCCTTGCCAGGCCATTTTCCCGAAGGCCGCTTCCCTATCGGTTCAGATTCCCCGGAAAATCGCGGTGTATCGTTTTATGGTCGCAGTGGGCCTTGGAACAAAGGAAGATCGCGCGGTGAGAGCGTGGCGGCCGCGCGCCAGAGCTGAGAGAATCAGAGAATGTGCGGTGCAAGAGCGGCGAAACCTGCGGCGTCGGGCGGCAAAGCGGCGGCCAGGGCAGGGCAGCAGCGGCATACGCGCTGCAAAGCGCATGCGCAAGAGAAAGGAAACACTTTGCAACGACGATTGGAAGTACCTGCTGCTGCAGCAGATAGCCATTTACTCCGACTGCGGGGGCGATATTATATAATTTTGCACTTTTATGGGATGATGTTTAGATCGGCGTTAAAAGTGAAAAAGAAAGTCAGGATCGGTAAGCGAAGCATTGTTTGAAGTAGGAAAATGGGACTTCCTGCATTACCACGCAACACCGTCATAGAGGATTATGTTTAGCACATGGTGTTTTCTTGTCAAAACGCATATGCGTAATCTGCAAGTTTTGCAGAACAGAACCTTGCGAACCATCACTAACGCACCTTGGTATGTCACCAACGAGTCCCTTCACAGAGACCTCGACATTCCTTACCTAAGGGACTACATCAAACATCAGGCGCAGTTACGTTATAGTCAAGCGGAATCGCACAGCAACGCTCAGTTGCGTGAGTCTGTAGACTACACAGTCGCGTAAGTTCGCAAGCACACAAGACCGCGGCTCGCACTGTGATCGAAATCAAATCGTGCAATTCTAGGTCTGGCCAAAATTACGATTTTTGGCACACACAAATTCATAAATTAGTTCCTTTCTTTCTTCTTCCTTTCTTTCTCCCTGACTTAGTCTGGTATCTGGGCAACCAGACCTGACAGACCTACGATACTTTAACAAAGAGCGAAGGTCCCACGGACCGCTCTGACGGACAATGACAAATAGAAGAAGACGCTATCGAAATCAGACAACGTCATAGACCTTATATTTTGGATAGGGGATAGTTCGTTCGTTCTCCAGAGACTAAGCCTCAGACCATGCTGATGAGTTACTAGAAAAGCACAAAACATCTGTCCATGGTTGGCTGTCTTTGGTCGGACGGACAAAAGCAGTATGTTTGAGTTAGACCCACTGAGAAGAAAGTGTGTAACAGAGAAAATAAACGGTCAGTCAAAGAGACCCATACAATTAGTCCATCGACATTCTTTCGTTGCCCTACCGGTAGTACCGTCCATCTGGCAACGTCGCCTCTGCTTGATAATTGATCGCACGACGCGTCACAGCAACTGTCATGCCAGGACACTTATGAGGGCTGGCACGCCCGTCGATGTACACGGAGAACAGAAGTAACGATACGTATCGGAAACATTTATACTTTATCTGAAGTCACTTGAAACACTGTGAAATACCGGGTGCGTTTTATATATCTATATTTAACACGATCTGTTGCTGCAAAAATCGCCAAATTTCGCAGCAAATATCCCCCGTATAAGATCAAAGGCAGTTTCACCGGTCCACGTGGAGTAAAGCACGCCTATGCGTGGACATGGCCAATGAGAAAGCGTATATTTCAGAGCTCCGAACAAGTGCAGGTGGCTACTGAAAATTGAAACAGTTTAGCCAGTGCCGTGTAGCGGTGAATAAACGTGTTTTCTTAGTCTGTCCGTGTTTTTTCATAGATTTTATTAGTTTGTGTGTTTTTGACTTTTGAATACTTGTTGATTTAATTGTTGTGTTGATTGTTCTTGTGTGTCCTAAATATGGCTCTTTGGAGACCTTGGGAAAATGCTCCAAGCCACGAGGAGATGGTTGATGAACCTGTGCAGGCAGAATTCTTTCATAAAGATTTAGAGGAACAGACCCAAAGAGTAATCCTAAATATGTATGATTGTCTGAAAAACGAAAATCCAGATTCCTAGCAAAATCAAATTTTAAACAGAATTTGTATCCTGACAAAATTCAGTCGGTCTACCGTTTATCGGGTTATAAAAAGGGGAGATGTAGTCAACCATTCCTTCCACAGAAAGCGCATAGGGCAACAATTAAAAAGAATAGACGTGGGTTTTCAGGAAGATATTCGTCGTATAATATACGGATTTTATAAAGAAAATTTGGTGCCCACGTTGGAAATGATACGGGATAAATTAAAAGATTATCCTGAAGATTTTTATAATTACAAATGCTTAGACTCACTGCACTGTATTGTAAAACTGTGTGGTTTTCAATACAAAAAATTAGATAAAAGAATGGTGATTATGGAGTCGTCTCGAATCGTTGAATTGCGCCAAGAATTTTTGCACAAAGTTAAAATCTATAGAGAGCAGAAAAGAAATCTGATTTACCTGGATGCAACGTGGTATGATACCCATGATGTTGTGCAGTACGGCTGGGTTGACGACAGCAACAAGTGCATTTTAAATGCACCATGCAACCGTGGAAAACGAATCATTATTCTCCATGCTGGCAGTGAAAATGGATTTATACCTAATGCCTTGCTGTTATCTGCCAAAAGTATCAAAGAATCATGTGCCGACTATCATGAGGACATGACCTCCGACTTATTTGAAAAGTGGATAGAGCAGCAGTTAATACCAAACATTTCCCCAAATTCAGTGATTATTATGGACAATGCGCCATACCATTCCCGACAGAAAAACAAAATTCCGAATACAGGCACAAAAAAACAAGACATTATTGATTTTATGAAGGATAAGGGAATGGAAATACCACAAAACTCAACCAAAGCCATATTATTGGATCTTATTAAAAGACAAAAATTTGAAAAAGAGTATGTTGTTGACAATCTGCTTCAGCAAAATGGCCATGAAGTATTACGTCTACCTCCCTATTACTGCATTTTTAACCCGATTGAGTTGGTCTGGGCTGCTTTAAAAAAAAAAGTAAGAAAACATAATCAGACCCCTCAATTAAGTGAATCGCTATTGGCCACAATAAGAGATGCAGTATCTCATATTGCTGCCACAGACCTATGGAAGCAGTGTTCTAGGCATATTATTGAAAAAGAAAATGAATATTGTGTTTTGCCTCCTGTAAATCCCGTTGTAATTCCCCTACAAGATGACTCTAGCGACAGCTCCGAAGGCGAGGATGATATATAAATACCTATAATGTAAGTCTTTATATACCTTTTTATATACCTACCTGCTATGTAAATATTTGCCTATGTCAAACGTTGAAATTCTGTAATTTTTCCATTTCTTAACTTTCAGTCAACATAAATAAAACTCCCAATATAAGTATTTTTTATCACAAATCAAAAAATAAGAAGATAGTAAAATCCATTTATTGTGATATAAAAACATTATTATTATCGTTCTAAATAAATGACCGCACGCCTATGATACGTCATGAAATTACAAAGGACGCGCCGACCAAAGGTTTTTATGCTATTTCAAGTGACTTCAGATAAAGTATACATGCAACATGCACACATTCTGGTCCCGCCTTAGAGATAGCTTGGAACGGGATTCGAACCCGCGCTGCGCACGGCCACTGATAAGGAGACCCGTAATATCTACCTCTACACTACCGCTGCTGCCTGAGAATTTTTCTATATACTCTTGAGGAATTTATTTGTATCTTTATCACTCTTGGGTGGAAGATCTATGTATTTTTTATTTTAAAGTCGTCCAGTGGAGGGGAACTTGTGAGTAACAAGACAAATAAATCCACGTACCTCGTTTTTATATGTTTTTTGAGTTTCTCATAGATACTGGTCGTAATAAAAACCGCATATATGAAATTTCGAAGTGCTACTTTACCGTTGGGAGTGTATATGAATAATATTATATCATCAAAAAATTGAGATACACCCCCCTCCCTATCTCTTACAACCACCCACGTAAGTTTTTCTCTGAAAGACAAAAAACGGAGTTTGTGCGATTTTTTTTTTTTCGATTTTGCCGTCATGCATACATGCATATAAACCGCTATGATACACAATAGCAGTGTCAAATCATACACCCGTTTTACATTAACAATAAGTCCACGGATTTCTTCATGAATTGAGTTCATAAACAAATTTCAAAAGTGTAAGACAGGAACTTGACGTCAAATAAATCCATGTTTCATGCCCTACTGAGCGAGGGCCGTGGCAAATGCTTGTTCCGGAAGTTGTATCCAGTATACAACTTCTTCCCGTCCAAGTGATTGTGCACGCGTTAAGGAATACCTCAGTACCGATTGCCGGGTGGCGGTACAAGTCCGCCAACGGGCCACTTTAGGTCTATTTAACATCACTAACACGTAAAAAGAAGGTGGTAGACAAGGACCAGTCGACCGAGGCAGTACCAACCGCTAGCTTTTCCCAGGGTGTCTTATAAATGTCCGCATGTTTCCACACCTAAGCTATGCAGTCGGTTATCTACCAAAACAAAGAAATTAATGATGATGGATCCCTCGAGCACTAAGAACTCCGGATGTGAACTCACTCCACTCTCGGAATGTCCGGGTGGAGGGTGGGCTCGAGGGAACAACATCGAAGATAAAATTTGTTTTTCGAACGTCTGCGGGATCAACAGTAACATTGATGCTGTTCATCACTACCTGCAATCCAATCGTCCCGCCTTGCTTTTCTTGGCGGAGACAAAAATCTCAGAGACTGCACCGATTAACCATCTCAACTTCCCAAACTACGAGGTGCACTCCAATCTGAGAAAGAACGGGGGAGTTGTGGCTTTTGTCCGCAGCAGTCTTTCCTGCTCCAGGGATCTTTCTTTGGAATCAGACCGGAAGGACATTCTGTGGCTTCGCCTCAACTCCAAAACATCACCCAAATTTATTTGCTGCCTTTATCGCTCTCCCTCGAACCATAACTGGGATGACCTACTCGAATACCTCGCCGTCCAGATCGACTCCCTGAACATCAATCACCCCGCTTCAGAGGTAGTTCTTCTCGGTGATTTCAATGCCCATAATGAGCTTTGGTTGGGCTCAAATAAGACCGATGCAGCAGGTCGTGCAGTCGAAGCGTTCGCTCTTACTCAAGGGCTGACCCAGCTGGTGACGAGCCCTACGTTTTTCCCCCGCGTCTCGTCACACGCCAGTAGCCTGCTGGATCTCTTTCTGACCACGCATCCTGCCCCTTACAGCACTGCTGTCCTGTCCCCCCTGGGTAACTCAGATCAAGGTGTTGTGGAGGTTAGGTTTCGGTCAGAAGCCGCTGTGGCAGCAGAAACTCGCACAGGCCGCAAAACTTGGCATTACGGACATGCCGACTGGGAGGGGCTCAGAGACTTCTTCTCTACCTTTCCTTGGAGAGATGTCTGTTTCACTGACGCGGATGCGTCGACTGTCTGTTCTTCAATAACCGAAATTATCCACGTCGGAATGGAGGAATACATCCCTCACACAGTGAAAGTTCCTAAACCAGGGTCCAACGGCTGGTTCAACAAATCGTGTGACACTGCTCGCCAGGAGAAGATCAAGGCCCACAGAACCTACTTACAAAACCCCACTGTAGAGAACAGACAATCCGACGTCGAGTCCAGAAACAAATATAACGAAGCGGTTCGCAATGCCAAAAACCAGCATGATATAAAAGTTAGGCACAGGGTAATGTCGCAGCGCAATGGCAGTCGGTCTTTCTGGACGCTGGCCAAGCAGATTGAAAAGAACTTCTCACACAGTGGCCTTCCACCACTTACGTGTCAGGATGGAACTATTGTATTCGACTCAAAGGCCAAGCCGGAAGTGCTAGCCAAGATCTTTGCTGCCAACTCCACCATGGACGTCCCCACCAACGCCCAAGTGCCGTCAATTCAAAGGGTTCCCCACACTATGCGGGAGGTAACATTCAGGCATGAGACCGTAAGACGAGTGCTCTTGTCGCTCGACATCAACAAAGCTCCTGGTCCGGACTTGATTCCTGCCATTGTACTGAAGAGATGTGCAGCGGAGCTTGCTCCAGTTCTTTCGCGTCTCTTCCAGATATCTTATGAATCCGGCACCTTCCCAGAAAACTGGAAATTTGCTCATGTACAGCCCATCCCAAAAAAAGGATCTAAGACCGACCCTTACAACTACAGGCCTATAGCTCTGCTTTCTGTTATAAGTAAAGTGATGGAGAGGTGCATAAATCGCGAGCTTCTGGACTACCTCGAACGTCACAGCTTGATTAGCACCAACGATCCACAGGGGACTTCCTAGCTTACGTCACGCAACTGTGGAGTACACTCATCCAGTCTCATGGTGAGGCTCATGTCGTTGCTCTTCACATCACGAAAGCGTTCGATCAGCTGTGGCACGCTGCCCTCTTAAGCAAACTTCCATCCTACGGCCTCCCAGAAAAGCTTTGCTTCATCCCACAACGTCAACGCGGGTGTTCCCCAGGGATCGGTCTTGGCTCCAACACTGTTTCTCTTACATATCAACGACCTCGTTTCCTGCACGATCAACCCAATCCACAGCTTCGCTGATGACAGCACTCTACATGCAGGAATTCAGAGTGACAAGCCGATCTCTGCCGCTGAGCTGGAAAAAAGAAGACTAGCGACGACTTCTTCTCTGACAAGAGACCTGGAGGCTATCACTGCTTGGGGACCCAACAATCTTGTACAGTTCAATGCTTCCAAAACACAGTACTGTACTTTGACGAACAAGAAGCGTCCTAGCGCTCATACAGTTTCGATGGACGGTCGAGTTCTACCAAAGAGCCATTCATTTCGGCTGGTCGGAGTCCAGATCACCGAAGACCTGATCTGGCACGAACACATCTCTTCAATAGCTGCAGCTGCTGGGAAAAAGCTAGGCTATTTGTTTAGGGCTAAGAAGTACTTTTCTCCGCATGACCTTCTCACTCTATACAAGGCCCAGATAAGGCCTAGCCTCGAGTATTGCTCACACATTTGGGGTGCTACCGCCCCGACTACATTGTCCATGCTCGATGCTGTCCAGAGGAGGGCGGTCCGACTGATCGATGACTCTTCTCTAACAGACAGTCTCGGGACTCTTTCGCACCGGCGGGTCGTCGGCGATCTTGCTCTTTTCTATCGCTACACCAACGGGCTTTGCTCCTCAGAGCTCTCTTCCATGCTGCCGCCGCGCGATGTGCCTGCCAGACAGACCCGCCTGACTTCGGCGTCCCATCCTAACCGTGTCAAACTTCGTACATCCAGAACTGGCCGATACGACCGCTCCTTTGTGCCGAGGGTGTCTAGATTGTGGAACAATCTACGGGCGGATGCTTTTCCCAGTTCTACCAACCTTAGGCAGTTCAAAAATCGTATTAACAAAATTTCTTTGGGATTATCATAGCAGCCGCGGTGTTCCGGCATTTAGGCTTCTGCCTGCGCGGTTGTTTCGATATTTAAAAAAAAAAAAAATGCAGTTTTTCGTGGATTTCTTCACGAAATTAGAACTTGTTTTAATTTTTGACAAGCTGGACGTCAAATTCCATGGTCCATCCCATTATATTGCATCACTTTTCAGTTCAAGCATAGAACTTTGGCAGAGCTACAGTATTCAACCATATGGTTTCTGTTTATGAGATTCGCTTGCAAAATCAAAACCACAATAAACATAAAAGCACATAAAAGCTCGAAACATTTCTAGCATGAATTTGTTGTGTTGTTGGAAGCACTGAGTATTGAAAGATAATCCATACAATTTGTCCATTGATGTAAGCACCACAAAAACAGGATGCCTTGAAGAAATCCATCTCTAATTAAATTTGTGAAGAAACTGTTGATGTAAAACGAGTGATAGTGAAACAAGTTATTCTCATAATTAAAACAGTCAACCTTGCATCTAAACCATCCAATTTCAATCAAAATAGTTCCTCATTAAAACCGCGGAAAGTAACAGTAAATCGAATGAATGCTCATCGAGAATGTTTACAAAGTATAGTGGATAATGGCTAGTATCTAGTCGAAACACAATGCGCTACAGTTGGTTCGTTGAAGCAGTGTCTAGTTAATTGTGGAGCTAATCCCACAAAACGGTTACACGCAGTCGATTCAACTGATGCATTTCCTTCCTGCCTGATGTCTGCATGCCGAAGGCAAATCGTTCACAGCCAGTTGATTGCGAAAATTACGGTTAAATCGTTGTTTGATCATCGACCACTGATCTGTTCCGGTCGAGGCGTTTGTTGTTGTAAAAAGCACACGTTACAAGTTGGTGAAACTTAAATATCTTTCTTCCAAAGAGGCATTATCTTTTTTTTTATAGCGGACTAGACTAAACTCGCGGCTCCGCTATGTTTCACATTAGTGTTAAGGAGATTGGTTTCGGAGAAAGAAATGTTATACTCAAAGTAATGCAATAGTTAATTATGTAACTAAGGTGTTCATTTGAAAATTTATCCGATCTTAAAATGATCTTAGCGGCCATGATCAGATTCACTGGTAAGGATATACATACAGTATATTCAGATAAGAGATAGACCGGATGTAAACAAAAGGTTCGGGTGATTTTCACGCTAACGCCGCCGTCTCGACGTAAAACAGGAGCCCTCATTGGTCAATTCGCAATTAAATGCCTATGCCGAGCGGCAGAGCAGTCGTATCAAGGCAGAGTCACATTCAGGTTCAGACGTGTTACGTATGTCGTGTGCATCATTGCAATTTGATATTTCTTTGGACGTTTTCGTTTGTTATCTTATTAAGCTGTTGAGTTTGTCGTTGTTATTGTTATACCTTGTTATTGATTGTTATTGTTATCAACTGCTTGCGCAAAATGCCCAGTAGTACAGATACTGCCGATGAAGTTGTAAACTCCTGTAGTCCACCTAGGAAACGCTCTAAAAAAAGACACCTGAGTGCAGAAATGAAAGAGGTCATTTTGAATATATATAAGATCGAGCGCGAGGAGAACGAGGCATCAACCATCAAAGAAATTGTTGTGAAGGTTTCTCACAAAGTTGGGGTGTGTCGCGCATCAGTGTTTAATGTGTTATGACAATACAAAAAAAATCACACCTTTTCTGAGCCAATGACCAGTAAACATCGCAAAAGTATTGTTAAATCATTGGATGAAGCTGATAAGAATGCGATTAGGAGGAAAGTGCATGAATTCTTCTTTAGGAATGAAACTCCTACTATAGATAAAGTACTGCAGGAGGTAAATGGAGATACAACGTTGCCAAATTTCAAACGATCAACTTTCCATGCGTTACTGAAGCATTTAAATTTCAAATGGAAAAAACGGGGTCGTAATAGTTTACTACTGGATAGAGAAGAAATTGTGCTATGGAGGAGGGATTATTTAACAAAAATTGGGAAATATAGAAATCAAAACAGGAAGATTTATTACCTTGATGAAACGTGGGTAAACGCAGGACACACTACAAGTAAAGTATGGGTTGATGATTCTGTAACTTCATCCAGGAGGGCCTTTCTAGATGGACTGTCCACCGGATAAAAAAATCCAGCAAGTAAATACGAGTAATAGACAACAATCGGATGATTTTCAAACCTTGGGAACAAGGTTCTAAACATTAATTCCAGGGGGCAGATAAAACATATTACAAGTAACAAAACTTTTATAACTTTCGATAAAATGCGTGGATGTTTTATTGTCATTTTCATTTGTTAGAACTTTTTTAAGCCATGTTTTTATGTGTTTTCGATATTTCAATAATTTTTTAATATAATCTTAAAATATGTCGAATATTATAAACTTAAAAAAGTTTTATATTGTGTACCGTTCCTAATATTTCTAATCATTTTAATTCATACTTTAAGCTTTATAAAGTTATAATTTGTTAATATTAATATTTGCGCGTATTTCAGGTTCCTGATCATTCATTTTTTAAAGGTTTATAACTTTAAATTAAATTGTGAAGCGCTGAGTAATCATACGACGTTCAATATTCTTTCTTTCAATATGACTAAATAATCCCAATTATAGCAATCTGATACTCATGTCTCAATGTTTTTTCGCTGAATGTGATGAAAACATTTGAAAAAGGTTCGCTTATTGAAATAAATCTACACCAGTTAGTACTTCGATTTCCAGGTAAAGGGAAAAGGCTCATTATCTGCCATATTGGCAGTGAGGATGGATTTGTTGTTGACGGTCTGTGGTGCTTTGAGTCTAAGAAAACTGGAGATTACCACGAGGAAATGAATGGCGAATCGTTTGAACAGTGGTTTTCAAAAATTTTACCGAACTTAGAGGAAAACGCAGTAATTGTGTTGGATAATGCGCCTTATCATTCTCGAAGAATGGAGAAGGTCCCAACAACGGCTTCAAGGAAAGTTGATGTTCAAAATTGGCTCCGCTCGAAAAATATCAACTTTGAAGAAGCAATGCTGAAAGTACAATTATTAAGAATTGTCAAGGATCACAAGGCGGAATATCAAAAATACGCCATTGACGAAATGGCAGCAAGTCAAAATAAAACTGTGCTCCGTTTACCTCCATACCATTGCGAGCTCAATCCCATTGAGCTCATATGGGCAGAGGTTAAAAATTATATAGCTAAGCACAATACAACTTTTAAATTTTGTGACCTCAAAGGACTTTTCAAAGAAGCACTAGAATTAATAACAGCGCAAAAATGGGAAAACTGTATTAAGCACGTGAAAGACAAAGTTGAAAAGAGAATGTGGGAACTGGACAATATTTTAGAGGAACAAGTCGAGCCATTCATTATTGACGTTGGTGCTTCAGGCAGTAGCGATGATGAAAGCTCATCAAGCTCATCTTTCCAATAAAAGATGTCGTTCATCAAATTCGGTAAGTTATAAGTAATTATAAAGCTACTGTATTTTTTAATTAATTATTGGCATTTTTGAACCCATTTTGGCAAAACCTATTCAAGAATCTACTTTCTGACAATGTTCAACCATGCACATTTTTTTACGTTTTGAACGTTTTAATTTGGTTACATATTTACCTAGAAATCAAAAAATATACTAATCAATATTCTAAAAGCAATTTTAAGAGATATACGATTATTTTTAATTTAGGCTAATTTAAACGCCATTTTGAGATTATATTCGACTGTATTTCACCAAACATCAGGCGGCATCCGAAGCTGGAAATCGAAGCGAAAATTTTGAAACCCTTATGTATATTTACATCATTATATATTTCTTACCCCACCCCCACATGATCCCATATCCATCACCAATCGTATACACATCGAATTGTGCTAATTTACTACAAAGTTACGCAAAGCAGCATCTACTATCTAACATATGTACTGCGTGACTCTTAATACGTCCCTGCCGAATGTTACAGCGTTCGATGATCACGTGGTCTTGTTTATGTCCGGTCTATCTCTTATCTGAATATACTGTAGTTCTTAAAATTTCCCGTAATTTGCATTTCGTGAATTTAAAATAGATATGGTCTTCAAATGACCATGATGGTGATGTGATAATCAAGGTCATGGACTTGAGTGCTTTACACGCGCCATATAGATCGATAGATATCCTAAACCTCGTCTGCCGAGAAATCGTCGGCAAATAACGCATAATCTGCAAAGGTGTATTATTCGCCGCGCGTCGGGGTTCTATCGGTTTATAAACACTGGACGGCCGACTCGTGGGATTATTTCTCCCTGAGATCACTCGGGGCGATTCTCTCTTCGTGGGACTGGACCCTCCTGGGACAAAAAGTAAGTACCTGTTTCATTTTATTTTACTTTTATTACGTGGCGTTTATCAATACACCAATTTTTTTTTTGTGTTATCATTTCAGCCTGGAGGCTGGGGCAGACTTGCCCCTCACGTCACAGTTGTGACATATATGGTGGAGGCGCCCGTTAGAGCCCTTTTAAGGTTCTTTTTGTAAGTCGAGAGGACTCAACCTACTTAAAATTTTGGAGGCTCGATTAATATTTTTCCAGCGACTTGGTTATGACGCATTTTTGTTTTTTTATACTATTTTTCTATAATAGTGCGGTGCCGGTGGACCCATTCATCTGATCCTAGTCTTTTTAATGCTCTTCTTATTTAGTTGTGAGTGGGTAGATAGATATTGCATTACACAAGACACGGTATTCTCTTTGTGGTTAGCTGCTGCGGCATCAACCCAGTGGAAAAATAGGTCGATGGAGATTTTATAGAGCAGATCAAGCCAGATATAGGTAAGCAGTATTGCAATACTGGCTTTGAAGCTTTAAGCATATTTATACTACTTGAAAATATTAGAGATGTCATTGGATACTAGATCAGTTGAAATGAGTAGTTGAAAATGTAACAAACTGATACAGATGAGAATAACACAGTAAAAAGGTCATGCAAAAAATTATAGGAAAACATTAAATAAAATTAAGGAGAGCGTGTATACAGGGTGTTTCAGTTTATTGTTGCATAACTTTAAGATTCGATAGAACTTTTAAAATTAATGCATAAAGTCTATATAAACACGGGTCGAAAAATCCGTGGCTTCCGAAATACAGGGTGTTTAAATTTACTTTCTAAAATAGTTTTTTTTAAATATTTCGAACAATATTTGATGTATAACAGTGAAAATTGGTATACAAGGGTTTTTGGTACGACAAAATGAACCATGGGCATAGTTTTACTGTAGCCGCTAGAGGGCGTTCTCTACTGTACCTGTAGTGTATTAAAATGACCGAAAAATTTTTCTTAGTGCAATTTTTTGCTTTTTGAATAAAAAAACTGATTCTTCGCACTTTTCAACATAAAAAAGCTCTCTTGTGAATTTTCGTTATAGTTAGCCGTTTTTGAGATATTTCGATTTTTAAGGTTCGATGCATTTTTAATTATTTATGATAAAATAACGTTAAAAAGTCAGTATCTCGATAATTTTTAGAAGTAGGCTGTGCCTGCAAATATTTTTGAAATTGAAAGCAGAATAAGGTTGAACGTCAATTAGTTGACAGTTAGTTTTGTTGTCTGTTGAAACCGGAAACGTTTTTTTGCAATTGTGAATGCACGAAATTTAGTTTCTTTTACCTGTATTTTTTTGTAAGTTTTATAAAAATGCCATTTTTATTCTCCAATCAAGAGTTAGCGGATATTCATTTTGTGTATGGCTTTGTAAATGGAAACGCAGCAGAAGCAGCCAGAGAATACGCACGAAGATTTCCAAACAGACGACATCCAACTCGCTCAGTATTTGTAAGAGTGCATCGCCAAATAATTGAAAATGGTTTTGGAAATCTCCAAAGGAATCAAAACATAAATGTTCGTCAGCGCAGATTTACCGGTATGATTCTGAGTTTGATAGAGATCCGACCGCAAGTGTTAGGAGAGTTTCTGGTGCCTTGGGAATTTCAGCAAGCCATGTTCACCGTGTTCTTAGAAATGACCATATACGTCCTTAGCATTTGCAACCTGTGCAAGGACTACAGCCAGAGGACGGAGAACGAAGAATCACATTTTGTCAGTGAATTCTTGATAGAACTGATAATAATAGGGAGTTTTTAAGTAACGTTTTATGGACCGATAAGTAATGCTTGTGGAGTGGTAAATTTTCATAATCAACATATTTGGTCGCATGAGAATCCGCATGCAGTTCGAGAAAGAAATTTTCAGCCTGAATTTAGTGTGAACGTGTGGATTGGTATCTACCGTAATCGACTATTTGGACCCTACCTTTTGCCTGCAAGGTTAAATGCTGCGACCTTCTTGTAATTTTTAACGGCTGAACATGCAAATATGTGGGATGATGTTATGTTAGATTTAAGAAGATTGGCCTGGTTCCAGCTTGATGGTTGTCCAGCTCATTATTCGAGAATAGTTAGAAACTGGTTGGACGAAAATTATCCAGAAAGATGGATCGGCCGTGGAGGACTAGTCGCCTGTCCTCCACGATCCCCTGACCTAAATCCATTAGATTTCTTTGTGTGGGGATTCCTAAAAGAAAAAGTGTACCAGACTCCCGTAACCACAAGAGATATGCTAACAGACAGGATCAGGAATGCATGTGATGAAATTAGGCCTTATTTGAATAATGCTTACCACGTGCGATCATTCGTAGATGTGAATTGTGTATTGAACAATTGGGTTTACATTTCGAACAACTACTTTAGATTTTGTATGTTTGTCCTAACTATCCAATAGCATTTTAGTTGTAAATAATTAATTTAATTTGTTAAAAATAATATTGGAAAATTATACAAATTACTATTCTGTTTTTTTGTGTTTATTTGGAGTTAGGAATTATTGTTGTGTTTAAAAACACAATCTAAACGATCATCTTAATTACTTGTAATGCCCAAATCGAAAATGTAAAAAAAATATTATTTTCCCATATATAATTAAAAATGCATCGAATCTTAAAAATCGAAATATCTCAAAAACGGCTAACTATAACGAAAACTCACAGGAGAGCTTTTTTATGTTGAAAAGTGCGAAGAATCAGTTTGTTTATTCAAAAAGCAAAAAATTGCACTAAGAAAAAATGTTCGGTCATTTTAATACACTACAGGTACAGTAGAGAGCGCCTTCTAGCGGCTACAGTAAAACTATGCCCATGGTTCGTTTTGTCGTACCAAGAAACCCTTGTATACCAATTTTCACTGTTATACATCAAATATTGTTCGAAATATTTAAAAAAAACTATTTTAGAAAGTAAATTTAAACATCCTGTATTTCGGAAGCCACGCTTTTTTCGACCCATGTTTATATACACTTTATGCATTAATTTTAAAAGTTCTATCGAATCTTAAAGTTATGCAACAATAAACTGAAACACCCTGTATAGCTAGCATATGAATGAAATCTGTATAGTCGTTTTTGGTAAGGCTACTCTTCTTAGCCTACATCAATAGCTTTTTCTTCTCTCCTTGATTTCTCTGTATTCATTATTATGAAAAACCGTCAAGTACCTAATGCCAGTAAAGAACAATCTTTCTAACATCGATGACAGATTGTGATGACAACTGATACAGTCTACTGTGAAATGCAAATATCATCCCATGAACGTTCCTTAAGGAAATGCTATTGTTTGCTTATAATCCAAGTTGAGATTATTCCTCAAACGGCAGTCGATCCTGCGGCTCTAAATGTCTCAGATTTACTTCTCATGTCTACTGGCGAGAAAATACTGTAATCGTGATAAATTTCGAAAAAGGAATATGTTTTTTGGTTTTTAAATGACGTACTCGTACATCACGAAAAACTATGTGGCATGGAAAGTACCGATCGGATTTTGACGAGATTTCCAGAAAAGGTTACTATTTTGACAAGGATGAAAAACCTTTGTAGTTTTGAAAAATGAAAAAGAAGGGAAAGGATTTTAAGATTTTATAAACTAATTGTACGAAAGTTTTATTTAGGACTTCCTCAAAAATTGAATAGACAATAGAAGTCCTAAATAGAAATTTTAAAACATCTACATTCTCTACAAATTTTAAGCAATAATTGTACTTGTTTGAAGGACTTGCCCCCGTTTAATTTCTCTGATATACATATTCTTAGAGGGCATAACCTTGAACATGCTGCTTTCTTCCGTCCAGCCAACCGCATACAGTTGTTTCGTGCTTTTTGGCAACTCATCAGCATGGTCTAGGCTTGGTCTCTCGATCAAGGAATGAAAGCAGAGCAACTATCCTCTATCTAGGATATAGGGTCTTATTTCGATAGGGTCTAACTTGTGTGTGTGTGTAACATAATTCTTCATGAACAGAAGACGGCGTTGCCTAGGACGGGGAGAGTCAACCTACTTGACGTCATTTTCCTAATCGAAATGGCATCTTTTGATCACCATATTAGACATCAGTAACCCAAATTATCCCAGGGTATTGAGAGGAGACTTTCGCCTATGGGAGAAAATTTAAAATATATATTTGACTGACACTAAAGTAGTAACGAGTACATCCCTCCCTAGCATCTAACCTGTCGGACATTCTAACGAAGAACATATATCAAACCACCACTATAAAATAATGCTGGCTCTACAGAAATCCCCATATTCTTTTTTGTAACACCCTGTAAACACATGTGCGCAATGTGCGTAGGGTCATGGCCGTGTGTGAGTGGTGCAGGTAGATACGATGTCTGCCATCAGGCCCTCTGGTGCTATTATCCCTTATCCCTTGGCGTTTGGTTTGTTTCAAATGTCAAAGCACTTCCTGTTTGGAAGAGTCTTCCCCTTTAATAACGGTTCACTGCTGCCTGTTGTTTTGTCCTATTAAATGGCAGGTGCGTTTATGTGTATTTTTCTTTTGAAAAATTGTGAGAAAAAACTATTCGGGCTCGCATTTGACGGTCAATAAGTCATGAAGTGTCAGAGTAGAAAAATGCCGGGATGTAGATTGACTCTGCCTTGATAGAAAGGATTATGTTCAGCAGAAGTTAGACCCTCTGAGAAAAAAGTTAGTTACGAACATGTATCACAGGGAAACTGAACCGATCAAGTCAGTCAAACATGCACATACATAGATATACTTTCCCTGCCCTACCGATAGTACTGGCCATCTCCCCGATTCCTAACCGCACCACGCGTCAGACAAGGCACATCGGCTGTAATGCCAGGACACTTACCGAGAAGGGCACGCCCGCCGATGAACACAGAGAGCAGAAGTAGGAACGAGGATCGAAAGCATTTCTCTGTTATCCAAGATTTAAGAGCAAATGATATTTTCGTCCAGATATTTGGGGATTTTTTAAAAAGCATGAAATTTGTACAACAGTTCACTAAATCGCTGAATAACACCTTGCACCTTATACAGTCTAATTAGGCTTTTGAAGTACAAACAAGCCTCTTAAATCAGGATATAGTGGTTATGTTTCCTTATTAAACTTCCTGTCACATCATGCCCCTATAAATATTAAATAGGCTGTAGCATATATGTAAATCTTCCCATACACTTCACCAGTAGTTTAAGTATCTTTTCGGCAACAAACACAGTGGCAGCTTTATAGAACATAAAATCTAATTTTAGGTGAAAGAAATTAAGCAGCCATCCGTGAGTACACAGGAAGCTATTCAGTTCGGTTTGCGTAGAGCTATTTTCGTGACGATTTGCGTGCGAGTGATATCTACGGTGCATTTTGGAATGTTTCCAATGAAAAACAGAGACGGCGCAACAAAACGAGGTAGACCTTTACGCGAAAGCTATTACGAGTACGTCCTGTGCCTATCTTATATCTTCAAGTCCTAACACACTAAAACCTCGGTAAAGTCTTCCTACGTTACTCGAATGATTCCAAAGGGTCTAAAATTTGAATTGAGGGGCTTTTTCTCATCGATAAAACAGATTATCGACAACCTGTTGTTTTCCCAAAATCATTAACACCCTTAGGCTGTACATTGGGGTCATTTGTATTGTACTTAATTTTATTGACGAACAAACCACGTTTGGACATCCGCACGGGCATTATGTAGAAAACGTGTAAAACGTCAAAAAAAACAAAAATTGTCATCTTGCAAACTAGGTAGTTTTTAGGGTGCAAACAGTCATTCCACGTTTGCTCACTGGGATCATTGTGAGCGTCCATCTATGGAGGAATGACTCAACTACACGCATAGTTGGTTGCATATGTTTTGTGAAGCCGAGTAGTCTATAGTTTTCATCTCTGAGAAAAAAACTTGTTAAATAGCAAGATCGCATCTGGATGATTATGTGTAATGATTTGCAGGTGTATAAAATCAGTGATATTTGCTGGGTGAGAAAATCTTTGGTGAATAAACTGCCAATGAAGTATATGCTGTGTCCGACGGGTTATTTACATGTTGTCCTTTCTGAAGACAGGTTATGTTCAAAGTTATAAATCACGATTTTTTTACGTTTTTTTTGGTGTTTTAAGACACTTTGAGAATTACGGGAAATCACCACCACGCGTCACCAGTGAATATAATTATTTCTTATTTCTCTCATTTTTGAAATTCAGCAAATTGGCATACGCAATTTCCAGAATGGATAAGAAAAAGTGATGCGCAATTAATTTCTAGCTGTGAATCTCAAGTAAGTGTACTTGAGACAAGGATCCAATGGGATTATCATCAACACATATTAGTAGTACACAAATGTATTGCCGTTTCCTTCTAGATTAGTATACAACTTACAACTTAGACCTCCAGTAATACCGTCTCTGAAGTAGATTTTATATCAGAACAAAACATTGATAACTGAAGCTTCATCACGTTTATTCAATACGTACAACTACGAAACGAGTTCACAACGTGTCCATCAGTTAGTGCTAAGTTAACATCTTGTAGAAAAGCCTACATACTCGTAGTGTCACAAAAACCAATACAATCCCTCCAAGAAAACGCATTGATTGGGCTATACAAGTCGCTCCTCAGAAAATTCCCCAATATTCCGATCATAGATGATGAGAACGGTAGAGATGTGGCTCAAGCGGAGTGGCCAAGTTTTGTTCAGCAAGCTCTGCAGCGTGCAGCTGTACTTCCGGTGCAGCGACAAGCAGGCCTTTTCTGCCAGCAGACATTCGTCAGAAAGTTCTGATAAAAGGGCTACAATTAAGCAAGCGAAAAGGTCTTGTCATCTTGATGACATTCGCAGAGCGACGAATCTTGTTCGTTCGAAAATGGATAGCGTGAACAAATCCCACACATCCACCGCCCTGTAGGCATTGTCTTCAGGACAGAGGAAAAGGTTGAGGTTTTCGCCGATGCCATGGAAAGACAGTTCTCTCCAACTATGATCTTGATAATAACCTCGACGATGAGCAACACATCGTAAGATCTGTCAGGAGATATTTTAGGGCCAACGGCGCCAGTGACAGTCGCATCACCGTTGGTGATTTTTCTTCATCAGAAGATTCCTCAGAAGTTTCTTCAACCGAAGATCTGCTTAGCACATCAGCGGAATCTCCCGAGATCCCGCATTGCACCGCAGCAGAGATTCAAGGTCATATTAAAGACCTTAAAGTGCGTAAAGCACCTGGGGAGGATCAAATCACTAATAACGCGCTGGAGCTACTTTCGCGGAAGCCCTTAACTTATCTGGTGGCAATGCCATGCTAAGGACCCAGTACTTCCCATCCGCGTGGAAGACCGCTGAAGTTATAATGATTCCAAAGAAGGTGGGTTCGATATTTCCTCAGGATTATCGTCCCATTAGCTTGCTGCCAGCTCCGTCTAAGCTCGCTGAAAAGGTGATTTTACGTCACCTTGAGAATTTCTCGTCAGATCACCACGTGATTCCTGACGTGCAATCCTGTTTTCGGTCTGAACATAGTACAGAGCTACAGGTGGTTAGGCTGGTATAACGAGTAAGCAGAGGATTCACCCTTAACGAAAGTACTGGCATCTTGCTTTTGGATGTCTCAAAAGCATTTGATAAGGTGTGGCACGCGGGCCTCCTGTATAAGCTAATCCACAAGGGCCTCCATTTTTGGCTTCTAAAACTACTGAAGACCTTGAAGGTAGAAAATTTCGGATCAAAATTGACAATGTCCTGTCGACAACACGGCTGATTACAGCTGGCGTCTCTGAGGGTTCGGTCCTTGGACCTATATTTTACTCACTGTACATCCATGACGTCCCTAGCCCCAGCAACTATGAAGTCTATCTCTATGCTGACGATACTGCATTTTTGGCTCAGTCGTGGTCTGGTGACCTAGTCCATGACAGGCTGCAAAGTGCAGTGGAGGAAGTATTAGATTGGGCGGATCGGTGGCTAAATAAAATAAACCATTCGAAAACGCAGGCAATCTACTGTACAAAAAGACGTCGCGGCGTTCCGTCTGAAGTTTCAATGAATGGACTTCGTATACCATGGGAATCCTCCGCTAAATATCTTGGTGTCATTCTGGACAAAGGGATGACTTGGCGGAATCATATAGATGCGCTAAAAACTAAATTCCAAATTACGTTTCGACAGCTTTATACCCATTATTATGTAAACGTTCAGAATTAAGTTTGATTAACAAGATTCGACTCGATAAGGTGGTCAAGACCAGCAATGACTTACGCATGTGCGGCTTGGTGTTTTACTGTCAAAACACACATGCGAAATCTGCAGGTTCTGCAAAGCAGGACGTTGCGTACTATTGATGACGCCCCACGGCATGTCTCTAACGAAACTCTTCATAGAGACCTCGATGTCACTTACCTAGAGGACTACATTAAGCAATAGGCGCAGCGGCGCGATAGCCTGGCAGAATGGCACAGCAACACTCTGTTGCGCGAGTCAGTGGACTACACAGTCGAGCAAGTTTGCAAGCACAAAAGGCCGCGGCTCGCACTGTAGGTAATCAAAATTAGTTCGTGAACTTGGAACAACGAAAATTGGAGCAATTTGACAAAATCTTTAGAAAACATCGAATATTTTTAGACCATATCAAAATCTGTGAAGTGATTTTAACAATGCCTAAACGCTGCCTATCCTAAAAGATTCCCTTTTTCCCCTTTGCTCTCGTTCTTCCTTCTCTCATTTCCTTCCCTTTTTTCCTTAAAATCGTCTGGTTTCTGGGATACCAGACCTGACAGACTTACAAACTGACACTATGACCCAAGAGCTAAGCTCCCACAGACCGCTCTGACAACCAACGATGACTTGACAAAAACTAATACAATGACAAAAAAATCTACATGTCATTTTTCATGATACGTAATACCCGTGCCGTTCTTTTCGGGATAGTTAGTTTAAACTTGTTTTTTTTTTGTTTAGTATGGCTTTTGAGAGGTTCCTTTGAAATATTTTTTGGCAAAAGGCACAATGAGCTCATAAGAAGACAGCTATATTTTTTTTTCACTCCAATTCTTTTCGTATTCAATTGAATCTACTTGACATCATTTTTTCACACCACTCATTTTCTAACATTGGAATTGTCAGATGGACGTTCATGGTGAAGATCTATTAAAAGCTCCTTTGCGGGTGAATACTATTTTAAACATCCGAATGTTCAACCGGTCCATCTGTTCGTGGTATTTTTGGGAAAAGAATCTATACATATTTTTAACGTTTTTCTCATAAAGAAATAACATTTCACACGCGGATTAAAAATAGATGTGTATATATTACACTTAAACACATTTATTTTATTTTTAGTTTTACTATGATTCAATTCCGGGACTGGTTTGAAAATCTCCGAACGTCCCTAAGCAAATAATATTTGTGTTGTGTGCGCTTTTCATTTGACACCAGCGAAAAAGAACGATACTCATTTGCCCTGGGTCAGATTTGATTTTATCAGAACCTTTCATATTGGCAGACCAGCTCTGATTATATGTTGATCAATATTTAATAAAGAAATAAGAACGAGATATCATGTAAATAGGCCAAGGCGTAAGTGAGACAATATTTACATTTTTCAATAGTTTAAATGATCGTGCCGACTATGAAATCCCCGTTTTGAAACTTATTTTCTACGCCATTGTGCCTTATTTGACTTGCAATTCTCTTAAGAACAGTAAAGCTGGGTAAACGCCATAAATTCAAACGTAGGGCGTTCTTAATCTTTCTCGTGCTATATTTCGTATGAAAAGGAGTTTCCGGGTCGGTTGTACGACCCTTATCAGTAAAATAAACTCCTAGGAAACCAAGATTCTTCCTTTCTCCCCGAGATCGCACAACCGCAAAGATACCTAGCCAGTGTGGTGCTCGAAACATGGTTTTGTTGCATGCGAATTGTTGATTTGGAAACCAAAAATGAGAAAAACAGTCATTAGACATCTAATAAGTACCAGAACGATGGTAATGTGAGAAAGAAATGACGTCAAGTAGGTTGTCTCTGCAGATCGTAGAATTACCGGAGTTTATTTATTTATTTATTTATTTCCAACAGGTGAAACCCAATTACAGGAAACGCTGAAAAAAAATAACAATTAAAGATACATGGTTCTTGGACTTAAATCTATAGTATCACACATTCTAAATAAGATTGGATCATCTATAGCAGTTAATAATCGATGCACAACTGTCACTGTAAATATCACACGATTCAGTAACACTGTTCATGACGCAGCACATGAGATTAATTGGCGATTTTGTCATAACATTTGTACGGCCAGTTTGACAATAGAATGCCGTTTGTTGTCGACTCCCTAGCCTTGGAACGCGGAAACATATTTTTTCAAGTAAATTTTGACAGTCAATTTTATTGTGAATGAGGCCATACAAAAACGACAAAGCAAATATGTTTCGTCTTGTTCACAGTGAATCCAAATTGAAAAACTCTAATAGGGCACTATGGTCACAACCTCTTTCTGGATAAGAACCTGTGCATTTAAGGTGAAAATACTTTAAAGCTTTACGTTGAATGGCCTCAAGCATCACGACAGAATTTTGGTATACAGGGTTATCCAAATTAAGTGTCCACCATTAGTAACTTTGTTATTAGTGAAAATACAAAGTTGTTTGAATTAGCAAACTAGTAGCATTTTTAACGCTGGTAAAAATGAGAAATAAAAAAAAACAATTGAGAGTCGTTATTTTGATCTTTTCAGTAAAATAACATTTTTTTAAATGGAAACCCCTGTATATTATATTTTTTTCTGTTAAAGCATCAAATTTTAAACAAAAAAGCTTGCAATAACTTTTCTCCTAGGTTACAAATTGTTGAAGTTATGGCCTCCAATCTGAAACAATTAAATTGTATCGACAAACTTTATTTTCAACATCAACTTATAATCTTACAAAATACAATAACAATTTTTTTTAAAGAAGATGCTCGAAAACACCACCTTGTTCTTCAATACATTTTTGGGCACGTTTTTCAACTGCTCGAACTGTCTTAAGTATGGTCCTACCATCTATCTGGGTTATCTTTTCCCTAACTGCAGTCTTTAACGCGTCAAGGTTATCGTACCTTCGCTTGTAAATTTGGTTCTTTAAGTAACCCCACAAGAAGTAATCAAGTGGGTTTAGATCTGGTGATCTGGGAGGCCACTGTATTGGGCCATTTGTTCCTATCCACTGATCATTAAAAGTAGTGCTTAGAAAATGATAAGTACCTCTGGA
Organism: Acanthoscelides obtectus; assembly: GCA_963669975.1. Classification (NCBI taxonomy): domain Eukaryota; kingdom Metazoa; phylum Arthropoda; class Insecta; order Coleoptera; family Chrysomelidae; genus Acanthoscelides; species Acanthoscelides obtectus. The sequence continues at coordinate 24,303,334 of CAVLJG010000003.1, forward strand.
GTTGTGGGCAGGTGCGCCATCTTGCTGAAAATGCAGATGATGTCTACTTATAAGATCCAATTCGTCTAAGAAATTAGTCAGAATTTCTGACATAAATTCCACATATCTTTCACCAGTTAGGGTTCCCTCATAAAAGAACGGGCCAACAATTTTTGAACCAATTATACCGCACCAAACGTTGAAACTGAAACGGACTTGTGGGCCTCTTGGATGTACTAACAAAAGATTTTCTCTTGACCAATAATGGTGGTTTTTTCTATTAAACATTCCAGAATTTGAAAAACTTGATTCATCTGTCCATAAAAGGTAACGAAAGTTATTTACATTTTGGCGACAGAAGCTAAGATACCAATGGCAAAAAACAAGTCTTCTCTCTGGATCCCCTGCCAAAAGCGTTTGAACTGGTCGGTACTTATACGGAATAAATTTGTATTTTTTTAAAATCCTTTGAACAGTACCATAACTGAAATTAGAGTCCTTGAGAATATCTGCTATTGAATTCTCACGATAAGCTTCAAAATATCCAATAACTGCAATTTCCGTGGCCTCGCTTATTATGAATTCTTTTTTTGCCCTTGTTTTAGCAAAAACATTTTCGTTGCCCCTAAATTTTCGATAAAGTCTCAGAAAATATCGTTCATACGGTTGAATGCGAGCGGGATATAATTCACTGGAGGATTTTCTGCACACTAAATAGCATTCTAACATATCACACTTTTCTTCATGGGAGAACATTTTTCTTTAAATTAATGACACAATAAAGCTTATAAACAAGTATTTACACTAATGTTTGACATTATTTGATTTTATCATTGTTTTCCAAAGCCTTCTAGTTGCGAGTATGTCCAGTTTAACAATTTGTCGCTTATCTTAATGCTGTCAAATCGCGAACGCCATGTTCTTTTCATAGCCGTCTTAATATTATAATACTGCAAATAATTAAAAATATTTATCGTTATTTTGACTTTATTTTTGACTTTAGCGGAAAAGTCATTATGAACTTTTTTGTTTAAAATTTGATGCTTTAACAGAAAAAAATATAATATACAGGGGTTTCCATTTAAAAAAATGTTATTTTACTGAAAAAAATCAAAATAACGACTCTCAATTGTTTTTTTTTATTTCTCATTTTTACCAGCGTTAAAAATGCTACTAGTTTGCTAATTCAAACAACTTTGTATTTTCACTAATTACAAAGTTACTAATGGTGGACACTTAATTTGGATAACCCTGTATAGGAGACCAGATCAGAGTCGCATACTCCAACTTGCTCCTGACAAAAGTAAAAAATAAAGTCATTAATGTATCAACATTGGAGAAACCCTTCCAGTTTCTGATACAGAGTAGTCGAGTGGCAGCCGACGAGATATTGAGAATATGCTCAGTAAACGTTAGCTTGGTATCAAAAATGACTCCAAGGTCTCCATAAGAGGTGCATCTGTCTATAACCTGACCATTGATGTTATAATTATCATAAATTAAATAGTTAACTTGTCTTGTATAAGTCATAACTTTACATTTCGAAACATTCAGACTGAGACAGTTTCGTGAACACCATGACGAAATTAGAGCTAAGTCATCTTGCAACATGACGCAATCCTCGACTGTCTTGACTGACGTGCAGATTTTAAGGTCATCAGCGAAAAACAAATGGAAACACTTCAGTTCAAAAGACAAGTCATTAATAAATATTACAAACAATAATGGACCTAGATTTGACCCTTGAGGTACCCCAGACATGACCCGATAGTAACTCGACCTATGACCACCATATTCGACAAATAACCTTCTATCCCTCAAATATGAATTCATGAGTGACAGCATTGCATCAGACATATCCACTGTTTTAAGCTTATCCAGAAGTGCATAATGATCAACTTGATCAAATGCCTTCTGAATATCTGTGTAGATGACATCAACTTGTCCCTGACCGTCCAGTACTTCAGAAATGTACTGAGTAATGGAAGCATATAAAAGTACAAACGCAAAAAATCAAACATACCCTTCCCCACCCCCACAACATCCAATTTTTAACTCCTACAAAAGTATTTCTGCAAATGATCAGGAGATTTGGAAACGTCAAGAAATGGAGTTCTTTTTCGCCTCTAGCTCCGCTGCCAGTGGACGGATGCTCCAAAGTTACAAAGCTCTCTCGTTCTTGGCATAGTAATAATCTTGTGTGAAAAATTCATCAAAATCCGGGTGGTACTTTCCATCTTATAGACGGGACAAGGATTAGCGGAGTGACATGGTTTTTTGTGATGTACATGTTATGTAACATCCAAAAAACATATCTTATTTTCGATATTTTTCGCGATTACAATACTTACTCTCCCAGTAGAGTAGGAAGTAAATACAAACGAAGTATCACGTAGAACACAGATAAACAAAAAAGGCTACCGGTGTAGCCGAAACGTCGTCATCAGTACACACTATTTCAAACATATTTATGTGGTTTCATTTAGCGGCGAGACAGAAATGGAAGATTATAATGTCTCATTTTGGAATCTTTTTGTAGTCGCATAGAAAGTAAAAAGGCTTGAAATCAAATAATAATGAAATAAAAATTACACAAGAAAAATCATAGGACACTTATGAAACCAGGATGTAATGGGAGGAGAGACCAATGCTCCCGCAAATGAGGTCACTTGATCGCGTCAGGTGGAATTATGACTTAAATACCACAATTTAAAGACAATAAAGCATTCGCAAACAGACAATAGACACAAAAACCAATCCTCCTTTGTTCAACTGAAATAAACACTAGAGATGTTTAAATTTAGCCACTGGGTTGTTGACCTTTTTCTTTTGCAGCGTGCATCGATGCTGGCGCGAGTTGACTCGAACACGCTACGCGTCTGGTTCTTTCTGTATACCGTTACACCTGCCATATGAGTCGATGTCTTCGCAGCCACCGACAGAGAAGTTAAAAAAGACGGCGTAACAGTGTCATAAAATAGAGATTACCTACTACAAGATCAGTGGAAGTGTATTTTTACTCACATTATAATCTAGTTCTTAAATATTTTTTTGTTAAGAACAAGGATAATCTCTTTATTAGGCAGAAGATATAATGATAATATGGAAAGGGTGATAGTAGAGCATTGATTCCCAAAGTGGTCTATATCGACCCCTAGGGGTCTATGACAACCTGCAAGGGGTCTACGTCAGCGGAAAAAAATTTGGGGGTCCATGAAATGAATATGGGGGTCCACGATAGTGGATCTCAACACATACACTGATAGTACCTATTTACTTACATCATACTATCTTATAATATCAAAACATATACATTATTTATAAAAGTACCTATGATGTAAAAAATTTATTATATGTTTTTATAAAATTGTGTAAGTTGTAGGATGTTGGTATTCTCTTTGTGGTCGCAATACATTTTGAGCTTGTAAAAACCTGAGAGTCGCAGTGTCAGAGCTTCGCTACCTTGCACTGACTTGTTCAATTCGTCACTCTATAAATACGAATGTGGGACAAATACGTTTATTCGTTTCCTGAATCTTGAAAAGGAAAGTGCTAAGAGAATATTTTAAAAAATATAAACAGATAGTATATCACACAAATTATAGTGAGTCAGTGTTATTTTGTTTGAGAGTGCTGGAGAAAAGTAAGTACATTATTTTTTATTAAATTTTAGTTTTGTACTCGTAGTTAGCAAAGATAGATAAATTACGCCAATCATGACTTCAGTTATTAGTAGTTAAATATTCAATCATGCAAAATTACACGAGTACTCCTCAATAGTTTCTTTTTGAATCTAGGTTTGAGGATATTTTGACTATGGTAATACCACCGTGGATCATTAGTCCATATAGTGACATAGAAGAAACGAATGTCATAATACAAGATGAAGTGACTGAACTAAGTACAAACGAAGAACTTAAGGTTCAGTTTAAAAACGGATATCAGCAATTCTGGCTGCAAAACAACATACCCGTTACTTATCCCGTATTATAGAATATAGCGAGGAAATTTTTAATTTCCTTTCCATCGTCATACCTAGTGGAAAGCGGGTTCAGCGCTGTTACCAATCTCCTAACGAAAAAAAGAAACAGACTGGACATCATTAGCCGAGGAGATTTAAGACTAACCCTTACAAAATTGACGCCATGTGGATAATTTATTATTAAAGCATCAGGTTCATCCTTCTCACTAAAAATATTGACTTATTGCTTATGTTATTTTATTTATAATTTATTTTATGTTTATTGGTGTCTGACCAATAAATGCCCGCATTGGGAATAAGTGCCCGCATTGCTTTTTTCAAAGAACCCCCCTTTTTTTTAATTATTCTGAAAATTCAAGGGTAGGTACACACTAAAATTCGTTAATTTTTTGCCTATTTTTAGATAACTTAAACGTGTAAGAAGCGGAATTTAATCAAACTAACAGTGAAATTATTGTAGAACATACGTTTATGTTATAATTAATAAACGAACTCGCTTATTGTACTAATTTAAGTAAAAAACTTTTTTTTTATTATTTTTCAATTTTTTATTTTATCCCTCTTATTTTTTTTTTTCAATGCGGGCACTTATTCCCAATGCGGGCATTTATTGGTCAGACACCTGTTTATTTAATGTTACGTATATTTTACATAACAGATACAAAATTTTATTTTGAGTAGTTTTAATTTAAATTTAATTAATAAATGTATAAATTAGCATGTGTTTTTACTTTAAGTTTTTAACACTAAACTTCACTACAGTTAAAAATTTACAGGAAATCAATATCAGGTAAGTAGGGGGTCTACCCAACGCGGAAAAAGATGGCAAGGGGTCTACGACACAAAAAAGATTGGGGAACTCTGTAGTAGAGTATCAGAATGGTTTTAGAAAGAGAGAGTCTAAAATTGATGCTATACGAGTAAACATAGTTAGTAGATTATTGAAAAATGCTACGAATGACACCGAAATTTATATTATTTTCACTGGCTTTAGACGCCTTTGGCCGCATATCTTGGTAGACGAAGTAATAAACTTGAATATCCTAGAAAAGCTTATGGTAAAAATGAAAATGGAAGGATCGAGAGCAAGAATTCTAGCAAAAGAAGGGTCGGCTGAGGAAGTTCGTTTTGAGGGTGATTCGGTATCAACAATAACACACATGACAACAGCGCGTCGGTCTTTCATCGCTCTTATCGAACCGGCAATCGATCGCAAACGGTAACAGTGTTTAGTTATCGGGCATCGGGCGTGTTGTTTTGTTTTTGTTCGCGTACGTCGTCGTGTTTATTTACAATGTTCTCGAATCAAATTTTAAATATCGTGGAAATCAATGCAGATATCAGCACCCGCGAATTAGGCCGCCGCGTAGGACTATCGCATACCATAGTCCATAGAATCCTTCGGGAAAATTTGCTTTATCCCTACCATGTATAACGAGTGCAGGCCTTGTTACCAGAAGACTATCCTCGCAGACTAACATTATGTCAGTGGTTTTTGCACAAAAACGGGATATTAAATTTCCATAATACTCACACGTGGGCCCAAGAAAATCCTCATACCATTCGTGAAGGTCATTTCCAACAACGTTTTAAAATAAATATTTGGGCGGGTATTCTTGAGATCAGGTAATTGGCCCTTTCGAGTTACCCCCATAGTTGTCAGGAGAAGGATACCTTAGCTTTCTAGAAAATAACCTACCAGAACTTTTGGAACAGACCTTAGACAACAAGCCGTTACAACGGAGACAGAATTAGTGGTTTCTTCATGACGGGGCACCTCTACACATTTTTAGAGGCGTCATTCAGCATTTGAATGAACATTATCCAAATCGCTGGATCGGTCGAAATGCTCCTGATCCTCGAAAATGGCCAGCAAGATCTCCTGACCTGAATCCGATGGATTTCTGGTATTGGGGAGAACTTAAAGGGATGGTTTATGGGGCTGGTCCAATAACAACTGAAGCACAACTTCGCGAAAAAAAATTTAATGCGGCTAAAATAATAAACTGGGTTCGTCGTATTGAAGCTTGTGTGGAAAGTGGAGGACGACCTTTTGAACACCTTCTTTAAATACAAAAAAATGCAGTGTGGGTTTTAAAGTGAAAAACAATATATGTAGGAAAATTGTGTTCCCTGTTTATAAGTGGATTTTTATAATACGTTCAATAAACTTTCACACACCAGGTGAAGCGCTGACACAGTTAGTGGTAAGACCGTTTTTCTTAATTGTGCATTTTACGAGTACATTATCAAATAATGAAATAATACCTAGGAGCCAAAAATATCAAACTCCATCTTTATTTACACTGTGTTCCGTCTTAATTTGCGACTGGCATTGCGGCGTTGTCAGATTTTATTTTACTTTGAAGTCGCTTGTCTCTAAAAAAATGCCATTTTAACCCCCTCTATCACCCATTTAAATAACGTTTACACCCTGTAATTTAAGTACAATCTGCTTTACCCAGAAAATGGCAAGATTACTGCAAGTGTTGGTTACTAGCCAAAAATCTCAATTATGTAACGTCTTTTGCCCGTCGAGTCATTAACACCGCTATATGAGACACATCTTCAGAGTTACGTTAGGCTAGATACGAATAACCCTCGGATTTATACTACAGTATGAATGAGAAAGGTCCTCTTCGTTGCGGAATGTATTATACACGTACACCACTTTTGTAGATTTATGTATCTGCGTCACTTTATGCTATATCGATGAGAGCCTGTTATTGTCATGGAGGACACAGAACGTGGAGAATCAAAAAGATGAATGAGAGAAACCTACCACAGTAAGGCACGTGAAACGTGCTTTGATACAATTTACCGCCCCAAAGCGCTGTCGGCGAACGGCATAACAATTGACCTCCGAATGTTATTGAGCTACGACACGAACGGATGAGGATTTAACATCGCTGTGTTGTTTAGATAGAATTTGCAAATTAATATTAATGACCGTGTCTACACATGAAATGCCATTCTGTGAGAAACACCGTACTAAGGAATGGTGCAACACTAGCTCATTCATACCGGATGATGCTGAACAAATAAAAACAAGGATTTTGCATTTCCGATATTTCAAAAAATACTAGTATTAGCAGGAAAGCGGTTTTACACTTTATGAGGTATCCAGAAAGCTATGGGAGAAAGAAATCTCCGGGAAGAACTTGCCCGTTTTTGCTTCAACTAGAAGGCAAAAACGCGCAATTTTCAGGGCAGCATCTAGCTCTACCTTAGCTGCCCGTCAAATTACTGCAACAGCTGGTGTAGAAACGAATGTGAAAAACGTTCTGATGGTCATTCCCAACAAAAAAGAAGAAAATGCACGGCGCATTAAGAAAGACGGAAGGAGTGTGTCCGTGAAAATGTCTAACGGAAAGACCAGTGGAAGGAAATCCTATTCACCGATGGAAAAAAATCAGTCTCGACGGTTCTGATGGCTTGGCTCACTACTATGATGGCCTATAGAAACAAGTAAAAGTTTTTTCCGAGAGGCAAATGGGGGGAGGCACTGGTGTGATATGGGGTGGCATTGGCTATGATCACAAACTGATATGTTCTTCTTCCGGTCGAATGATCAGTCAAGACTATGTAAAATTAATAGAATACCAATTGACAAAATATTTTGAAATTGATCCTAAAGAAAATGTAGTAAGATAATGCTCCAGTCCACACGGGTAAAATTGTGCAAGAATTTTTTAAATCAAAATTACAGATTGGCCGGTAGAGTCTTCGGATTTTAATATTATTGAAGAAGTATGAGGACCTCTTACTAGGAGTGTTTAGAATGGAAGCCGACAATTTCAAGACGTTCGGGAATTAAACAAAATCAGGAGGAGTGGGCCAAATTCCCTCAAGAGTTGATCCAAGCTCATTTTGATTTACCTGAAACTCTACTACTTAAGCTGTCTTACTATGGTTTTACTGACGCTGCAGTCAATTTGATAAGCTGCTATTTGTCAAATAGAAATCAAAACAGCTTCGAAAATGTCACAGTCAACCGCTATAAAGTTTGGAGTTCCTCAAGGTTCCATATTGGGGCCTTTACTTTTCTGTCTATATATATATATATATATATATATATACAGGGTGACTTTGAAGTTGAGTCATTAATTTTCAGATAATGATTGTAGAAGGAAGATAAACCAAAATATGTGTGTAAAAATAAAAAAAAAATTAAAAAAAAATTTTACCTTGTTTTATAAAGTATCCTCCCGACAAGTATTTCAGTGCGGACCTGTATTTGATCGTGAGGTCCCCTGTGAGGTCTTAAGTCACCTGATTCACGAGCCCGTTGTACTACATTAACAAAGGCACGAGGGGTTGGTTGCACTCGATTGGGAAACCGATCCTCATAAACATGTGCCATTTTTTATTTCACTATTCACACGCGACTGAAACTGACTGTATGTATAACTGAACTGAATTGTAATCGTAAAAACATCGTTCCAAATTCTTTCGCTTTTTTGTTTCCGATGCGATGAACCGTTGTTGCCAAACACGAACACATGATATTATTGAGACAGGGCGGTACTCAAACTTCCAAAGGGCTATAACTTTGTTACTTTAATTTTACCAGAAAAATGGTAAAGGAAAAAAACATTTCTTTTGATCAGATCTACACACTGTTAAAATAAATGACTCAACTTCGAAGTATATATATATATATATATATATATATATATATATATATATATATATATACTATAAATCCGAACACCCAGTTTAAATGGTTTTATTTTAATAAAAGTTGGTGAATGTATTTATCTTACTGTAAATAACAAGTGAAAAAATTTTCAGCCTTATCAGTTGGACATTCCGGTTTTTATACTGCTTTTTTTTTAATTCACTAACGCTCTAAAAATGATTATTTCAGCCGCAGTAAAGAATGAATGTTGGCGGATTTTGGTTCTTGACATCCTTTACGATCGGTTACGATGCCTAGAGTACGGAGACCTGTACGATTTCGTCAACTTAGTAAGTTTGATAGGGGCCGTATAGTGGGACTTCGGGAAGCTGGACTTTCTTTTCGGGCCATTGCAGTTAGAGTGCAAAGAAGTGTAGACACTGTGGTTAGGTGTTGTCAGGCATGGCTTCGAGAAGGCCGTACGCAAAGAGCAAGGGGCACTGGACGCCGCCGTAGAACAACAGACCGTGAAGATCGCCGCCTAAGATTATTGGCCTTAAGGGACCGTTTCTCCACTACCAGGTCCATTGCAAATGAATGGTTTGCAGAACACGGAAGACCTATTGGCATACGAAGTGTTTACCGGCCACACTGGGTCCTCCCTTTAACTCGAGAACACCGACGTAATCGCCTTGAGTGTTGCAGACAACGGTCACTCTGGAATCAGGAATGGAACAGTATTGTCTTTAGTGACGAGTCTCGATTTTGTTTAGGCATGCACGATGGTCGTGCCAGGGTTAGAAGCCGACGTGGTGAAAGGAGGAATCCACAGTTTTTTGTTGAAAGACATGTTCATCACACTGTTGGAGTTATGATTTGGGGTGCTATAGCTTATGGTTCCAGGTCACCTTTAATCTTCATCAGAGGTAACATGAACGCGCAGCGTTATATCCACGAAGTTCTAGAAGCCCATCTTTTACCCTATCTTGACACCCTGGCAGATCCAACTTTCCAACAAGATGATGCCCGACCACATGTTGCAAGAGTCACAATAGACTTCTTTCAACATAATGATGTCACATTGTTACCTTGGCCACCAAGATCTCCCGACTTATCCCCAATTGAGCACGTGTGGGATATGATGGGTAGGAGATTGCTCAATTTGCAACGTCCTCCTCAGACTCTAGAAGCACTTCGAGAGGAGTTGGTGGTTGCCTGGAATGAGATACCACAGGAGGACATTGACCACCTGATCAGAAGCATGCCTAGGCGCGTTGGAGAATGCGTAGCACATCAGGGTGCATCCACACATTATTAAAGGTCAAAGGGCTTTAAAGCAGTGCAATCATTATGAAATTTTTATCATTTACTTATTATGCTTCATTAAGTACTTATACAAAATTTTATTAAAATAAAACCATTTAAACTGGGTGTTCGGATTTATATGTCACTTAGTATATATCGGATTTTCATCATAATTGCACAATCCGTCACTATGCCGATGATACTCAAATTTATTATAGTTTTCAACACAAAGATTTCAAAACAGCAGAAGCATTGGTCAACGAAGGCTTACTCGTAACAAGGCTAGTAGACGTCTAGTGCTCGCATAACCTAAAAATTAATCCATCTAAATCTTCAGTTATGGTTTTCGGCTCAAAAAACAAAAAAACATTGATCGAAACGGAAACTAACCTTAAAATCTATGATTGCCGGCGTCCTATAATGAATGAGTGTACAAATCTGCGACTCTGGATTGGCACAGAACTAAAATACAAAAAACACGTAAATTCGTTATGTAGTGCTTCATACTGCATTTTGAAGCAGTTTTATTCACACAGGTAAATAATATCTACTTCAGTATACATGAAACTGTGTGAAACATTGATTATATCAAAGATCTGTTATTATGACAGTATATATGGCCCCGCTCTAACATATAGTGAACAAAGCAAATTACAGCGTATTCAGAATTCTTGCGTCAGATTTTCTTGCGGAATACGAAAGTTTGATCATATTTCTTATAAATTTAAGGAACTTGGTATTCTGCAGATTAAAAGCATGCAAACGCTTCACTTATTGACACTCACACATAAGGTGTTAGCCACCAAACAACCACAATATTTGCATAATAAGTTAACATGATGTAGTCACATAAATCAACTGAATAGAAGGAATAGAAATATGTTAGGCTGTCTACAAAAAATCATTATTTAATTTTAAAAAGAGGAAATATGGACTATTATTGTAATTGTTCTTTTTTTGTTGTTGTTAATTATTTAGTAATTATTGAGAATTGTGGATACATTTTTATTGGTGGAATGTTTTAATTATATATTTTTCTGTTCTTTCAAAGGTTGAGTTGAAAAACGATAATCTTCGCGACACTTCTCCTTTTTTGTACTTTTACTTAGGTACGAAATAAAGCCCATTTATTATTATTATTATTATTTGCTTCCAAATCGTATGATTACTCCATTAGAGGAAGGTGGCACGTATGCAGTGTATCAAATCCTAATTTATACTATTTTCATTGCGTCTTAATAAAGAATTCGATCATTATTCTTCTATGTGCTATCTTTCTGTCCCGCCCTACAATATTTATTCATTCTCCTCAAAGAGAAAATGTGTTATTGTTATACCAGAATGAACTACGGATTAAACAAAAAAATGTATCAACTGTTAAACAGGAGAAAATGTGGGTGGGTTATTATACATATACATATCTTTCAATTTCTCTTTATCACCTGCGTGTAGCGACAATAGTTCCGGGTGGATTCTTCGAGTTCTCGGGGACATCAAAAAAATGACATAATCGCTTGTTGCTTTTTCAAAATTGTAATGATGGCTTCGCGTGAACTCTACAAACTTCAGGACAATTCAATCCATTGTTGCAACACACTGTATAGAAATGAAGAAAATAAACAGTAAATGAACTGTCACCTGGAAGACAGATAAACAAAAGTATACCGTCATTAATTGTCCTTGTACTTGAAGAAGGCCTTCATGGTGGCCTGGACGTCGTACAATAAACAAAAATTAAAATATGTATATCTGTCAAATCATGGGAACCACAGGATAAGTTTCTTGGAACGGTGGGATCCCAATGCTCGGAAGAGCACGATCCTGTGGTTTGGCACCCACTGTGTAAACATGGCCACTGACATGTTCCATGACCCTGTCCCATGTTTGGCCTTAAAATTCTAATAAAAACTTTTTTTTCCATGACTTACCTGATGCAAGGGTTGCGACTGTGTTTGATGAAGGAGGGCTGATGATCTTGATCTTCTTGGTGTGATACCAACGTTTTCTCCTCGTAGTATAGACTCCACAACTGAAACAAAAATAAAAACTCATATTTTAGCTGAACACTGATCTCAAAACAAGACAGTTTATGAGTGTCTGTAACAGGAGTAATGAAGAGCTTTTACCTGAAGCATGGAGGACCATTCTAGATCTGCCTCATTGTGATTTTCATCATGAGATGGGCGAAAGCGGACGAATAGCCAAATCGAGGAGAACATAGGAAGTATACTTAAGTAATAGGCACCAATAACCTCTGCTAGTCGACTTATAAATTTCAACAAAAATACAACCTGCGAGAAACAATCGTCGCCTCGAGCTTTTACAAAGTTTAATAAAGGATTGCATTCATGTATTGGCGAAACCGCTTTGCATGATCTACAATATGATATTAACATGTCTTACCCTCGTATCTGGAAAATGACCAAGGTATGTCCTGTCTTTAAAAGTGGCGATAGAAGTAATATTTGTAACTATAGCCAGATTGCGATACTTTGCAATTTTGGTAAGATTTTTGAGGTTATTATTTATAATACCATTTTCAACTCTGTCAAATGTACTTTTTCTCCTAACCAGCATGGTTTTGTTGCTAGCAGATCAACAGTCACAAATCTGACCTGCCTGACTCAAACTATCTCTGAGGTATTAGACAACCAGGGTCAGTTGGATGTCATTTATACCGACATTCAAAAGGCCTTTGATCATTACTTGCCTCTTGCTAAGCTTGAAATGATTGGGTTGTCTAAATCTTTATTGAAGCTTATCAGATCTTATTTATTTGATAGAAATCTGTACGTTGACTTCGGTGGTTTTAAATCTAATTCTTATATAGCAACATCTGGCGTGCCCCAAGGATCCAATTTGGGTCCTTTGTTTTTTGTGTTGTTCATAAATGATCTGTCGCTGGAATTTCCTGGTATGCATTTACTTTATGCTGATGACTTAAAAATGTATGCTATTCAGAGCTATCACGACTGTATCTCTGTACAAAACAGCTTGAACTTGGTGCATTCTTGGTGTTCCAGAAACTTTCTTACGATTAATGTATCATAGTGTAAAGTTCTGTCTTTTAGTAGGAAGCAAAGTGTAATACTTTATGATTATAACGGGTGATTTTTTAAGAGGAATAGGATTTGATTTAAAAAAAACAAAAAAAAATTGAAAAAACGATTAAATCTTTATTTGAGCCGATAGAACAGTCGATATAATTTAATTTTTAAAGATTATTTCATGTAAATGTTGGCCGTGGCTCCGCTTTAGATGGCCCATGCGCAAGATCCAATTTTGGCACACTCTCTCCAACATATCGGCCGGTATCTCACGAATAAATGCTTCAATATTGGCTTCCAGTGCGTCAATCGTTGCTGGTTTATCCCTGTAGACATTAGCCTTAACATGGCCCCACAAGAAATAGTCCAACGGCGTTAAATCACACGATCTAGGCGGCCAATTGACGGGCCCCAAACGTGAGATAAACTGTTCACCAAACTGGCCTCTCAATAGGGCCATTGTTTCGTCTGCGGTGTGGCATGTGGCACCGTCTTGTTGCAACCACATGTCCAGCTCTTCCATTTTGGGCAAAAACAGTTTGTTATCATCGCACGGTAGCGCTCGACATTCACCCTTACGTTCCGGCCATTGTCGTCTTTGAAGAAGTACGGCCCGATGATGCCACCGGCCCATAATCCACACCAATGATTTTTTCGGGATGCATTGGTAGCTCTTGCAATGCTTCTGGCTGGTCTTCACTCCAGATGCGGCAATTTTGCTTGTTAACGTGCCCATTCAACCAGAAATGAGCTTAGTCGCTGAGCACAATTTTTCGATAAAAATGTGGATCTTCCTCCAACTTTGCCAGCGCCCATTCACCAAATTGGAAACATTGTGGGAGGTCATGTGCCTTCAATTCTTGCACCAGCTGTATCTTTTAAGGTTTTACACCCAAACCCTGTCGCAAAATTTTCCACGTAGTGGAGTAACAGAGGCCCAATTGCTGCGAACGGCGGCGAATCGACATTTCACGGTCATCACTAACACTGGTGGATACAGCCGCAATATATTCTTCAGTTCTCACTCTACGTCTGCGTGTTGGTGGTTTAATGTCCAATAATGTGAACTGGGTTCGAAATTTAGTCACAAGCTTCCGAATATCTCCCTCAGTAGGCCGACCAAATTGCCCATAGATTGGAAGCAGTGCTCGATGCACTCTCTTAACCGAGCATGAATTTTGATAATAAAATTCAATAATTTGCAAACGTTGTTCGTTAGTAAGTCGATTCATGGTTAAATTATAGACCAAACTGAACAAGTTTGACAATGACACTAGACACGATTCACGCGTCATCTGTCAAAAACAGTGTTGCCGAAAAGATACTAGCAAAAAATCACCCATTAGTATCAATGATCACTTACTCGAACGAACAGAAACGTTCAAACATTTTGGTGTTGTATTCGATGCCAAGCTGACATTCAAGGATCACATCACTCAAATGGTGAATTCAGCGATTAAGACGCTAGATTTTTTTGTAAGGAATTGGTAAGGGTTTTCAAACATATCAACTCTAAAGCTTTTATATTTTACATTTACTAGAAGTAAGCTGGAATACACTTCATTAATTTGGTCTCCAGTCTACAACGATTCAAGGATTAGTATTGAACATGTGTAGCGTAAGGCTTTAAAGTATTTGTATTACAAATATTATGGCAATTATCCTGAAAGAGGTTTCGACCATCCTATTTTATTAAACATTTTTGATATAGAGTCATTGCATCTTAGACGCGTCATATCAGCGCTACATCTTTTGTACAAAATCATACACAATCAATATGATTGTTCATTCATATTAAGTAAGCTTAATTTTCGTGTGACTAGGTTGGGAAATCGTGTTCAAATCACTTTATATCCGGTTATTGGTAATACTAATTTAAAGTCTAGATCTCCGGTAAATATGATTTGAACATGTTTCAATTCTGTTTGCAGTTCCTGTGACTTATTTTGTGATAGTGACAACTTTGTTATGAAGTGTTACAGAGACTGGTACCTTTGTCAGTGAGAGTTTTTTCTTTTTTTAAGTTTTTATTGTATTTGGCGTTACCGCTGTTGCTAATTATGCAACTTTTTCTTGTATTTTTTTCTATAATTTGGTGATACCTGTTGGGAATAAATAAATAAATAAAAAAAAATAAAATAAGATCTGAGGAAACAACAGGAACTGAACAGGTAGGTGGAACACATTGAAGTAGCTTTGGAGAAGATGCAGGGAGCTGAGTCTAACTGATCTTCGATTCTTGCAGTTAATTTTATGTCGCATTCCTATAATAAATACGATATGCTATGATAATTTTGATACTTTGATCAGGTGTTCAAATTACACTGATCAACAGCCAAAAAAATCCTAAATAAAATCAACAAAATATTACTATTTTTAATGTGCTAAAACCGGAATGAAACTTATTTTTTCAGTATTAGTTCAAGTTTTAGAGATACGGTAATTATATGTGTTCCTGCTGTGACAGTGTTAATATACTGTAATTCACAAGAATGCACGTGCTACATTTTTATATTCGGCAAGGAAAGATGATGTAATCGGCATGATTGTGTTACGTTATACATACGTGTACATTATATTGTTTTATATTAGCTATTTTTTCCTCAGTTGGCTGACAGCGTTCATGCAAGATGTCTCTAAAGTGTGTAAACAATCCAGATCAGTTTTGTTACGTGTGTGGTGATGTGACTTTTGCGTCTCAGAGACGGTCTATTACTCCACTAATAACAAAGGCATATCAGCTTTATTTCGGTTGTAAACTAGGTGATCAAGACAAACAGTGGGCACCCCACATCTGCTGTAATACATGTGCTTCAAGTCTGAGGAGCTGGTTTAATGGCAAAAAACGATCTATGCGCTTTGCTGTCCCAATGGTTTGGAGAGAGCCTACAAATCATATTAATGATTGTTACTTTTGCATGGTACCTTGTGTTGGACAAGCCACAGGTATGTCCAAGAAAAAAAATCGGTTATTAACTACCCAAACATACCATCTGCGATGAGACCTGTGCCTCACAGTGACGAAAATCCTATTCCAAAACCCCCAGAATCCTACACTTGCGAATCTGAAAACGAATCAGATTATGGCGATCGAGTGATTCGTCAGGAAGAAGATATACCATCAACGTCAAGAGATCCTGATTTTATACCGAGCACGTCATGCCACAACCGTCAGAATTGAATGATCTTGTAAGAGATTTAGAACTTCCAAAATGTAAGGCAAGAGTTACTTGGATCAAGACTGCAGCAGTGGAACTTGTTAGAAGACGATGTTTCGGTATGTGTTTTTCGTAAACGCCACAAAGACTTAGAGCCATTTTTCAATATGGAGAATAACTTGGTTTTCTGCAGTAACATTAACGGCTTACTGGCGGCTTTAAATATAAACTATAACCCAGAAGAATGGAGATTGTTTATAGACAGTTCAACATTGAGTTTAAAGGCAGTGTTATTGCATATTGGAAATATTTTACCATCTCTTCCTGTAGGGTATGCAGTTCACATCAAAGAATCATATGACAATATGAAGTACCTATTGACATGCATAAAATACGATGAGCACCAATGGCATATTTGTGGCGATTTGAAAGTTGTTGCACTTTTACTTGGGCTGCAGCTAGGCTACACAAAGTTTTGCTGTTTTTTGTGTGAATGGGACAGTCGGGCAAAGGCACTTCATTACACCAGACAAAACTGGCCTGTTCGTCAATTCCTAGAGCCAGGTCAAACAAATGTACAGCATATGCCATTAGTAGATTCGAAAAAAAATTTATTACCACCACTGCATATCAAGTTGGGCCTAATGAAAAACTTTGTCAAGGCATTAGATAGAGATGGGTCAGCTTTTCAATACCTGCGTCAGAAATTTCCAAGACTAAGTGAGGCAAAGGTTAAAGAAGGTATTTTTGTTGGGCCACAGATTCGAAATATTAGATACACAGTTTGAAACACTTTAACAGGTATTGAAAAAACTGCTTGGAATGATTTCCGTCTGGTGGTCACTAATTTCTTGGGAAATAAAAAAGCTGACAACTATAAAACCCTTGTTTCAAAATATGCTGTCATCGTATCAAAAGATGGACTGTAATATGTCTCTTAAGATACATTTCCTACACTCACACCTGGACTTTTTTCCTGACAATAATTGCGGAGCCGTAAGTGATGAGCACGGCGAACGTTTTCATCAGGATATTTCAACAATGGAAAAAAGGTACCAGGGAAAGTGGAATCCTTCCATGCTTGCAGACTACTGTTGGACTCTTGGTAGAGATGCTCCAGAAACGATCCATAAAAGAACAGCAAAAAGACAGCGCATATAGTGATTCTTATAAGTATATGAATCTTGTTACTTTTTTTAATATATACTTAAAAATAAAAAGTTTTTCTTCTAAACCGCAACTAATTTTTTTATTTCACTGTCATTTTTGGATTCAGCGCCCCAAAATTAACAAAGAAGTGCACTTTTCCCACAAGATACAATTAAAAACTAAAATTTGTTGTCCAGTGTTATCATTGCGAATAACAGTGATGAAATTAGAAGTTGAATCCTAACTAATAAGTTGGCCATGGAAACAAAACCTCGTTACTTTACTCAAGAGTCGAAATAGGAGCAAGGTCACTCCTGAGTCAGTGTTAATGGAGAACAAACGAAATTGCATGAAGAGTTATATCTCTCTAATTCAAGGGTTGCTCTAGCAATACTTCTAACCATAAAAATATCTCATGATTAGAATGAACTATACTTAAGGCCCGTATCGTCAGTCGTCCCTACAATTGTAGGGTGCGTTTATATGGCCTCCTTGATTGTCATACTGCTTTCTCTCCTTTAAAAATTTCCAGATTACACTTGTTTCGTGTCAGCGTCAGCGCTCTCCTATTGTAAAAATATGTTTTCTTTTTAAATTGTAGGAAATTTCAGGCTGATAAAACATGATATAACTCAAAAGCAAGCACAATTTGATGCAAATAGACGTTTGTGACATAACCTCAAAATAGAGCGCTGACACGGAGAAGTAGAAAACTATGACAATCAAGGAGGCCATAAAGGCGCCCTACAATTGTGAGAACGACTGACGATACGGGCCTAAATCATGCACAAAATATTCCTTAGTCAAGCACGAATCGAGCAACGACTGCTCTGTACGGACAAGCTTGCGGAATCTGCTTTTAGCAGCGAAATCCAGAGCAAAAGATATTCCGTGCCGGTTAAATAACTATGTCCGGGGCAGTACAAGTTGTCTATTATGGCGAACTCTGAAGTAATTTCAGCAAAGTCGAGAAATTACCTCATTACATAATTTGAACTAACTTCATTTCAACGTCGAACGTCGACGGTCGGTCCGTCGGGGCAGGTTCTGCAGAAACAAGAGAAAAACACCACCTACAGTTCGCTTTGACTAGATGAAGCTAGTTGATCCATGGGTGTTGCGAAAAAGGGTTGACATAGTATCTAGATAGGTGCTATTAGAATATTTTTTGAATATACGAAACGGTGCCAAAGCGGACAAAAAGTTGAATCTATCGTATTATCACAGCGGTAGCTTAAGTTTCACACTATTCCGCGTGTTTCTAATTCGGTATTGGGATATTGGAAACAGTAAGAGATTCGAAGTCGGTTAAATGCACATTTAGGAAACTGAGAGCACATAGACAGTTTCGCAATTCCGAGTATTTTCGCAGATATACGAAAGAAATCGAATGTTTAGAAAATCATTATAGCATTACCTCCTACATGGTGCACGAGTCCTCTGCAGAACAATGCTTAGAGATATGTTATTAGCGGCAGTCGTACAGGTAATTGCTATAGGACGCGCAAATACAAGGTATACTTGTAGACACCGTTCTTGGCGGTTACGTCATCAACGCCATATGAAATAAGTAAACAGATCGAGTCTCCGTATCATGGGCGGACCTTAATCTTCAGCGCATCTGCTACTCTCTCCAATACGCATGAAGAGGGTAACAGGGGACCGCTGTTTTCATACTCTTCCTGGAAATACTCTAATAAATTTAGCACGAGCTGTCGACCTTCTCCATTGATCGTATTTCCGGGCATTGTACAGAGAGGGAGATACACAACTAAAAAACGTATGTCTTTCAGCTTACCGAACAAACGTTCAAACTCAGGGGTGCATGTAAGAGCCCCTCCCCACTACAGTTGGCCCACTTCAAGATTTGTAACAAAATATGCCATTACAAACTAAACATGACGAAACTATTTACTTCTAAAACAATTTATTTTCTCAAAAACATTTTAGATACACTCTAGTCGTAAAAAATACATATTTGAAATCACTTAGACCTATAACTAATAGAACATCTGAACAAATAAACAATGTGCGAATAAATGCGCGAAGTTATCAAAGTAACAATTGAAAGATTACCATTGGGTAACATCATCTTTACTTTTTATTACGGCTGAAATTCTTTGGGGCATAGTGTTAACCAAGTTTTGGCAAAATTTGGTGTAAAACAATCCCATATTTCTTCAAGCTTTTGTCTCAGTTCGGTGATTGTACGAGCAGGATGTTGTCGTAGGACCTTTTTCATCTCGTGCCACAAAGTTTCAATAGATGACAGATCTGGACTGCTAGAAACCCATTTCAAAAGTGGTACATTATTTCTCCGGAAGTACTCTGAATTGCGAAGCTGTCTATGCGTTATTTTATTTATTTTAGTTTACCGCCACACTGACTGATGATCCCAGACAGCAGAAGCATAACGAAAGCATTTTTCTAACATCAAGGGCAAATGTGTGGGGAAATCTATGTGTGAGATGTTACTACCGAGTTTGGGAACGTAGAAGTAAAATGACAAAAAAAAATGAGTTAATTTAAAAAACGAAGTTTTAGGTAATTTTATTTTTTCGCTTTTGCCTTTTTTCTCTGCCGCCACTGAACCGACTTTCAGAAACTACATAGCTTGTTCTTCCTTGGCATAGAGAGAATCTTGTGTAAAAATTTCGTCCAAATCTGACGGCTACTTTCCAAGTTATAGACGGGGGCAACGACTAGCGGACAGACAGAGAGACCAACGGAAAAGATTTTTCGTGATCCAAAAACTCTGGTTTTCTAAATTTTCCGTGATCACAATACGCTCTTGCCAATAGGCGTGGGAAGTACACAGTCAAAAATGTCAAACTTCACAAACTACAGCGGGTTTTCAAAGTAGGCTCATTCAGTGTTTCAAAATTCCTGATTTTCCAATATTTATATTTAAACATCAACGGATATACAGGGTGTTTCAAATCCGACCCCACCATTGGAATTTCGGAAAATGTAAGAGATGGGAAGTCGCTTAAATGGGTACACCGTTGCGTATTTAGGTAATCAACAAAATTCCGCTTAGAAAGTTTCCAAATTCCAAGTACTTCAGGAGACGAACATCGTTTTAATTATATACTGACTTAATTTGTAGTGGGATTTCAAAATATATTTCACATTAACATTGCCACTCTTTCTCCACTATCTATAAGAGGGCATAATTAGAATTTCAATATGATGTTTCATCTCTTGTCCTAAAGCATTAACATTCTTTTTTCTTATAGACGCCATATTGGATTTTTGCAGAGATGAATGGAGTTTTTTATTCTGATTCCAAAAATGTATAACATTAATACATATAATAATAATAATAATATTTATTTACTCTAAAATACAGGGAACATGAAACGAGTAAATAAATATAATATATCCATAGGAGGACAACGCCTGTGCATGGATCATATGTATGTTGAATTGCAAAATATAATAAAATAGAGAGAAAAAAGAAATTATTGGTAAGAATGGTAGAGCATTTATTGTGTAATATTTGAGATTATTTTATTAATTTGATTTCTCCCAATCGTGTTAATAAATTTTTTTAATTTTTTTTTGAAGCCTAATGTATTGCGTAATTGTTTTAAATTATTTGGTAAATGTTCGTACAATTTTGGAGCTATATACAGGTGACATCGTTTCATTAGGGATTTGTTGGTTTAGGAACATTTTTTGCGCGTAATTTATATCTGGTTTTATGATTACGTTTAATTATGTCGTGTTCACTAATAGTTTTGTGATAATGAGTGATGGTATCTAAGAAGTAAAGTAGTTTAGTATCATATACTTGTGCATCATTTTATAAGTCATTAGTTGGGTATAATTTTGATTGCCTAACATTGATTTTAAAATTCTTCTTTGAAGTACATCTAAATCATTAAAGTATGTCGTGCATGCAGCACCCCACACTACTATACCATATTTTATGTGTGGCTCGACTAAAGCTTGATATATTATTCGTAGATAATATTCAGTTAATATACCGGTTAGAAATTTTATTTTATATGCTATGAATCTAATTTTCTTTAGTATGTGAGAAATATGTACATCCCATCTCAAGTGGGGATCTAGATAAATTCCTAAATATTTTGTATCATTAACTCTATTGATTTTTATATTTTTATCATTTACCTTAAACCGAAGGTGGTTATATTTTGGTAGATGATTAGATAGTGATGAAAATGGTAAAAATGAGTTTTAGTAAAGTTAATTGTTAATTTTCGGTTATTAAAATATATAAATATATATACAGGGTGACTTCGAAGTTGAGTCATTTATTTTAACAGTGAGTAGATCTGATCAAAAGAAATGTTTTTTTCCTTTACCATTTTTCTGGTAAAATTAAAGTAACAAAGTTATAGCCCTTTGGAAGTTTGAGTACCGCCCTGTCTCGATAATAATATTATGTGCTCGTGTTTGGCAACAACGGATATAATCCGCCTTATCGGTTCATCGCATCGGAATCAAAAAAGCGAAAGAATTTGGAACGATGTTTTTACAATTACTTTATTCAGTTGTATACAGTCAGTGTCAGTCGGTAACGCGTGAGTGCATAGTGGTGTCTGTTGCGTGGCTTCAAACGAAATAAAAAATGTCACATGTTTACGAAAATGCTGAACTTGTGGATATGATTCTTATTTACGCGGCATCACGGATTTATGCGGATCGGTTTCCCAATCGAGTGCAACCAACCCCTCGTGCCTTTGTTAATGTAGTACAAACGGCTCGTGAATCAGGTGACTTAAGACCTCACAGGGGAGGGCATGCGGTGCTCCAAGACTGCACGATCAAATACAGGTCCTGAAATACTTGTCGGGAGGATACTTTATAAAACAAGGTAACATTTTTTTTTTAATTTTTTTTTATTTTACACACATATTTTGGTTTATCTTCCGTCTACAATCATTATCTGAAAATTAATGTCTCAACTTCAAAATATAATAAAATATCACTTTTAACATCAGCACTTTTTATCCTCTACAAGATAGCATAATTAGAAGTTCAATACAACGTTTCGTCCCTTGTCCTTCAGCGTTATTTTTTCCTATGGACGCCATATTGTATTTTTGCCCAGATGAATAGTGTTTTTAAATCTGATTTTAAAAACGTATAACATGTCATACATTGAATTGTCAAACCTTAGTTATTCCGGAAAAATACCAGTTCCCTAGGGAGCCTTGAAATTATCAGATTTCATCTGTCGTACCAGATCAAAAATGGAACATAGCAACAGAGTTTGGAAGACTGAGAGGAAGAGAAATAAATCGAGCAGTGAACAGCTGAGAAGAAAAATAAGAAAATAACGGACATATTTATGATTATTGTTATTATTTCCATCAATAAAATTCTCATTTTGTGTTCAGGTTTCACCATACCATTTTATTTCCATATAATTTTCATTGAACAAGAACCTCATGGCCAACTAAGGAAATACATCGCTGTATGAATGACGTATTATACATTTTTGGAATCAGTATTAAGAACTCTATTCATCTGCGCAAAAATCCAATTAAATAATAAGAAAAAAAAATAAAGTTGATTCTGGAAGACTAGAGACGAAACGTCATATTGAAATTATGCCATCTTGTAGAGAAGAAAAAGTGGCAGTGTTAGCGTGCAATGTATTCCGAAATTCCAATACAAAAAAGTCAGGAAAAAATTAAACCGATTTTGGGAAAATTCGTTTTTTCAGTCTCTCTACGGAAGTACTTGGAATTTTGAAACTTCTAATCGGCATTTTGTTGATTACCTAATAGACAACTTTGCCCCCATTCAGGATACTTTGTATCTCTTACAGTTTCCGATTTCGTAAATGACTTCAATACCTTACATTTTGTGACCCTTATTTACGGAAAGTTTCCGAGTTTTTGAAGTCACTTTAACCGTAAGAATATTGCATTATAAATACTGCTCGACATTGTTCTATTCAACCTCAGACCGAAGCCAATCTTCCGCCCATGAAACCTCCCTGCTTCCATCCTTCTCGCAAAAGGTCTCTCTCTCACTCTATCTCTCCCTGACTTTATTTCTGTCCCTCCTCCAGACTGTAACTGTATTAATAAAACTTTGATGTTGTGATGGAAACTTCCGTCGACGAGCGAAAATCTATCGGAAAGTTTGTCTCACAGAGTTATATAAAAGTTTTTAACCTGTGGAGAAAACTCATTTTAACTGCGCCCGACCGAAGTTTGTGGAGGCCGCCGCTAGCTGCCTGCAAGTATGCCAGAACGGCAGGGAAGTTTATCTTCGAAAAAATCCTCCTCGGAAAGGATGAATATTAAAGCATTGTGCTGATGGGCAGGCAGCTGAGCCAGCTCAACAAGTTATATAGCCGAACTTTGCTACTCAGATAACGAAAATCTAATTCGCTTTCCTTCCGATTCTTCGCACAGAGAGGGCAATTGCTTTTAATATCAAGGACCCTGTCCTTTCGAGAGAAAAAGTTTGAAATTTATGACAAGTGACTTTAAGCTTTTACTGTGTCGGTAAAGCTTTTTCCCCATTTCTCTCGCTAACAATATTATTCTTTACTAGCTGTTTACCCGCGGCTTCGACAATTCAAAATTGTTGAAATAACAGAAATTTTGAAATATAAACATATCGGAATACACCAGATTTTACATTAAGAGCAACCCTCCATTGAAATTTTGTGCCCTTTTGTTCGCCCATGTCACAAAATCCGTCTTTATTCAGTCTACTGCAAAACAACCTCATTTTTGCCAATTTTTAGGCAAAAAACTTGTAAGTGCCTATTGAAATGAAATGAAATCATAATAACTGCAACCACAGTAAATGCAACAATAGCAAATGCGAGATAATGACATACAGTTATCTTAAAACAGAAAGTACATATATTATGCCATTATCTAGATACAATTGCTTAACCTTACGAATAAATATATTTACAGACGTCGCTTCTCTAATTTCTGTAGGTAATGCATTAAAAAGTCTCAAATCATCACTAAAAAGGACTTGTTTGCATATAGGATGTTCTAGCGAATTCTATGTCAAAAGTGTTACGTGACCTTGATATTATACTAAGTGACATATAAATCCGAACACCCCGTTTAAATGGTTTTATTTTAATAAAATTTTGTATAAGTACTTAATGAAGCATAATAAGTAAATGATAAAAATTTCAAAATGATTGCAATGCTTTAAAGCCCTTTGACCTTTGATAATGTGTGGATGCACCCTGATTGTGCTACGCATTCTCCAACGCGCCTAGGCATGCTTCTGATCAGGTGGTCAATGTCCTCCTGTGGTATCTCATTTCCAGGCAACCACCAACTCTCTCGAAGTGCTTCTAGAGTCTGAGGGGGACGTTGCAATTGAAGCAATCTCCTACCCATCATATCCCACACGTGCTCAAATTGGGATAAGTCGGGAGATCTTGGTGGCCATTGGTACAATGTGACATCATATGTTGAAAGAAGTATATTGTGACTCTTTGCAAACACGTGGTCGGGCATTATCTTGTTGGAAAGTTGGATCTGCCAGGGTGTCAAGATAGGGTAAAAGATGGGGTTCTAGAACTTCGTGGATATAAAGCTGCGCATTCATGTTACCTCTGATGAAGATGATAAGGTGAACTGGAACCATAAGCTATAGCACCCCAAACCATAACTCCAACAGTGCGGATGAACATGTGTTTCAACAATAAAAGTGTGGATTCCTCCTTTCACCACGTCGCCTTCTAACCCTGGAACGACCATCGTGCATGCCTAAAAACAAATCGAGAACTCGTCCACTAAAGACAATACTGTTCCATTCCCGATCCAGAGTGCACCGTTTGTCTGCACCACTCAAGGCGATTAAGTCGGTGTTCTCGAGTTAAAGGGAGGACCGGTATGAAAACAAGCCAAAACTTCTCATTCGTCGGTAAACACTTCGCATGCCAATAGGTCTTCCGTGTTTGCAAACCATTCATTTGCAATGGATCTGGTAGTGGAGAAACGGTCCCTTAAGGCCAATAATCTTAGGCGGCGATCTTCACGGTCTGTTGTTCTACGGCGGCGTCCAGTGCCCCTTGCTCTTTGCGTACGGCCTTCTCGAAGCCATGCCTGACAACACCTAACCACAGTGTCTACAGTTCTTTGCACTCTAACTGCAATTGCCCGAAAAGAAAGTCCAGCTTCCCGAAGTCCCACTATACGGCCCCTATCAAACTCACCAAGTTGACGAAATCGTACAGGTCTCCGTACTCTAGGCATCGTAACCGATCGTAAAGGATGTCAAGAACCAAAATCCGCCAACGTTGTTTCTTTACTGCGGCTGAAATATTCATTTTTAGAGCGTTAGTGAATTTAAAAAAAGCAGTATAAAAACCGGAATGTCCAACTGATAAGGCTGAACATTTTTTCACTTGTTATTTACAGTAAGATAAATACATTCACCAACTTTTATTAAAATAAAACCATTTAAACTTGGTGTTCGGATTTATATGTCACTTAGTATATATGCATGCCTCTCGGACCTCGGTATTAGATATTCCTGCAAGTATTCAGGCAATAAATGATTTTTTGTTTTAAAAATAAATAAGACATTTGACATTTCAACCTTTTGCTGTATTGAAAGCCATCCGAGGGGTTTTTAACATTAAATTAATGGGCGTATAACGTGTACAAAATAATATATGTGCGCATAGCCTTATTTTGTAGTAACTGGAGCCTTTGAATATCAGTTTTTTTGCATGATAGCAACAATGAAAAACAATAATTAAAATGTGGATATATGATGGTATTATATACAAGAAGACGATTCCAGTGACTAAGACTTTCAGATATTCGCCTAAAAAATCCTATTTTTTCCCAATTTTTTTATTACCATAATCAACATGCAATGAAAAATTTAGCTGAGGATCTAAAACTACGCCCAAATACTTCATACTAGATGCACTTTCAATTTGAATATTATCTATCTCAATACAAAATTTCTTTTCTAAAAATGTATTACAGTTCTGCTTTGCCCCAAAAACCATGTATTTTGTTTTTTCTACATTCAACTTAAGCCTATTCACACATAACCAGTTATACAGAATTTCCAGTATTGAGTTCATAGTATCTACAACTTGTCTAAAATCCTTACCGTACGCATAAAACATTGTATCGACTGCAAATAAGCTCAGAAATGTATTTACTAAAACCCTATTCAAGTCATTTATATAAAGCAGGAACAAAAGCGGGCCCAACACACTACCCTGAGGTACCCCAATTTCACTATCATTGAATTTAAAGCCACGTTATTAATCTTCGTCACATGACAACGGTCTTTCAAGTAGTTCATAAACCATTTTAGTGCACTGTCTGTAATCCCATAGGTCTGCAATTTCTGGATCAGTCTTTTCCTATCAATAGTCTCAAATGCACGTTGAAGGTCGATGAACACACTTAACACAATATTCCCGTCATGAATGTGTGAACGCCATTTCGAACAGACATACTGCAGCGCCGACTCGCACGAGTGCTTTTCCCGAAATCCCGACTGTCCCTTAAACAACAGTTTTCTTACCT
Organism: Acanthoscelides obtectus; assembly: GCA_963669975.1. Classification (NCBI taxonomy): domain Eukaryota; kingdom Metazoa; phylum Arthropoda; class Insecta; order Coleoptera; family Chrysomelidae; genus Acanthoscelides; species Acanthoscelides obtectus. Next base: position 24,330,096 of record CAVLJG010000003.1, read on the forward strand.
CCAGAAACTCCCGTAACTGCGCACAAACCACGGCCTCCTATCACTGATAACAAGTTAATGGGTCGGTATTGTGCTATTGACCTCCTTTCTACCAGTCCCTCGGCAAAACCGATTTCCAACATCCACTACGTAAAAACTACCTCTCTCAAATTCTAGATCTCTCGTAGAAAACAAAGAACCTTTATTCAAACTTGATTGTTTCCCCTTAATCCAGTCCTGTCACAAATCCGTTCGTATCTACAAGTCTATAAATTATCGCCCAGTAAAATTTCGTATTCATAGGTCCGAGATTTCGTCATTAATGGGTGAGTATATTTTCGATTTAATATGTATCTGCCCTTAATCCCCTTAACCCTTTCAAGCTTTGTGGTGTCACCATGAAACCACCTTTTTAATAATTTATCACGGCGCTGCGGAGTGGTTATCTGCCGATACCACCGTGTAAGAAGCAGCACTATATTGCCAACTAGTATGAAAAAAATTATTTACATAGGACGCGATTCCTAACAGCTTGTTATTTGACATTTATCCATTTGTTTTCGCAGTGTGCAGGTCAATGGCGTGCGTGGTCATAAATTGAGTGTTTATTTCAAAAAAAGGACAGAATGGCGGGTAAGTACTATATTTTATTGTATGGTATTGTTT